>JALIRH010000022.1:11532364-11549864 GCA_023055505.1 Callipepla californica brunnescens | reverse complement strand
CAACCTGAATGATTCTGTGATTCTATGATTCTGTAAGGAGATGTGTCCTGGCCTGGTGCAGGGCTGCAGGAGGTCCCTCCTCTCCCAGCTGGAGGACCAGCAGCTGGCTGGGAGAACGGGCTGCTCTCACCTAGGGTGGAGGTGTCCACGCGGGTGTTACCATCAGCCATGTCAGCCCATGGTGCCCAGAGGTAATTGAGATCTGTGCAGCTTCACAAACACTATCAGAGCCATTACACGATTTTATTCTATGTTAACAACACTGTAGAAGCTGTTGCTTTTGCATCCTCTCTCTCCTGGCTTTCCTTGCTGGGTACTGTTTCCGCACGGCAGGGCTGGGGCTCAGGAAGGCAGGAGGGACTCCAGACCCACCTGGAGCCTCCAGCCCTGGCAGCTGTGCGTGGAGGTGCTGTGCTGGCAGGACAAGCCGGCCCCGTGCACAGCCCACGAACCCCAAGTGCTGCAGAGGGGCTCTCATTAGGACCTGAGTCTGTGTCGCTGTGGCTCTCCCTACTGGATTAGTCCCAAAGTCAGTAAAACTAAAATTACAAACATAAAATAACTACTTACTGGCACAGCATGCATGTTTTCACACATTCCATCCTGTTCCACGGGCTTTTCTAGAGACAGTAATGTAACAGAATATGCTTGAACATATGGCAGAATTAACAATTGAACCGGCTTCTGAAGGTAATATAACATTTTATTTTGTGTGCTAGTGTGAGTATGGGGGTCATTCGATGCGTATGTGTTGTTTTAAACAAAGTACAGTTGTATATGTATATTTTAACATAAATTATGGTACTCAATACCTGTGCCCAGCCTGTGTTAAAACGTCCCTTTATGTATCATTTAAACTTCAGAATAATTTTGACTCAGGAGACGGAGATGGCGGCTGTCTCTGCTCTGCCTTTGTGCCACAGCTCTTCGCACGCTGAGCCATGATGCAACGTTGGTTTCATCTTTCATTTTTCATCACGTATTTCTGGGATTGCGGCAGAGGTTCTTGTCAGCAAAAATAACTCTCCCCTCATTTGCCCTGTTGTGATAAACTAGCGTACTGATTACCTATGATTCCTGCAGTATAATTTTCTGATTACTTAACTCTCCTGGGTTCTGATGGTGAAAAGATGCTTCTGTTTTGGCATGACGTCATTTGAGCCCCCAAATAAGCGCAGCCCTAACGACCTGCAGGTACAACTTCTGCTCTTTGATGCGTGTACCTGCTCGTTTCTCCAGATGACAGCATAATGTACGCGACAACGCGGACAACCTTGCTTATATTTAAAAAAGATATAGTGCAAGTAATACACACATAGATGAATAAACGTGGCGGCGAGTTGCGTTGTCTGTTAATTGCTGCGGTCACAGCAGACTCTGAGATGCAGAGTTTTTAAGCAAGAGGATGAAACTCCCTTCTCCCGACAGAAAATACCGCTTGCAATACAAAATGGCTTTGAGAAATCTGTATATGATGGGAATAAATTTTCCCAGAAGGAGTTAGTGGAGTAGATGCGTTTGTCCAAAATAAAAGTGCCACTTAATAAGTAAAAAGAGCAGCTGAATTGATATTTGCTGTGTAATAGTAAACAGTGTCACTTTTAACTCCTGTTAAATACTCCAGCAGAGTTCTTCCTGGCTCCGTCTATTCCTGCTCGCTGACTAAGGCTTTTAATACTGAGCAGTGCATTTTAATTACTTTCACCGTTCAACTCATTTCAGATTAAAAAATACCACGTTTAGAAATAATACACGGAGTTGATTTAAATGTAATCGTCGTAGGACTCGAGGAAATATGTGGGTTGGCAACCGTTTCACAAGTCCTTTGTTGTTTCAGAGTTTAGCAGTTAAGAACAACACAAATACATTTTGTTTGTGGTGGGTCACAGGTTCAAAGAGACTTTGAAAAAATAGACTGGGGATAATTGGGTTATCAGATGCAGACACTGCAGGGAATTGAGCATTATCTCTTCTCAGTGTTAGGACTACTGGGTCACTTCCTTCACTCCCCAGCTTCATTCTCTGTCAGCCTGACACGATCCAGATGACCGAAATGGGCTTTTACTGGTTACCACCCCAAAGTTCTCCCTTTCTCCATCCTTCAACAGGTTGATTTTATGAGCCGTGGCTGTACTAAATAACGTCTTGCCTTGCTTTCTCCCCCATTGATTCAGCAGTCTTTAATTGCTTGGAACACAAGCCAGATCCTTGGATTCAAGCGAGTCTTCCTTCACCTTCAGCTGCTGTTACTCATTTCTATTAGACAATGTCTAACTAAGATATTGACTTGCACTTTGACATTGGCACTGCTACTGTGTTTGATTGCACTGTCAATCTAAAAAATCTTTCAAACTAGCAGTAAAACATGTAATTGTTTAATTTCATTCTGCATAAGCTTTTCTGTCCAACGCTTGCTTTCGTTGAGTGGCTGCAATAGGCCACTCTGCACTGTACAGAGGCAGTGGATACTGCATTAACTCATTGTGCACAGTATTAATTCCCGACTTTGGAATATTTTACGAGTGCTTTGCATAAGCAGATAGGAGATAGTTGTCTACAGTTATTCTCAATTAATGATGGCAAGAGGTTATATCATTTTACACAATAAGTTAGGTGCATTTTTAAGATGACCATTTGCTTTCGACTGCATACCTACATGACTTGAGCTCTTTGGCGAAGTGTGAGAGTGTTCACTGTTTGTGTCTTCTGAAGAAAAGACCTCCAACATTAGCATGGGGATTTCTGATTTCAAATGTTATTATCCCCAGGACTCAGTAGCGTGGGTAGCCACTGCTCCTCGAGGTGTAGTTCAGGCTGTGGAAGCAGGGCTGGCAGTCCTGGTGTGTCTGCTGGAAGGAGGTGCCCCCAGTCCCCCATCTGTGGCCATCTGCTGCCTGGTGCTGCCATTCCCCATGTCTGCTGCACTGCCCTAGCAGCACAGACAAGGGGTGCACATCGCCTTGCCCACGACGCATTTGCTTCCTCGGCAGGAGGTGTACATCCTTGGGATTTATGGCTTTAAAAGATTACTACCTGTGTTAAAAAAAATGGTGCTAGTAAGCTGTAGCACCACGTAGACTAACATCTATTGGGATGCAGAGCTCCCACAGAGCTATTAAAATGCTGCAGAAACCCTTCTCCATGCAGCTCCGCTCCTTTTGCTCCAGACCTCCCACAAGAACCAACTGGGAGCCCTGCAACGTTGTGCCAGACTTTGTGCAGCAGCGTGGAATAAGGATTACAACTAGACACCTATGTTTCCTTCTTCAGTCAATGCTATTCAGACCCGAGTTCAGAAATGCACAGATAGAAGTGCACGGATTCGCTGAGTTTATCTATCGCCACATTGAAGTACACTGTGACTGTAGGCACAACTGAAATTCCATGTTTCAGAGAAGTTCCACTTTCTGAGTCAAAACGCAGTGCTCAGGAGCATTCGGAGGGAGATCCTGGAGTTTGAGTCTCATACTGTTTCTTTGATGTAAGACTTTGAATTCTTCCTTTGTTTTCATTATTGGAATTGTTTTTAAGCAGCTGAAAATAGTGCTTAAAATCAATTAATCTTAAGTATTTCAGCTTAATACTGAGAATTTATTGTCATCCACTTACTTCCTCTCCATGCTGAATGTTTAATGCCAGCTTGCTTGCTTGTGCTTACTCCGTAAATTAGCATTATCCACCCTATATCTGCTCGTTTCTGAAGAATTATTATACAAAGCCTCATTTTAAGGAGGTCAGACCCCTGCATGATGATTTGTTGTTCATGAATCTACTTTGTGCCAATTTGTGTGTGCATGTGCAATCAGAAGTGACTTGGAGTGAGTGAGATAATAATCATCTGCTGCTGATATGAAGACTTCCTCTATTCGGCTACCATGAATCAGGCTGATTCCAAGTGAATGAGATTTTAATCACCTGTCACTGCCGCCAGCACTTTCTCTATATTTATGATAATTTTTTTTGTCTTTTTATTGAAATCAGTGTTGACTGAATCAAGTAATCCTGATTAGCAATCTCACTGTATCCAGTCAAGAGTGAAATGCATCAGAGCATTATTGGTACACTGAACATAGTGAAATTGAAAAAAAAAAGGGCCAGCCTAAGTGCGTCGGTGCGTTGTCTCGGTTATAGGTGGGTGCTGGGATGGGTGAGCTCCTTTTAATTGCTCCCCAGACTTGAGCTGCTGGTTATTACCCAAGGTCAGTGTGGCACCGTGCTGGTGTGTGGTGACTGGCAGCATGTTGGCCATGCTTTGAATCACACCTCTCAGGTCCCAGTTGGGTACAGAGGCTGAAATCACCAGGGCAGTGTGCATGGAAGTCAGGGCAGTGTGGGACAGTGCTGCCAAAGAGGCATTTTCTTTCTTTAAGCGTTGTAATATACACGTAAACAGAAGAATGACACAAGGTTCAAAATCTGTGGTTTTGCAGAGTGAGGTACGACTCTACTTCTATCTGGGCTCCTACTTTCATTCAGTGATATTATTGCTGTGTGCCATAGGAAGTTTCAGATCTTTCCTGCTATGGGAGTAAACCCGGGATGTCACAGATAAGTGCCTTGAGAGTGATTTTCCAAAGGCAGGGGCTTCAGTTGCCCTCCCAGAGATATGGGCAGCCCAAAATGGGACCACGAATTTCTGTGTCCTGCTTTTAGAAAGAAGGAGTAGAAGCATGGCAATATTCTGGTTACTATTGTTCTGAGTCTGTGTACATGGCAATTAGATGTCTCAGTATTCAATCCAGTCCCCAAATCATATTTTGTTACATTATGGAGTTATAAGTATCATAAGAAATTACAGTGCTAATAGTACAATAACTGCAGTAGTGCTGGAGGGAAAAGAATGTGTACTTAGGGGTACCTAGATTTGCTCCTCTTAGTCCTACTCCTTCAGGGCTGCTGAAGCTGTGGGTTATCTATTGATTTACTCCTTACATTTATTTTCTTGCACTTATTATTCTTTTCCATTCCTTTTGGATGGATGGAACGTTCAAAATCATTCCCTCTTTTCTTCCCCTCCTTTCTTCCTCAGTGTGCCTGTGCTTCAGTGCTTTGTGATCCATCCTTGCCACCCCTCTCCTTCCTGCTGCCTTTGTTCTGCTCCCAACCTGTTTGTTAGCAGTCACTTTCTGCCACCGCGGCCATCCGAGCGCTTCCCAGTGCTGTCATGGTCAGCCACACGCTTCCCTGAGATCTTTTCCTTCCTCACTTTTTGTCGTTTTGCCTTGTGTGCCAGGCTGATTCCTTTCTTTTGTCTTCCTTCCTGTTCATAAAGCTCTGTTTGGTGTCAGGCCTGTTTTTATGTGGTCTCTTTCACCCAAGAGCTACAACTATCCGCTTGTGAAGTGATTTACAGCTCTGTCACTCGTCTCCCGACTTGTTTTTCTCTGCAGACCTGTAGCTCAGTCTCTCCTTTGAATTCCTCTTTCAGAAGGTTTGCAGTGAGCTTGAACTAAATGTGAGCAAAAGTTAACATCAGTTTCAAACTGTTCCAGAGCTTCAGAGGGTGCCGTGATGCTGCACCTGATCTCTGCCACCCGTGTCACAGCGCCCGCGCTGTCTTTGAGTACATCACTTTCAAGCCACAGACAAATTCTTCTGCCATAATACCAGCTTCATTTTTTGTTTCTGTCATTGAAAGGGAGAATTCTCACCCTGGGTCTTACGCTTTCAGCAGACTCCCTTCTTTCTCATTCTCTCCATTTCCCTCTTCTGCTTCAAAACACAGTGAAGCCTTCACCTTGCAGTTGTCCTCACCGTAAGACCATTGTAGGCTCCATCCTGCCCATTCCTTCAAATGCAAATGGCTCCCCGTGCATTCAAGGCCCGTACCATTTACCAGTCTTATTTCAGCTTACCAGGTGCAAACCTCACCTCTCTGGTTTGTCAGCTGCACCAGCACTGCGAGCTGTCACTGTCAGCTTGAGCACGTTTTAAGGGCTGACTCTCACATTCTTCCTCATGTATAAGATATGAAAATCCCTTCCCCTTGATGTAAACTGCAAAAAACATCGATTTGTTTTCTTTCAGTTGTCTCCCCTTATTTGTGTCTCTACAGTTATAGCAAGGTGCAGATCAATGCCTAAAGGATATGCCAAGAAAGAATACTGGCTTCCTCATTATTCCTATGTTGTGAGAAAGGATAGTTTGATCTGGAAGCAGTGGTTGTGGACGTGTAATGGCATCAGATGGGTACATGTTCTGGTAGCAAATGGGAGGAGCAGTGCCGCACGGCCTCAGGATGGGGAGGTCAGGCAGAGAGCTGCTTCTGAGAGAGGGAAGGACCAGGGCTGCATTCCACTTCCTCCTGTGTCCCCATCCTCATTCACCTCCCATGAGCTCTTCACATTGCTCATTGACTCTCTGCCTTAAATGCCTTTTAGCACATGAAGTCAGGCTCTGTATTCGCTGGGCATTTCCTTCTGAACTCAAACAGCTTTGTCCTTATGAGCGTTCTGGTTTTACCATGAGGAAAGAGCAGCCAATGAGCCCAGGCATCATCCCCTCATCCGGCACCCAAACTGACCTCAGTGCTTCCCCCCACCATGCACTGACATGAGCCGTCCCTGCTCAGCCACCATCCCCAGCACACAGTCCCATCACCTACAAGGGAGTACAGAATTTCAGCATTCTGGCTCCCCCTTGGCCACAGGCTGTGTCACAGCCTGGCACCGCTTGCTGCCGCACTGTTTTCCTGACTATCTCTCTGTGTTTTTCCTTTCTCTTTTCTACTTATATCCTTTTGTTGTAACACCCACATACATCACTGTGCAGCCGCTATTTTCCTGTAGATATTTCTTACAGAAACCTTCTCGTCTGCCCATGAGTCAAGTAGCTGTTCAGTTGTTTTAATCTTTCATCAAGAATCAGCTTCCATACCTTTCTCTAATTTCCCTACCATCGCCACACTTTATTACTTCCAAAATAACTTCCAAATCAGCTGTACATTTGGTTTTATTAAATAATGCACATGGTATGCATATCCATAGCTGCCAATCTGTATACATTACTTTTTAACAGCTGCATATGCATATCATTCTTACTATCTAAATAGTTTTCCTGCTGCAAAAAGCAGATTTTTCCTCATTTTTAAGGTGTGCTCAATGCTCCCAATGAGAATTTCAGGCACTGATGGGCAGTGGTACAACCTACCTGCAGCCCACAGCAGGAGTTTAGGTAAAGTTGAAACAGAAATGAAAAAAAAACAATGCCTTGATGCAGCTCGGATTGATTTCAGCAGCTTGCAGCAGATGCAGCAGAGTTCCTTATTTGTGCTGCGGGTTTGTGCTGCTGGTGCTGTGCTGGTGACTGGCCGCTGAGGGCTAGAACTGGGGCAGCTCCCCAGTGTAGAATCAGTTCTAGTTATTTCTGAATTGTCATTAATTTTATTCTTTTCCTCATCTACTAATGGGCCTAGTTTCTCCCTCATCTCCTTATCACATAAACAATTACACTAAAAGAACATTCTTAAGGCTGCGAAGGCAAGCAATCAAAAGTAAACCAGGAATGCTCTGATGGAGGCTGCCCTGTGAGCTGTGCATGGACTCCCTGCATATGTGGGTCAGGATATTGGTTTGGTTACATAACCAGACGCAGGGCTTCCCCCCCACACCTCCCGCCTCATGCAGTACTGAGCAGTGCTGAGTGCAGTACTGCTCAGTATTTTTTTCCTTTATTGTTCAGTGCGTGGTCCCTTATGTCCAAGTTATTAAAGCCTGTTCAAGTTCTGTCACAAAAAAACCCAACCTAACTAACTCCAAACTTTCTGCGTGATCTGTCTGTCTTGCTAAGCACTTCACTGTTGTGTAGGTCTGCAACAACGATTTCCTTCTCTAATGTCCTTGTCACATGACATTAGTTACGTTTTACAAAAGGGAAACTGAAGCAGGGAGAAATCACAGAATCAACGAGGTTGGAAAAAACCTCCAAGATCATTCAACCTTCCATCTACCACCAATATTTCCTCACTAAACCATGCCCTTAAGTGTGTCTAAATGTTTCCTCAACACCTCCAGGGTTGGTGACTCCACCACTTCTGGGCAGCCCATTTCAGCACCTGGCTGCTCTCTTGGAGAAGCAGTATTTCCTACTGTCCAACCTGAACCTCCCCTGGTGCAACTTGAGGCCATTCCCCCTAGTTCTATCACTAGTTACTCAGGAGAGGAATTAAGCAGCTAAGAGTGTCTGTACCTGTTCTTGTAAGTGATGCACAAGAGTTGCCTGGGATCTGTCTTTTCAGAGCGTGCCAGTATGCAACATGTGGTGTGTCCTAAACACAGCTGCCACTGACTTCAGTTGGAGCAATATGCACAGACCATAGTCCGGGGTTGTAAGTCAGGCACCAAACCATGAGTCAAGTGGAATTGATTATTACCTATAAAAAATGCGACTTGTGTAGATCTGATTAGAGGTATGTTCAAAGTATTATTGGAAGAGTAGCTCATTACCATAACCGTCTTTCTCTCGAGCTTCTGACTTATCCTTTCCCCACTTTTTAACGTTACCAACAAGCTATTAAGGGGGCTGATTAAAAAAAATCTTAAAATAATCTTGCATTTCTACTACAAGAGGAACGGTCTGGTAAAAATAAAAAAAGTCATTTTATGATCTCAGAGTCTAACACCGGATGGTAATGGTGTAAAATAAGGTCCTTCATGCAATTTTCTGCCTTCCTACAAAAAACTTGGATTTGATTTTCCTATGCCTGTGAGACATCATCAGCCTTGAGACGTTTAAACCCACTGTAGAGACCGTATCAAATTCAGCTGTGGATCGCTACTGAAGAAAAGGATCCCTAAAATTTACCAAACATTTGTTCGCGGCAGAGGAGTGATAAGGGCGTGAAATGTTGCAGCCTATCTAAATCACAGAGCGGGAAGCCTAGTGGGAACGCGTACTCCTGCTCTTGCTCCCAGAGAAGCTCTCTCTGCTAATTAATTAACTTCTCCCTAGTCGAGAGCCTGTTGAAGAAAAACTGCCCTGACCCCTTGTTGTTCAGTATGAGTGTCTGGGAGAAGTAGGAAGGAATGCACTGCAAGTAGACACCCTATAGGGAAGGGTCAACATTGAAAATGATTGTTTTTCACAAAGTCGGAAAGGGAGAAGGAGAGAAAAGGATCGCGGACTGAGGGAATAGGATAATGGACACAAATAGCTGAAGGATAGGGGATGAGAAGAAGCAAAGACAAGAGGGGGCAACGTTGTATTGAGTGAAGAGAAAACTGGAAGAGGTGCAAGAAGTGATAACTAAGAGTGGGTCCCATTGAAAGGTCCCAGGCTAAAAGCAATCCCCTCTCTGCTAAGCACCCAGCTCCAAAGAGAAGGCGACACTAATGTCACACAATGGCAGCAGACAGGTTGGAAAGGAAAGGATAACAAAGAGAGGGTCCCAAACACTCAGAGGTAACCAGGAAACCATGAATTCTAAAAAAGACAGGAGAAAATAAACGCTAGGAAGTTGCTGAAGTTATTAAAAGATAAGATTTATAGGCAAGTTCATTTCAGCTGGTTGGGTATCCAATCAAATACTGTTACTAATTGGATTAGTTGCCAAAATAAGCTAAGAATAGAACCTTTCTTTTTCTTCATGTTAATGCTTTCCAGGGACAAAGTCCTTGCGGGCAAAAATTAAATCTTTATTTCTAGCAACATAAAATTATCCTCCATAAAAACGAAGAACCTTAACACTTAGCTGTACCTTTTCTTCTGCTGATATTACAGTGGTTAAAAGTCTTCTGCAATTACGGCGTGCTGCGAAATGGAACATTCTTGTTCTCCTCCAAATCAAGTGGTTTGTGGCAGATGCCTGCTATTGCTCCTCTTTATTTTGTCATTTTTTCTTGTCCTTTCTCGAAGAATTTCATTGCTACATTTTCTGCAGTTGACTTACGGCTTTCTGGCAATATAAATACTTCTGACATAATGGAACAACCCTGGAGAAAGCCTTAGGTAATTTCAGAGTGCCCCTTAATATGGAGAACCCTGAGCATCCTCCCATTAAGTTTTTTTCCTAAAGCCAACGCAACTGTTTACAAAACAGCGCTCTGAGAAGGAAATCTATTTCTTTCATTCCTTTAGAAAAATCCATCTCCATAATAACCCGTAAATAAATTACATATATAATGCATGCTCTGCGCTGTCATCTCCTGCTCTGTAAAAACAACAGATCCACTGAAAGAAGCAGTATCATGACTTCTGCTATTTATGTTTTAGTATTATTTTATTCCTTATGTTAATACACTGTATGACACCAACGTAAGTGCATAGCTTACCCTTTCTTGTGGGCCATATGGTGTGGTTGGACTTGATGATCTTTTAGGTCTTTTCCAATCTGGGTGATTCTATGATTCTATGATGCCCACCCCAGCACTCACGTTTCGGACTCACGTTAGCAGGTTCTTTCTTGGGAAGATCTGTTCTTCAGCTAGTATTAGCTTCGGTGTCTACACACGCTGAACTACTCTAGGCCCTATCTTCAAGTTTTAGCTTCAGATTTTTTTCTTCAGCAAAGACAAACCCTGTAATTTAGGAGAGGAGATGCTCTTTGTAAGCCCTTTATAGAGCTTCATCAGAGGTGGAGGACAGAATACTCACTTCAAAAGACAGTGAGACAAAATCAGTTGAGGAGGTTTTATGCAATTCCCTCTAAGGGGCAGAAAATGTCTTTGTGCGATGCTATTGGCAAGGAGTGAGTGCAGCAGAGAAGGCAGGATGATGTCAGCAGCGTCAGTATGACTTCAGAGCAGGGAGTCTTACATCTTTGGGTCTTGGTCATTCACACCCAGCTGACAAATGACGGAGTTCATTGCAAATGTAGCCTGAGCTGTTGGCTGCATGTTGTTCAATGCAAACCAGTGTTGAGCACTGGCACTGAGCTCATGGACTATAGTCTCTGCTTCATGCAGTCTCCCTTGTGTCCACCAGAGAAGCTAAATTTGCCGTAGCTTCAATTTAAGAAGTTTGTTTTCAAATTGCTTTGGATGAGCTGTAGCTTATTCTTTTTCACTCTCTGTATACTTTAACTGAACTCCCTGGATAGGGTAGTTCTTGCGAAGGTGACAAACTCATGGGGGTACCTCAGAGAGACAGCCTGTTACAGCCATGGACAATTTAAAAATGCTCTCTGCAGTCTTGTGCAGAGGACTAAATTAATCCCTCTTTTGTCCACTGTGGTGCCAAGTCCCATTCCATCAGCAAGAACTGCTGCTTTCATCAGTAGGTGGTGGTAATGCTGAGCACTACGCAAAAAAATGCACACGATTGGTACATGCGTTTCATACATTTTCCTATCATTTTCCATTAAAGGAAAACAAGTTTTTCTAGGCTGAGACCAGGGAACTCACGGCAAAGAGTGCCTTTCCAAAGAAGCCTCCTTTAAAATTTGGCCAAGAATTAATTATAATTAATAAAGAAGTCATGACTGGATGATCAGTTTGGACCTCCTTCCTAGTCTGGTGTGAGAATAGAATCCAAACGCTACCCGTGCCCCAGTGTGCAGGCATCCCCTTGGTAGTGCTGAGCAGCAGCAACTATCCTATTCATCTTAACATTGCAAATTACTTCTCATCCCTGTCATCAAACTGTTATCAGCTTCTCCACTGCTGAGTCACATAGATATCAAGATACTCTTCTCTATCCCAGGAATCCTGCCCCATGTTGGGTGCCAGCTTTTCCACCTGTTACGTACTCATCTACAGACCTACCCAGCTGTTAAACGGGGCCTTACGAATATATTTGAGTACTTTTAATTTGATGTTCTCACCACCACAGCAGAACTTGAACTTTTATGGACAATGGAAATTTTTGTATCGAAGTAAAGAATAGGGATAAATATATTGTATTTGATTCTGTTTGCTATACTTGACATTGTCTCAGAGGCAATACAATTACTGTAGAGACCTCACTGTAAAGCACTGCGAGTCCCAGCTATACCAGGTAGTGCAAATATCACTCCTCATGGCCAAATAAAAACATACAAAGAGCAGTTGATATTTTGCAGGTTGTAATTGAAACGACATGTCCCACATTAGCTATCCAAAGCATGGCTCATCGCATAAAACATCTAAGTAGCCATCTGATACTTGCCTGGATGTTAAACACTTGCTTTTGGGAGGGAGAAATCATCAAACATCTGTTGGGTTGCACTTATCTTGGGGCCAGGACAAGTGGGTGCTCAGCAGTATTTTCTGATGAGGGAGGCTGCCCTGCAAACACTCAGTATAACCCGAAAGATTCAGAAACCCAGCTGAGACGCATTTGCAGCTAAATATGATCCAGCTGCATAGAGCAGGACTTATTATCAGAAAAGTTTGGGGAGATACCCAGAATGTCATGCAGTTCTACTAATATTAGCTTTAGCAACTCACAATTATAATGACTAATTGGAGCCATCACTCATTGCTATTGAGTTCCCAGGTGAAAACTATGGACCAGAACCTCCATTAGCATAAATTAGCATTGGAAAGTCAATTAAGTTACACTGATTTTACACTAGTTTTACTGTCTTTCACAAGGCTGAGAGGAAAAATTTCTGACTTCAATTATCCTCTATTTTTTTTTTTGCTTCTTCCAAGCAAATTATTATTACATTTTTAGAACGCATCTCCATAAGCATACACAACTTCAGTCAGAAAACAACACTGATGTTAATGTGTCAGGTAAGGCAGCTCTGCTTATCTGCTTTCTTGGGTGCAACCTGTGACTTCCAAGTTGTCTCCGGGGGGGCTGAATGGATACTGCTTTTCCTAGGGAAGGATTTGGAGTGGGTGAAAGAAGGTTTTCTGTGGCGAGTCTCTTGTGGAGCTCATGCACATTCCTATCGAGTGTGTGGAAGAGTTTTTTTTTTTCCTGCCTTTTGGGTGTGATTACAAGGCAGTGAGAAGGGAGAATACGAGAGAAAAGAGTGAAAATATGTGATGTGAAGATGTAAACAGGAAAGCAGAAGAATGTGACCGGTTGTACTGTCTTTATGGTTTGGTGCAGTACCTAAATGCTTGGCTTGAAGCCAGCGATGTTCTTCAGTAACATAAATCTTAGTGGAAATCTGGCAAGATGGCACAGAAGAAGTCTGTGGGTTGATAGATAGTGTAAATGTCAAACAGAATGCTCTAAATGTTTTACCCTAACTTAAAGTTATTGGAGACGTTCAAGAGAGTATTCCTGAAAAGAACAGAGCCACGTGCAAAATAGCAGTGGTTTGTCAGCCCTCATTCAACAGAACTGTACAAGTGAATGAGATCATATGAGCTATATGACAGTGAAAATAAAAAATCAATGGACGATAGCCTAACAAATCCAAGAGCTTTGAGACATTTTTGCTCCATATGGTGCACAGGTACTGGTTTGTGTTTCCATTTAAAAACTCGAAAAAAAAAAAAAAGAAAGAAAAAGCAAACCCCAAACTCACACTGGTTGAGGGTTTTAGGTTTGTTTTTAAAGATTATCTTCCATCTGCAGCGATGGATCAGTGTCAGGCTGGCCCCGTGCCACTGTAGGGACCGAACAAGAGAGTGAGCCTGAGGTCTGCTGAGTGGAGCGCGAGTGTATTTGACGTAATGAGAAATTCCCCTAAGCATAATTTTTCATTTACAGTGGCACCAGTGTATCTGACCTGGTCCACCAAGAAATCCTTATGCCAATTTTCAGGCAGAAGTCACGAGCCGATTTTTTTTTTTTTTTTAACAGCTAAACCCTGTTTTTATAGCTCGCCGTATCGCCACAAATATTTCAGTTTAACGGGAGGGCTTCAGACGACGGGAGGAGAGGTGTCAGCGGCTGCTGGCGCAGAGCTGCCATTTGGTCGCGCTCGTTATTGCTCGCAGCCTCGTTAGGGCAGGCTGGTGCCCCCAGAGCCCGCAGCAGGACTGACTCACCCACCACGTCCCCCCCGAGTCCTCCTTGAGCCCGGGGTGCTGCGTGCTCCTGAGATGCTCCTTCAAAACCAAGCTCTTGTATTTTTCTCCTTGGCTTCCTTCTCTCCACCCGTGCCCATACCGGTGGTGGGGTTTGTGCCAGGGCCTGATCCTGCTCCCAGCCCTGTGCTGAGCCCTGGGCCCAACCCCAGCCCTGCTGTCCCCCCATGCTCTGCAGCCATCCAGGGCCTGAGGAGCATGACGGGATGCAGTTCTCCCCAGCTGCACACACAGATTAGGGCCGCGTGATTCTGTTTGGTAATTCTATCTGCTGTCATAGCTCATTTCAGCATCCCTCAAAACTCTTGGCTTCCAGTGGGAAACGTTCCCGGCAGCTTTCTTACCTCCACTGATAAGAACTAGGCAGCAAATGCTGCAGTGAAATATTCAGGTTCAAGTGCTTTCTGAGGCCTGACCTCTTAACTGTCTTTCTACACCTTTTCACTTGAGCCAGTGCTGTCCTGAGGAACTTCCATGTCCTCCAGGTGTTTCCAGCCAACAGATCTCATTGGCATCAAGTGTCCTGCAGGGGGGAAAGGTTTTTAATCAGGTTTTGTGTATTTGTTGCCTTTTGCTTTATTTCAGCTTATGTGCTATTGTAATCAGCACTGCTAAGAGCTGTAGAGGTATGCTTTGTATGGGAGGGGTCTGCCAATGTGTTGCACAGCTCTTTGTAACCGGCGATGGCATATCCATTGGATATGCAGAATCCCCATCCCACAGCCCTTGGATGTGGTGGAAGGTGGATATCTCTGCTTTGGAGAGCTTCCCAAAGTGCTTCAACCAGAACTGTCTTCTGATGGAAGAAACCTTCTGTTGGGTGAAGCCAGCAAGGCCAGACACACAGCGGTGTCCTTCAGGATGAGTGAGGATGGGGTGGACCCTTCAAGAAGGACGTGAGGGGGCTGAGAGGAGTGATTTCTGCAAGATGCCAGGGCTCCTCCTGCAGCCCCTGAGCTCTGTGCAGGGCCTTGAACCCTATCACTGCCATCCCGGTACCTCGGTGTGTGGGACCAGCGAGGAAACGCTTCTGAGCGGTAAAAAGAAAAAAAAAAAAAAGAAAAAAAGAAAGCCAAAACAGAGCCCATAGATGGTAATGGCAATGTTTTGTTATCTTTATGTTGTTTTCTTTGCATGCTTGTTAAAAAGTGGAGTCAGAGTGTCTGAGACAGAGCCCTAACAAGTTCCTTCTAATCAGCCCCGGAATGCTTCTGTCAGGCACAAGAAAAATGCTCAGCTTGAACAAAGCTGCATTTTTCCCCCAAGAAACACATTTGTTTAAAGATTGGCCTGTCAATTTGTGAATCAACATTTCGGCTTTTTGCTCAGACATCATGCTTTTGCTTTTTTTTTTCCCCCAAGAAGGGGAAATAATACAAAGCTGCTATTTGTTGTTTGAAGGAAGTAAACTTCATCAGGTCGACTTAGATGTGTGCTTCAAATGTCACTCAGTACAGCTTTCTTGTAATGAAACGCTGCATACAGATTTCTTCCTTTAGGCTCAAGGGGATTAGACCCAGCAAAAGAAAAATTCAGTCTTCCTTGCTGTGGTGCATCAGAGTGAGAAGTTTAAAATCCACAATTTATTCAAATATTGATATTTCTACTTGTCAGAAGAGAGGTGCCTTGAAATTTCCACTGAGCACTGTTGTCAGAAGAATTGCAAGAAATGTGTCAGATAATTCATAAACGGAGTTCACTACTGTGAAATCAGTTGGGAACAGCAAAAGAATAAAAAATAAATAAAAATAAAAAATAAATTCTTGTCGATGTAGAATAGGGGCAATATAACAGAAAATAGCACTCACTTTTCCATCATGTCAAGCAAATGCTCAATTTGGGCCAGGTATTTTTTTTTTCTAACTGCCTGCTGCTCCTGGAGAGCCCCAGCGCAGAGGGGCGGTGGGAGCTGCGCTGCAGCGCTGCCCTAACGCTGCGCCCGCATCTGGTTTGCATTACGGCCTTAAAAAGCTGTGAACGACTGGGGTAATGATGTAAAGCACCAGTGTAAATTCCAAACTGTTGATAGCAGGGAGTGAAGCTTAAGAAATTTTCTTCGTATTTTTTAACCCCCGCCATGTGTTGAAGTCATCTACTCGTTCCCTTTGAGGCAGGAGGAGCGCAGGGATGCGGGCCGCGCTCCGCGTGCTTGCCATTCTTGTCTGAGCCTAAATCTTCCTCTTTAAAAGAAATAAATAAATCCCCAGCGCCCTCGATTCTGGAGCTCTCTTCGCTTACGAGGAAGGCAGCGTGTGGGGGGCGCGGGGCAGGGGCTGGCCGTGCGGGCACTGGGAGCACTGGGAGCACTGGGGCACCCAGCTCCGGGCTGATAGAGGCACCCAGCACCCCCAGTTTGATGGGGGATGGGCAGCACAAACCCGATGGGTGCTGCAGCCCGAGGAGGCAACCCTGCACCCCCGAGCACGGGGTTGGTAGGGGTGTGAGGAAGCTGTCCCCTTCTGTTTTCCCTCAGTTCCAAACTGATCCTGTGTCTGTTCTGCTTTTTTTTTATTTATCATTATTATTTTCTCGTGGTTTTATTTTAGTACCTTCGAGGGAAAAAAAAAAAAAAAAAAAAGTGCTTGGTTAAAGGTTGTGTGGACGTTTTAGAAATGCCCTTAAAATAACAGTACCACAGGAGGCTCTCATTAGTCAGCATCAAAATAACCACGGCATCTTCTGCAGTAAAGGCATTCCGGCGGTGACAGTGCCCCTTGTTTTTGCTGCTTTGTTTAAAGGCGGTGTACCCGAAGTCCCTCGGACTGCCGTTGTGTTTCGGAGGGGGAAGCTGAGCCGAACAGGGCGACAGAGCCCGGCAGACAAAGGGGATCGGTGTGACCCGAGAGCTGGATTTGCAGAGCGCGTTTTTCTGTAGGATTTCCAGCAGCAGCCCTCTTCCCCAGGCCCTGCCAGGGAGCACCTCGCAGGCAGCCTGTAGATATTTATCCTCGCTCCGGTTTATTTCTATTTGTGAAGTGGAGACCGCTTTCTAATCCCCGTTTCATTAGCCTCCCGCATCCCTCGGTTGCTCCAGAGTGGACACTACGAGACACTGACATCTTTGGCTCGTTAGAGCACAGATGCCTGCAGAAGCTGACGTTTTCCACGCCTGCTTGCAGCCTATTTTTCCTTTACACCCATTGCTTACTGTCTGCTCGGTGTCTAGGCGAATCTGTCATCTGTGCCAGAGCACAGCCCGCTGCACCACTGACAGTAAGAAGGTAAACGCTTGCTGCCTGAATCCCCCATTAACTTTGTGAAGCGTATTGATTTCTTGTAAAAATAATGATATTGACAGGCTTTCCAGGAGTAATTGTTTCCAGAGCACAAAGGTCAGCGCTGAGAGTGAAGGGTTTTGGAGCCGGGGTACTCCGCCGACGTTTGTGTAAAGTGCTGGGGGATGGATAGAAACAAATAGCAACAGTTTGAGACTTTTAGAGATGTAAGCACGTCGACAAAGCACCTCGTAGGGGGCCGGCAGCGCGATGGTACTCATGAGTCATTAATAGCAAGCAGCTCGGTTTGGACAACATCATCGTGTGGCATGCGGGTACTCGCGGGCGAACAATAGCAATCAGAGCAGCGCAGCTCTG
>JALIRH010000022.1:11522364-11529864 GCA_023055505.1 Callipepla californica brunnescens | reverse complement strand
GCGTGCGTGTGTGCTCGTGTGATGAGAGGGGCTAAATAATATGAAAATGAAGATCGGTGCCATCATCGATGGCGGTGGTGCTCCGTGGGGGAGACCGTGTTCTCCCCAATAAGTGCTGGGAGTTATGGGGCACCGGAGCGGTCATTATGAAACCTGAAGGGGTTGTGCTGTCTGTTTGTTTTTGTTTTTTATTTTTTCACTTTACTTAAACAGCACAGATAGAAAAAGAGTACAGATAGCGCTTTAATTTGATCTATTTATAGTACTGAGAAGGGGCATCATCTTATATTGGATATGCTGTGAAAACGGTGGGAGACAAACATGTTGCAATTTCACAATCTTGTTCTTAATATTATTGAAAGGGAGCTGTTCTTGGTAGTAATAAATTTAACACAAAAATCAAATACAAAACAAATTTATTCTTCCAGAGCTGATACCCCAGTCATTTCTTTCTTGTCTTGCATTAAGCTTTAAAATCAACTGTCACTCCCTATCGATTGCATCTGAATTGTTATCTATATTTCTCAAAAGTACTCTTGACAGTTAATACAGTGTAAATTATAATCTGGGGAAATGCTGCTTGTATTTGGCAGCAAATTGCTTAGATTCTGACTAAAGCTGCTTTTATTCTCCATCCTTTTCTTGAGGCCATCTATTCTAGTAAGGATCATTCAGTCCAAATTATTTTAAATTTACGCTCAGCTACTATGTAAATCATATTGTGGAAATCAGTGTAGGAATCAATCCCGGATTCTGCACAACATTTGGGTGTCGAGGTATTAAATTAATAAAGAGATGACAGCGCACGAGGCGGAAGCGGGGCGAGTCGTGGCTCTGCTTTGCGCTGCTGTGCTCTCCAGCCAGGTGAACCACCTTTATGCGAGTCCATAGTTTTAAAGAGGCAGAAAGAAATGCTGCTTGCCCCAGTTGCGGCCAAAACCCAATGGCAGTGGTGTTGGTGGATGAGGGCAGGGCTGGGGAGAAGCTTATAAATAGAGTCCAGTAAGTGCTCCTGAGAAAGTAGGCCAGTGATTAATAAATTGCGTTGTTCAGATTTAACTGTTCTGTAGGAGGAATGCAAGCAGCAAGATATGGCCTGCTGGAGAGGAGCTCTGAGGGGAGGGACCTGGGGGTCCTGGTGATGACAGGTTGGCCATGAGCAGTGTGCCCTGGTGGACAAGAAGGCCAATGAGATTCTGGGCTGCATTAAGAAGAGCGTGGCCAGCAAGTGAAGGGAGGTGATCCTCCCCCTCTGCTCTGCCCTGGTGTCCAGGTGCCCTCACCTGGAGTACTGTGTGCAGTTCTGGGCTCCCTGGTACAAAACAGGGATCTGCTGGAAAGAGTGCAGTGGAGGGCTACAAAGATGGTGAAGGGTCTGGAGGATCTCCCTTATGAGGAAAGGCTGAGAGAGCTGGGACTGTTCAGCCTTGAGAAAAGAAGACTCAGAGGGGATCTGATCTACATCTATCAATATCTGAGAAGTAGGAGGCAAAGGGACGAGTGTGTGGTGATAGGACGAGGGGAAATGGACACAGACTGAACCATAGGAAGTTCTGCACCACTGTGTGTGGGAACTTCTTCCCAGTGCAGTGATGGAGCACTGGAGCTGCACACAGAGGTGGTGGATCTCCTTCTCTGGAGACGTTCAGGACCCACCTGGACACCGAGCTGTGCAGCCTGGGCTGGGAGCTGCTTTGGCAGGGGGTTGGACTCCATGATCTCTGGAGGTCCCTTCCAACCCCTGCAGTTCTGTAATTCTGTGGTATCGTGGCCAGACAGAGCTCAGCAGATTGGCCACCTCCCCATGTTCATGGTCCATCTCAAGGACTCCTGTAGGGGCTCCATTCAGGCACCACCAGGACAAATGCGTGGCTTTGACCCTATAGTTCCAGGGTGATTTGTGTCACGGATTAGCATTCCTTCTTAAATGAGTCGGGGAACAACTGATTCAAAAACTACTGATAAAATGAAGTAGTTCAATGCTTTGCTGTGGATAAGTCAGCCAACTTCTGTTCAGGAATTAGCGTGGTAGTCAGCACCGTGTCCTCGGAGGATGAGGTTTGTGCTGTCTGGAGTGTGTAAAGCAGTGCATTCCATGCAGTTCAATACATACAAATAAAGTGTCAGTGCTGAAGTGATGATACCCTACTCACAGCCAGCTGGAGCTTCTTCTTGGATTCTGTGCAGAGATCTGCTGTAAGACAGCGGTGGTTGCAGGTTTTGTAATGGCAGTCAGTGGTGGTGTGAGCAGCACATGGAGTAATACAGTGATTATCTTTTAATTATTTGCCCCACTGATGTGTGTGTGGTTGGGATAGAAGGAGATGTCAGTGCAGAATGCTCCAAGACTCCCTGTGGATGGATGTGCTAACATTCCTATCTTCCACCTGAAGGAAGAAGCCTTTCCCGGCCTATTTCTCACAACCAAGAAATTAAAGAAGCAGATTAAACTGTGGTAAAGTGTCAGATCTGATGGCAAATGTTAGCTGCTCATTAGTGCCCACTACCTCCTTCTATTAAAAATGATGAGTTAGCTGCAGCCAGCAAAATCAGCACTTGTGTTTTGAAGTACTTCATTTGAATTTCTCAAGTTTTTATTCAACTTCAAAAAGATATCTTCTTAACGGAGATGGAGATACTCGAAGGTGGAGAAAGACAGATAAATCAGGCTAAGGATCCTCTGACATTGCAGGTCTACCAGCAGGGTTAGCACCAGACAACAAAGCTGGATGTTTTATGCTAGGAGAAAAGCCAACGATGAGTTGAAATGCTGGATCTGTGTCTATTCCTATCTGGTGCTTGGCTGCAGGAAGTGAGGGCAAAGGGACTGCTCTCTCCTCGGTGCCATCCAGATGCTCAGAACCCTCCTGAGCTGGCTCCCACATGGGAGCACGGCACCGAGGGCTGAAGCAAGGGAGCAGAGGCGCAAGAAAGAAACACAAAAAGCTGTGGAAGAAAAAGAATGTAATTCTGTCTCTGAACTCACGTGTTACGGACACACTGCGCTGCTTTCTGGAGCTGAAATTGGCATTCTGAGTCTTGATTTTATTCTGCTTTTAGCAAATAGTTTTTGAAGCCGCTGACATTGCTAGTCTCTTATGGCTAAATTATGTGTTCGGAGTTATCTGGAGTATAGATTTAGCCCTGCTGCCGTTGCGCAGAGTCCATTGTAAGATAATTTGTCCCACTCAATTAGACTAAGTTGTCATGGGAGTAGTGCTGGGCTACCACAGGCAGCGCTCCCGTGTCAGTGCTCGGGGTGGGCTGGAGCCCACTGGGGTGGCAGCACTCGGGTGGAGGCTCCTGGAGCTCTGTTCCCCAGATCACAGAGGAGGCTCCTTTGGCTCTAGGTGGCAACGTTCCCACCTTCCTATTCTGAGAACAGGAAATCACACCGAGGGATGTATTAAAGAATGCTAAGGTGGAAAATTCACACACTGACCGCTGAAAGCTCAATTTTACCCCCTTTCTGGACACAAACTCCATTAAGGTCCTCGGCTTCATGATGATTTGCTCTTGGATGTGGCCCTTGCTGGAGCCCACCACACCTCTGGTTTCTCACTGAAGTCAGATGATATCTTGTGTCTGAGGCAGGAAGGTGTCAGTCCTGTAGTTGGGTCCTGCTGACCTGAGGAATTAAGTCTCAGCTACAGTTTGGATGTCTGTTTCTGTCACATAGTTTCTTTGTCATACTGAACACGTCATACTCAGTTTTTCAGCTCTTCAGCATCCTCCTCTGCCTGGTTCACTGCTTCAGACACCTGGAGCTTTATTTTAGGTGTTCTGTGCTCACTGCCTCTGCCATCAGCAGGGCCGAGTTTGTGGGCTGCGCCCTGAGAGGCTGAGAACACTTCAGGTCGTGCAGAACAACTGGGAGGTGGGACAGAAGAAAACCTTGGAAAATACAAAATAAGACCTAAATAGGGCCTTAGGGACATTCTGTTGGGGTGTAGGAGGTTACCACTGGTAGGTGAAGCTGAAGCTGGTGGTGATGGAGCGCATCTCTCTTGTGCCTGTCCCACTGTGCTTGTGTTGGTCTCTCTGTGCTTTACCCCCACTAAAGATAGTAATGGAGTGGTAATTTCACCGCACAGAGGGGTCGGACTATTAATATCTGAACTCTTAAGTGTGGTGGGGAAGCGTCTGCAAGGAGGTTGATAAGACACTGACTTAATAAATGACAAGGTTGGGAAGATGTGCCCTGTGCAAGTGGCGGCGCTAGGTGTTTTTCAGGGAATATAAAACACATATGAGGTAATGTTAATCATCGTTCTCCATTCTGTATGCTGAGTAGAAGAGAGATTTTACACAGAAGAAGGTGATAAAATATTATCGTGTCATTTAAAACTTCTAGATCGATAACAATGAAAAGATTGCGCCAGCGTTTGTTAACTGGGGGGTGGTTGACAGTGGACGTTTCCTTAATGTAAAGCTCGTCTTTAATTTGCAGATACACATTAGTGAAAGGAGTAATGGAAAACTTCTATTTATTCTGGGACATTTGCAGATTGATGCGCTGCTCTGTTTCAAATGAGAATGCAAATCGATGACTTTATCCCCTAACCGCCGTAATCATAATTTGCCAGTTGTTTAGTCGGAGGAAGTTTTCAAATTAAAAAAAGATCATAATCATTATGCCAACAACGAGACTGATTAATTAATTAGTATTTACTGATATGTTCAGATGTACTGACTTTCAAAGTGTCCAGCGCAAAGCAGAATTGCGTCGCGGTTCTGTTTTGGTGTTTATGGTAATTTGTCAAGCCTATATGCAGTAATGGATTGACTCGTATAACGAAGGCTATAATTGCAGCTGTTAGGTGGGCTTCTTTATCTCAGCCTGTCCGAGTCCCCATTCCTGCATGATTTCTTGCTGTGCCGAAGCCATGTGTGTCTTGTTTTGTTTTAATACATTACTGACCCAGGGTCTCAGGTTACTGGGGTTCCTGTCATACGTTTAGTTCCACTCTCATAAAGCATTGCACAAAAAATGCTGTAACAAGGTAACAATCATTGCTCAATATACGAAGTATAAATGTCAGAGTGTAAAACTTGACTGCGGGAGAACAGTGCAGGGGGAGATAATAATTGAAAATAGGACACTCCGAGATGTAACAGCAAGGCTGTGAGTTATAAGGGCTCCTCCAGCACCGTGCAGTGCGACTGCTACGTCCCGCTCATTATTAAAGGCTTGCAATTAACCATCTCATTACCACATATATCGGCACGCTTTGTTTCGGTGCCCAGAAATGCCCTTGCAGACCTCACCCCATCGCTTTCTCCTCTACACATCCGCGATGAGCGCTGGCATCATCACGCCGTGCCATGGGAACCTGGCGGTGCTGTTGTGTTGTGCAGAAAATTCCACAGAAGGAAGCATTTGTTTAATGGTTGGTACTCCGAGAGCGTCCCCTCCTTTGGTAATCCTACCTGTGTCCTGACGCGCCGCTTTTAGCGGTGTCAAAGTGTGACAACAGATGTTTCAGAAACTTAATCTCCGATTACTTGAATAATTGAAGAAGCTAACAGGTTGTTCACTTAATAGGGATCACTTATACGGGATTTTTTTAATAACTTGCTGGAAGGGGCAAAAACTAGCCTTGGCTAATATGAAGCATATTTTGCATTTATTATGGGAAAAATTTTTCAGGTAGGAGGTGAGGAGACAATTTGGGAATTTTCGTTAGCTGAAAAACTGCATATTAAACATGAATTGTGATTTTCCATCTGGCCCTACTGGTTAGGAAGCTGCAGTTGGGCATGATCTTCACTGTCAATCAACAGTCCCCAACTGCGAGATGCAAACCTCATGACAGAGCCCACCCCAACTCATTAAACCAAAGCAAACTGTATGAAGTGCGCCGCTGTGTGATTTTAATATTTGGTGCATGTGACAGGATCATTTTAGTGATTTGCAGGATTTATCTCCTCTTAAAAGTACTGCCTAAGGCTACTCTAATTGGTAGGAAAGCAAATTCCCCCTTCTCCTCCTGTCACTCTTTGTTTTATTTACTGAGAACTGCCGAAACCTATTTACACAATAATGAGGATAAATCACCGTGATGCTTTCAACACAAAGAGAAATGTTGCGTGAGTTGAAAGCTGTACAATTAAAACTAAATTCAAAATATTTCTGAAGTAGGGCCTACAGTTAGCGATAGGGAAATAAAATTAAGACAAATGATGCGAACGTTCGAGGCAACGCGTTCAGATAGACAGTTAAAATCAGAATTCTTGTGGCATCTTTTATGACGGACAATTTCATTGAAGATTGCAATTAAGTAAATGGATGTAAGTTGCTCACAATAGCCCAGATGTTCCCCCCGGATAGTCGCTGCTATTTGAGTTCCCTCATGGGTGTGGAGTGTGGCTTTTCTGGCAGTGCCATGGAACCTCTCCACCTCTGACCCCGTGCGTAGGGCAGGGATGTGGTGGGGCCTGGGGTGGGCTGCACTCTGGACATGCTTGTCCCACAGAGGTGCTTTTCATGAGAGGACATCCTGGAGCCAGGAGATGCCTTGGCCATCTCAGCAGAGTGGTTGTTGAGACTGCTGTCGGGGCCTGATCCTGCTCTGGTGGAGCCCTGCTGGAACCCTCCCTCCTGTTGCTGAGTGATTCTCAAAACGCATCTCTAGGAACAGGCAGAGCTGTTGCTCTGATGATAGAATTTGTATACGTTTTGATAAATAACAATAATTAGGAGTCGGTTTCAAGTATCTTCCATTGAGGGGCCTTTGCTCTGCCAAATTTTTGGCAGAAGCTGTAGCAAGCAGACAGAGAGCAAACCAAGGCTGTTTTATTATCAGGGTGCTCGGTGTGAGCTCCTTGCCTTAAACATGACCCTGCTGCTGAGACCAGCAGGAGCTGCACGTACCACGAAGACAGCGCCGTGTCCTTGAGCGCAGATGTTGTTGGTTTGCAGGACAGGGGCAGGCTGCGGGTGCTTGCTGGTGGTGGGTGGAGGTGACACAGCAGAGCAGCAGCTCCCGAGGTCCTGCCTGTGTCCCTGGGCACGCACTGAGGCTCTGGCACCATACAGGTATCTGCCTTGCTGCTAAGTGCAATGCGAGATACCAATAAGTGTAATCATGAATAATTGAAGATGTACCTCTTATTAGAACATGGGTTTCACGTTATCTGTAAGTGGAGCTGCGTTTTCATTGAAGCAGATGAGATATAACTTCTTCTCATGGAAGTTTTGCAAGGTGCTATTCACAAATGTTACAATAAGGTACCTACGTAACACTGAAATTACAGCACTGATGCCAAAACTTATAAAATGTTAAGAAGCACGTGCAAGCCCATCAGTTTCAGTAGAGCTGCATTTGCTTTTACCATCAGGTGTTCATTGCATCTATGGAAAATGTGAAGAATTAACTCTTTGCTTTAGAGCCCCCAACAACTAATATTGGCGGCAAAATTCCCATTGATATAAATGGTGGGGGATCAGACCTCATTGCAGCAATGTGCACAGTGGTTGGTGAGCGTGCATTCAGCGTG
>JALIRH010000022.1:11492364-11502364 GCA_023055505.1 Callipepla californica brunnescens | reverse complement strand
ATAATGGTCATTTTGATAATGGGCCAACAGATGCAACTGGAAACATACTGTACACAATTAAGCATAATGCACTAATGACAGGTTAGAGTTTTTATCGCCTCTTTGCGATCGAGCAGCAAATCCAAGTTTAGCAGTAATAAAGAGTTTATTGGTGCTAAAGCCAAAGATTTTCTGACAGAGGAAAGATTTTTCCTTTCATAACAAGAGTATTAAATCCTTTGTTTACTAGGCTCTAGAAAAGAGATATGCAAAGTGGTTGTCAGATATTTCTTAGGAAAAAGCCAATTAAATGGTAATAGAGTAAAGGATGAGAATTACCATCTGACTTCAAGCATCTTCCCTTCCCCTGCTCTCCCTTTCCCCCACCCTGGAGCAGCTTCTCAGTTCCAGAGAACTTCAGAATCTCGGACAATGACACAAACCTCAGGTTTGTTTTTTCTCATGGAGGTAGAGCAAGCTCATCACATCTTAATTCTGTGTTCTGTAGTACAGTAACATGTGGGTTTAATTGAACATGCAAACTGCACACCTGACATACAGACAAAATTGAAACAGAATTACTGCAGTAAAACTTGTGCCATCAAAGCTGATGGATTGTTGCGTCTTCTGTCCTTTTTAAGTTGGCAGTTGGGAAGGTCTCATTTAACCGAGGGGTGGATGCTCTGTGTCACTGCACATTTAAGCCTTCTTCCTTAAGCTGGGGTCTGACTGCTCGTGTGTCGTCAGCATCGCTTTTTTTTTTAGGATGCTGATATCAGGACTTTCACACAGTGTGAAGTAAGAGGAACGAAACATTTGCTTCCCACTGATAAATGAGATTTCTGTTTGGAGATATACTTTAGTAATGATGTTTCTGTGGTTCGTAATAGGTGGTTTTCAGCAGCAAATATTTTTTAGCCAAACAGCATTTGAATCAAAGGAACCACTTGTACTATACTATCAAGTATTTTCTTGCTTGCTCAGTGCTGAAATTCAAGTACAGAAGTCTTTCTAGTCTATTTGCTACAACACCTCCTCTCAAAAAGGTTAAGAAGAGGTGAAAAGGATGAAAAGGCACTTGCAGGGTTTTAAAAATCTCCCAAGGAAAAAAGATCTTTCATATCACAAAAAAAAGTCTCCTGTAGGTTGTTATGTGCATAAGGTGGAGGCTTAAGAGCAGACACATTTGCAGATGAACTGCTTTTACTAGCTTCTCTGAGACATGACATTTGTTCAGAAGATTAGCCAGGTTGTAATGTGTAGCATAATTGCACTGTGCGGATGTCCCAGAAGTGAAAACCTAATTGCTTGACAGGACTATAACTTTGTGGTACGCTCTCACCTTGTTAGGTCCTTTTCTGATGCAGTTCAAATGAAGTCTGGCCGCAGGTGTGCCTAATTTACCTCGCAACAGAACGTGTTGAGTTTAATTGCACAGTGGTTGTTAGGAAAAATTGGTGGGTGGAATATCAAGTGACTTACTGTACGCGGATGGCAGATGGGTGTTGAGAGGCATTGTGAGCTAAGTGTATAGGTGAGGTGAGTTAATAAAAGATGTAAATTTTATCTTAAAATAGTGAAGACTTATGGTAGGCAATACATTTTAATTAAGGCGGTAGCAGTCCTTTTCTAGCTGTGTGACAAAATTGGAGGAGAGGAGCATCACGAGGACAGCATTTTTTTCCATATCACTGTTTTAGAAACAGCTTGGTGCATCTAAGAAGGTGATTCCACAAGTCTGTGTTTATTACAAAGACAACATTTATGGACACAATACAAAGTGAAGCATGGAGAGGCAAATCTAGAAAGGCTTGCCTTCCTATTATAGGAGCCGGCTTTGAGACACAACCAAACTGAGCTCAAATCCAGCTGCTGACTTCCTAGTGTGTGGCAGAGCTCTTGTCTCAAGTCTGCAGGCTTTGCTGAGGACAGCACCTGCTCTCTTCTGCAGGAGTCATCCATTCTAGGTAGCCCTGATTCTTGTTGGTCAGATGAGAGGAAAAATCAAGTCAGTTTTCTTCACCTGGACAGCGTGAGAAATGCCCTGCCTGGGAACGTCATTTTTGACATACACTGTCTTCCTCTGAAAATATTGCCTCAGTGCTGCCCGCGCTGCACGGATTTGCTGAAAACATAGATTGCAGAGAACAAGAAGGTCGTGGTATCAAGGGATGCGCAGGAGCTGGGATGTGAATGCTGCTCATGTTTACCTCAGTGTTACGGTTTCAATGCTTAGCTCAGTGCTCAGGTTCTACGTGGTAAAAACATCCGATTCCACCAAGAGTGTTTTGTTTTTCAACAAATATTTGAGTAAATATGGGTTGCAGTTGATGCTTAGTGAAGGAGGGTGTAATGCCCCCTTTTTGGACAGGTTGTGAGTTCTCTGTGTAGAAGCAATTCATCTTGAATGCTTCAAGTTAAGAAAAAATCCACTAGGAACAATATTCCCCTCGCTCAATTCGTTCAAGGATTTTGGAGCAATTCACAAACATTAGCTCAGAAAGCTTCGATACACCCATCTGAGACCAGAAAAAGAAGCTGAGGTGCTCCTTGTCAGCATGGCTATGGCACTGGGGAGCAGTGAGGCTGAAGGCTCTTGTGATGTGTGATGGGTGCTGTGTAGGGCAGACTCAGCATCACAGCTGCCTTGTAGAAGGCATGGGAGAAATAATGGGAACGGAACAGAAATGCTGCTGTATTTAGGCAGTCCTCGGTTGATGAGTCTGTCTCCGGAGCTCACAAGGATCTAAAAAATAATAAACAACCCAAGGCAGTTAAAATTAGGATGAAGCTGTGGCTAACACAGATGAAGTATTATGGGATGTCTGAAACTCTTGTTGGCATTCCTGCAATGGTGTGCAGAAAATCTGAGTGCAAGGGAATCTCCAAATGAGGAGATCATGTCAGCCACAACGGAAATCCAGCTCTCCTTTAGCTGAACAGCTGGAAACACTTTGCAGATTTGGGGATAGCTGAATCAACAGCACTGATTTAGGTATGCTCAATAGAAGTAAAACTAGTCACCTTCCTTGTCTCTTAGGTATGAGAGAGCATTTCTTCAGCATTAGTACCCCATGCTGATATTAGAGTCCTGTTCAAAGTTTAACTTAAAAAGAGGAGCTGTGACTGTAGGCTCCAGGTGGTAGTGGTAGGTAGGTGGTAGACATCCCAAAGTTTTGCAAGACAGCGTGGTGTGGCACAACAGTACCATATTGGGTACTGACGAAGGAAAGAAATTTCTTGGCATACCTCCTGCCAGGAATATTATTTGCATGTGAAAATTTCTGCGAAGTGTTTACTGCTAGGATAGTCATTTGTATAGACTGGTGCGAATAAATAATAATGGCTCATAGACTAACTATGAAAGCTCTGCCTAACCTTGCTATTCAAAATGTATAAAGTTCGGCAGCACAAGCTGATGGGGTGGTGCCTCTGAGAAACTCTGGATAAGGAGTCCTCAGTCTTGCTTGTTACTTGGTGCCAATCATGAAGTTTAGAATAATGATTAAATGGGAAGTCAGAGCTCCATAAAGAGAAGAGGAGGTGCTAGGCTGTGGACATCCTCTGGTGCTAGGAGTGGAATGAGAGGCTTCCTGCAATGTGGCACAGCCCGAGCGCAGCCCTTAACGTGGTTACAAAATTGTTGCTTTCTATTCAAAGCAATTTTCAAAAGTGAGGAGTAAAGGAATGAGGGCAGCGGGTCTGCACCCTTTCAAGCTTTTCCCCTTCTCATAAGTGCTTGTTCTGTTCCCACGAGACAGTACTGCTACAGAATGGTTCACTGGGAGATGCCTCAGTGGTACAGTTTAGTCCTAAATAATTGCTAATTGCCTCACAGCAAAAATCAGCTGGATTTCTGTACTCAGGTAGAGTTACTCCTTACAGCTAAAGGCTGGCACAGCTTAGGGAGGTCGTAAAACAGGGTCTAATCCTCCATGTTCTTTAGCTTTTAAAGACACATGAGTCAAACAGGGCCTTTCTGGTGGCCAGATCCATGACTGATTCTCACTGGAGTCAGCAGGATTGGACTGAGTCCCTTTGCATAGCTAGAACTGCCAAGCTGAAGGCAGAGCCAAGCGTTTTTTGGAAGATTGATCATTCATTACTGTAGAATTTTTTTGGGATAGAGGTCATTACTGCTAATGTAAGCTGTGAAAAAAAGGGAAAACATTAAAAAAAAAAAAAAAAAAAAGAAACAGATTTCCATCTGATATAAGTCATTGCCTTTGAAGTCAATGAGTCATTGAAATCGACTGTCCCACACCGAGCTAAGATATGGCCTGGAGTCAACAGATCTGTAGTTGCTGAAAAAATCAAAAATATAAATTTGCCTTTCCCTGGCAATAATGTTCTGTTTATGACAGAGATCTTACTCTTTGATATGCATTTGTTAACTAATGAGAAAGTAATAGTTCACTAGCAGTAATCTTTTAGATATAACTATGGTAATATTGTATTGCACTTTTTAAAATTTGATTTACTAATAGATTTCAATTTTGTATTTTCATAGATTCTTTCTAAAGTTTTTCCTCAAGTGCAATCAGAACTGTTTGAAGAATGCAGGCAACCCGCGAGACATGCGAAGATTCCAGGTACAGATATCTCCTACAAATACCAAATGGGATTTACTCAGAATTTCAAACTTCTTGAACTTTTGTTTAATGAAAATCTAGTGTCAGTCTTCTACTTAGAGTAGTTTAAATGCTACATATCCAAAACACTATGAGTATTTTATAAATTCCCGTGCTAATTTAAATGCTTGCTTCTGAGACTCACCAGCTCTGAATTGGGCTGTTATGGATCATTGTGATGCAAGTGGGTACCTTCTCAGAGAGCATAGTTTTCCCTCCTACTAACACCTCCATTGTGAACTGAGACCTGTGGAGATTTTGCATATGTAAACTGTGTAAGCAGCTGTTAGAAATTCAAGTGCAGAACTCGGTGAAGTCTGGATCCAGTTTTTTCCTTTCATGTTTACAACTTGTAAATCCAATAGCAGTGGTACAACCCGCAATTTGAATTGTATTAGAAAATGCTTAATACTTCACTTTCTCCTTACAGCTTTTGAAATATCTGGTGATGAATGATAACACTACAGAAAGACATCTGACGTGGTGGACAAATTGTTTCTTCCGTATTTGGGGTCATTTGAAATGCTTGCTGAGAAATATATGTGTTTTGTTTCAAAAATATTTCAAAATGATTCATATTTGAGACTAATCATAAGCTAGTATTGAGATGTTAAAAACTTTCTTAGTTTTGAGAAGAATAACTTGTGGTTAAACTTGATAGCAAAACATGTGACATCTGTTTTCATGCACAGCCAACCAACCGGCGAAGCCAGAACACTTGAGCCAGCCAACAGAAAAGATCTGTAGCTGGAAAAATTATTTCTTCAAAACAATTGAGCCAAGCTTCCATTTTTCATGCATCTCAGCTTCACGTGGCATTGGTGATATTGATCCATCTGAACAGAACAGAAGGTCAAACCTGGAATGAGTGGAAATGTCCTCTTTGTCTCACCGATGACTAAATGAAGCATCAGTCATGAGTGATCTTGTGGTCGACAATGGAGCCAGTAGACACTAGAAAGACTTTCCCAGGTCTCTTTAGCTAATCTCCCTGCCTCTCAGAAGGTTTAACTGGACTTAACAGTATGTCAGATCTTGAACAATATTTTTAACTGTTTTCACTGTCTCAGCACCTTTTTAGGTGCGTTGCAGGAACAAGCCAATATAACAAAACATAGCATGTCTACTTTCTTTTGCTGAACTACAGTATTTTTCCCCTGGTGACTGACCTATATATACATGACAGAACAAAAATAGTTGTCATTTTTATACACACCTTTCCCTGTCTTCTTAATATACTGTGTTCTAGGAACCAAATCCAGAAATCTTTGCTGAAATTCACACCTGTATGTTTTGCCATATTTTTTAAAGTCTGCAAATCTCATTAAAAGTGAAAACCGATAGCCTAGTGGCATGGCAGTAGCTCTGTGCTTAGGTGAGTGTGCAACCTCAGCACTCTCCAAAGTGGATGTCGACAGGAGCGAAAGTGTCCACTTCTGGGACGAGAAAGATAGGGGAGCCGAGCAGACTGGCAGAGAGCTGCCCTCGGGCTGTTCGAAAGGAGAACGCAGATGGCTGTCTCAGAGGAGGCAGAGTACACAGGAAAGGTGCTGTGATAGCTGAAAGCTAATTATGGGTTGTGAATAAGAAGCAGGATCAGAGGTGATCCAAAACACAGAAACAGATAAGAATTGTCTTCTGATGCCTGAGACTAGCGCTGTGGAAATGGAGAGCAGTTTTTTTCCCCTCCTTTTTTATGTGTTTGGGTATGGAATCTGGTGTGAGAACCCTGAAAAATCATTTTTGCTGTGTCCAGAAGTAAAATAAGCAGAAGACAAAAGCTAAAATTTGTCCTAGCCTTTGCCATCATCTCCCACGTGGTTGGTAAGGCCTATCACAGCCTCACTTCGCCACTGCCCGTGAGGACTCTACAAACACTAAACCACAAAGAGAACGCTACCGTGATTATTGCTTTCAGCAAATCTGGTGCCCGAACCACGGGGCCCATGCTGGAGCATGTAAATAAGATGTAAAAGTCTATCTGGGACAGTAACAACCAACCTATGAAGCTATGTCACACGAAACACGTGCACGTCTCGCTATTTCCTCTTTGGCTTGTGGTCGCGAAATATCATTTCCAGAATCATTTTCACAAATCCATTGTGTAGGTGTTTTTATCGAGAAGGTTGTGTGTTTTGCATATGTTCCTTTTCCATTTTCTACTGAGAAGCAGCTGGAAGCCAAAGAAGGCCCTATCCATCATCTCTTCTATGGCCGGACTCTGAACCTGGACACAAGAATAGGAGCCTTTCACTCAAAAATAAAGGAGGAAATTCCATTGACATACCAGGGTCAATCACCATCCAAATGAACTTGAGAAGGGATACTTTTCATGGATTGAAAACACTTTCACTATTCATATTCAACTCAGTCTTTTCAGATGCAAAAAAGTTCATTATCAGACATTAAATGTAATTGTAAAACTGACCTGGAGATCATTTACTGAAGAAAAAAATGGGGAGTTACGATGGTTCCTGATTTATTAAGCTTTTTTTATTTGGAATCCTCACAACCCTTCATTTGAAGACAGTCTCAAGTGAACAAATTTTAATTAGATAAACTATCTAATCAATATATCAACAGATCAATCAAAACAGCAGCTTTTAAAATGAGTGGCTAGAGGGGTGTTTCTGAAACTAATGGCTAGAAGAATATTTCCCTGAATTGAATTCATTTGTTAGCATAATAGGAGATTAAACTCTAATTAGTGTAGCAGGTTCTGAAGAGAAACAATTGTGAGTTAAAAATCACCAGAGTTAGCCACATAAACAAAGATGTATTCATAGTTGTCATTCACTTTGCTTAGAGTGAAAAGTAACAGATTGTGATGTTGTTTTGTCTCAAAAGGTCTATTATTGTACCCATGTTTCTGAAAATATGCAGTCTTCTGAAATTCTTTTTTTTTTTCCTTTCCCTTTTTAGGTTGTTGTATCAACAACAGTCAATGTGGATGGCCACGTTCTGGCTGTCTCAGACAACATGTTTGTACACAACAATTCCAAACATGGAAGGCGGGCTCGCCGCCTTGACCCCTCAGAAGGTACGGCTCCTTCTTATCTGGAAAATGGTAGGCACACATTTACATGTCTTTTTTTTTATTTGCAATGCTTTTATTTTATTTTATTTTATTTTTTATTTTTATTTTGCACCATACTTTCTGTTGATACACCAATACATTTATTTTTACATAATTTCTTCTCTCATCCATCAATGCACCCATTAAAAAAGTCCATTAGTATTTCTCAGCCCCTCTCAACCAGGATATGGTCACTTTTGAATTTGCTTCTGACTCTTTATTTAGTGCTTACGGTTTTGCAGTCACAATCAATTTTTCATTTGTTTTATGTTTTTTTTTTTCCTTTTATTTTATTTTATTTTATTATTATTTTTTTGGTCTTGTTTTGCTTGCAGCTTTTTCTTGCTATTTAATTTGACTTGATTTTATTTTGGCTTGTCATATTCCTTGATCCAGAGGTACAGTCTCAGGTTATGTATGCAAGTTTAAGTGGATGGTAAAAACATGACCAAATCTGCAAAGAATTTACTGTGAGGTCAATTTCCTGTTGCTGGGCCTTACTGCTGCAGATTACAGCAGTGGCGTTTCTGTATGAGAAAAACAGCATAAAACGTTTTCCTTCAGACTGACTCAATGTGATTGACTTCTTGCCTGAAATGCTAGAAGAAGATAGTCTGATGTGAAGAAGTGAATGGCAAGTGACTCTGGAAGTCCAGAATGTCTTTCAAGAGCCCACCCACCCCTGAGCCAACCGCACACGATTAGGGCTGCACTGTGTGCCTGTGCTCCTATCCCTGTTCTCCCCCGAAGTACAGAATAGTTATTTAGATTGAGATATTGGTTCTCACTGCAAAGCGCACCAATGTAAGGATACCAAACAGCTCAGAGGCGCTCTGGTTTTCATTAAAGTGAAATGCGTAGAGGTCAAATGCATTCTGGGTCCTCAAGGAGTTAGAATGGCCAGAACCACTGGCACCGGAGTGCCCTGAGCGTGGCCAGCCCTGCATACCCATTGCCATGGGGCTCCTGGTGTGAGCTGCTACTTCCGTATTGACGGGATCATGGCTTCTTTACACTAATAAAATTAATTAAAGTAATAACTGAACGCTAAGCTGCTAATACAATCATTGCCATTTTATGTTTCAAACGATACTTACCAATGGGCATACAGAAAAAATGAATGAGGCAAGCAATAATTACCAGAAAGAAATATGATCTAGACATCAAAAAATGGAAAGCAATTTGTGAATCTGCTGCAGTCCACACACACACAACTAATTTGTTTTTCTGCATTAATAACTAAGGTATAAGAGAACAAAAATATAATAATTAAAGGTCGCCCTGAGCACAGGAGTCATTATGGTCTATGACGTATTGTTTATCTCTTTCATATGCACTGAAAGTAGGTGTGTGTTTTGCCTAGCAACCGTCACTAATGAGGTTCACAATTAAGAAGGTTGAATCCTTTCCTCTAGTCCTCCCCTTCCCTAGAGAGAGAGAACTAGCAACATTATAGGTTCAAGTAGGCATGCTCAGCCCTGTGGTGTTAGGTTTTAGTCTGGGTCCAAATTCAGCCTCTTCTAATGAGCTATTATGATCTTAGCAAAATACAAGTATTTATTTTGGTAAGCTGTATGAAAAGAATTTGACTCTAAGCAGAAAATATCACTTAGAAAAATAAAGGCCACTCGTACACACTACAGAAAATCTACATAAATTTCTCCAATCGGTGGCTCCTTTTCGAGAGATGGTAATTGATTTGCTTTATTTAAATGTTACAAATACAGCGCCAAATCCTCTCTGCCTAACCTCTCATAGACACTCATTCGTGCAAGCTGGACTGTTAAAAATGAATGTGAAAACCCGAGCGCTCCTTTCTACCTTCAAGTCCCACCTCTAATAACAATTGCAGTACCTAAATAACCCAAAGCAAACAGCCCCACGACGCAGCAGCAGAGAATCAAATTGCCCTTGACTGTAAGAAAGAATCGCAGAGCTGGGTTTCCAAAGGCACCAAGCTGGAAGTCAGGGTATTCAGAAGTGCTCAGCATCTCCCCGGTCGGGCTGCTCTTCCCATGTGATTAAGCACCGCTGAGGAAATAAGCAGCCACAACTGGCTCTGCTTCTGTTGAAACAGCCGCACAACTTCTCAATCTGGAACAGGCTTCGGTTTCTTAAAATTGGAATGTTACAACCTGCAGAGTGAATTCCTGCAATCGCAGCCTTGCTTGCACGGGAATCTTTGTTTCCTCCTGGCCGGGGTGTGACACGCAGCACTGACAGCCTGTTTGGAACGATGATATTTTATGTCATGCCTGAAGTTAGCTGTGTCCCCGCGCACGTCGCCGTGCTCACGTTGGGATGGTATGCTTCG
>JALIRH010000022.1:11484864-11487364 GCA_023055505.1 Callipepla californica brunnescens | reverse complement strand
AGAATGAGTTTAACTAAGATGCTGGGGGGAAAAAATGGAGAAATAGCAATTTAATTTATGGTGCTTTTGGATGAGGATTCTAGGTAATAAATTTGATCTGATGAATCAATCTCTCTTTCGAAAACAAATTGCCTTTAACTGTTTACTCGACAGACTGCAGGGATTCCGGCGGAGTTCTCAGTACTGATTGGATAGATAGTGCAGATTGCAGATGATGTGCAGATGATGTGCATTTTGATGAATATTTTCCCACTAGACTGCAACTGTTTCTATCTGTTAATTTTGATCTAATGGGAAAAAAGTGGGTTCCTGGGTAGTTTTAAGTTAGGACTTCACAGTTAACACATCAAAGATGTGTTTTTCCATCCAAGTTCCCTTGCTGAAATGTACTTGTAAGTGAAGGCACCATCTCAGAACGGTGTGGTGCAAATAGCCGTGGAAGGTTTATATCTCCCATCTATCCCCAAAGTACCTGAGCAAAACCAAAGCTCATATCCTCACCTGTGTAACGGAGTAACCAAACGTGGTGGCAGCTGTGGTTCTTTGGTGCTAGTAATGTATTTCAAAATGACATTATTTCCACACATTTTGCTGAAAACTGATAACTGTGTGTGGTCAAGATTATAGAGTCTTAAAAATGCTGTTGTAAATTCAGATTGGAGGTACAGTAGGATATCATGAGAAGTGTGACTCTTGAGCTAAGGTAGAGCGAAATAGAAAGTGAATGAATGAAGAGCCTTAGAGTAAGTTCTGTTTTGTAGCTCCTGTGAGCTGGTGTCATTCCATTGCACACAAGGAAAGCCACAGATCTGAACCATATGACAATCTGGTTCTCAGGGTGCAGACTTTGAATTTCAAATTGTTTTGTGGTAATGTCTTTAACTGATGTCTTCAATGCTGCTTTCGCAAATTTAGCAGGTTTTGCTATGTTTCACCTCTTGGTAATGTGTAAACAAAAATAAGTGAGGGAGACTGTAAGGAGAAGCCGTGTGTTTTGTCTTTCCTGGGGTCATAGCTCTCTTTTATTGCTGGGTAAAGATGTTCGAAAGAACCGTGAGAGTATCAGGAACTTCTGCTGTCATTGAGATGTAATAAAGTTACATTGCTAACGCCTTGATGGGAGAACATATTTAAAACACCTTCTGAGGGAGGCAACCGCCTGTATCCCAACACTCAGAAAACACCAAGACAAAGGCAGAGCCTGCCTGCCTGCGAAACTCCTGCCTGATTAGCTCTATCCCGAAGTGATAGGGTGAATGAGATAGGCTTTGGAAATTACAGCTGCCATTGAGAACTAAGCCAAGCCTCACTGTATTTCAGAAAATGAAAATTATGTAGTCCTATACGAGGGAGGGGCCGAATCCCCAGGGCATCTGTTTCCCATCAGTGTCCCACCATGCTTGCAGTCTGGCTTGGCACTCTAACATTTAACCTTCCCGGCAGGAGGTAGACCATAGGGCAACAAGGCTGCAGAATAATGAAACAAGAGTGTAGTGTGGTGTACAAAGCCTTTGTAAGTACAGAAGTTGAGACATTAAACGATCAGGGTACAGAGATATGAAAGTTCCAGATTTTTCTGAAAAGGCCCCATTAGTCTCTCGCAGAAGGAGTATCGCGCTGTTTCTCAGCAGGCAAAGGGAAGGCCTTTCCCCATCTATCCATGCCTTTTTGCCCACTGCTTTCAACTATTATAAAGATACAATTACCTTGGGAGATTGTGGCAGTTCAGTTGATTAGCACGGTGAATTAAAAGAATGAGTCACAAATGACATGTCCAGCTCTTCTCTACTAGTCCTTTGTATTCCCAGCGTACCTCACCCCTGTTGTAAGAAGGTCAAAAATTAGAGAGAGATAACAATTTTCAAGCAGCTAGCACTTAGGAGCAGAATTAACAATCATTCTGTATGTAATTGCCAGTTAATAGTAAATTGCCTTCTAGACTGTAAAATGCAATATAAACTGGTGGGCACCTAAAATTAAATTAATGAGGTATTTGCTGCATTTAAAAGCGAATAGTGCAAATTAATAACTGGGTACAATACTTGTTTTAAATATATATCTAATAGTGCATCCTTTGCGTGCTTAATGATAAATCTTGAGGGTGTTCCTTCAAAAATTCCCTCTCTGGCTAAGTCCTGTCGTTTGTACAGGTTGTGGCCATGGTTCTGCTGGTAAAGTCCTCCAGGTTTCTAAATTAAATATCGGAGATTATTTTTTAATTAGAATATAAGCGCTGCAGTGTTATTTGATTATGGCAAATTGTGATTTGTATGCTTTGAAATGAAATTCTGTTACAGATAAAATTGCACTTTTATACACATATTTTAAGCTCTGCAGATTCCGTTGGTTTACTTTCAGCTGAAGGGTAGTGCTGTATTTACAATGTATTTGTGCTGCTGCACTACTGTTTCCTCTAAGTGTTTGTTTTGCATAATGATTCCCTAACAAATAAATACAGTCTGACCTGGTATACATTAAAACAATTTTGAGGAGCGCAGTG
>JALIRH010000022.1:11476026-11479764 GCA_023055505.1 Callipepla californica brunnescens | reverse complement strand
TTCCTTCCTTCCTTCCATCCTTCCTTTCCTTCCTTCCTTCCTTCCTTCCTTCCTTCCTTCCTTCCTTCCTTCCTTCCTTCCTTCCTTCCTTCTCCTTCCTTCCTTCCTTCCTTCCTTCCTTCCTTCCTTCCTTCCTTCCTTCCTTCCTTCCTTCCTTCCTTCCTTCCTTCCTTCCTTCCTTCCTTCCTTCCTTCCTTCCTTCCTTCCTTCCTTCCTTCCTTCCTTCCTTCCTCTTCCTTCCTTCCTTCCTTCTCTTTCTTTCTTCCTTCCTTCCTTCTCTTTCTTTCTCCTTCCTTTCTTTCTTTCTTTCTTTTCTTTCTTTCTTTCTTCTTACTAGGGGTAGCATAACGAATAACTTGAAAACTGACAGCAGAACTCCATGGTCACCTGCTTGTAGTGGGGCAGGAGGAACCATGATACAGTGTATGCTTTTGTGGAAGAACAGAAACACGAGCAAAGAAGGGCTCCTTTTTGTGGCACATTTCAATGTAGAGATGGTAGTGTTGTCAGATCCATTTGAATCACAGAAAAAGTTTGCTTCCCTATGTTTTGCAAACAAAGAACCTAGTCCCACTCAGCAGAAATTGCAGCACTTCAGACCAGAGAGGAAATGGGAAAGTGCTGCTGTCACCTGGAGGTTGCGATTCTTCTTGACTTTCTTAGCTAAGATAGGTAACATATTTATTCTTAGCATCACCATGATGTCTATAACAAGATGAGCTCTGACAAACAAGTGAAGACATACATTGTGATTTGTCAGACTGCCTGCTGATTTTGGATACTCGTGTTCTGTGATATCTACCTCAGGGCATTTCCAAGAGACCTCATCCCACAGAACTGTCTGTCCACCAAAGGCCCTGCCATTCCAGACCAGTGTGTCAGAATGAATGTCCCTGTATCATAGCTTGTTGTAAACTTCTTGGTCCAGAGAAGATAGCATCTGAGAGGTTATTATGTACTCAGGTCAATGAAGGGCTGAGGATTCAGCTGTGCAAGTGTTATTGTAGCATGGATGTTAAAGAAAAGGATAATTAGATTAACAATTTATGCCATTGAGGAAGTCTTTTGTAGCCAAAGCTTTATTCTGCTGCAGTATGTGGAAAACTGTACCAAGTATAAGCAATATTCATAGAGAAGATGATCTATTCGTAAAAAAATCCTTCTTTCCTTCATATAAAAAGGTTAAAAATAATAATTAAAAAAAACCATATAAATACAAACATCGAATTAAAAAAAAATCTGTGATTTCAGTATGTAATTAATGGGCTTCCCATTGGCTATCCAAGGTTTCAGGTGCTTATAAGATCTAGGTAACTGCAAAGAGGAGAGTGTGAGCAGAATGCCCAATTCCCAGCAGACATCGAGCTCTCATCTCCTCCAGCACCTCCAGCCCTCCCAGTAATCATCCACCGTCACCCTCAGCTGTAAAATGCTGTTTGTGTCAAATCCTGGCAGACCACTCTGCGTGCACCAGCGCTGACTTAGTTGAGCAGGTGAACGCTGAAGGCCCAGCTGTCCCCGTGCTCAGGGTGCTGTGACCCAAGCGGCAGACCTGGCATCGCCCACAGTGAATTCCCTCCTGCAGGTGCTGCTAAAGCTCTAAGGATTTCTGCTATATACCCCAGAGACACAAACCATTGTGTTACAGAGCTGTCCCTGCCGTACTCAGCATGCGAAGCTTCTAAAGCATGAAGGTACTTAGAAGGTTCAGCCTGAGCTGCTGGGAGAGCGGGGGATTTCTACTTCCTATTTGCTCAGTTATTGTTGGACACAGAGCCCTTTTTAAAGTTTAATTACTTGCTTTCTGAGCGCTGTAGAAGAGGCTGTGCAGAAACCGCTTCTTTTTGGTTCAGCAGCCAAACTGAAAATGGATTGAGGTGTTGATCTGGGGGAAAAAAAGGTCACGTTGCCCTCACCTTGCTGAGACAGCAAAACCAAATCTTGTGTTGAACAAAATGACACAGAGAAATAACAGGAATGTCTTTCTGGTCTGATAACTACAGCACTCACTTCCAGGCTGTGGCAAAAATTCGGCTTATTTATGCAAGGTAGCACATCACCAACAGAGGGAAAGCTGGGACAGGGCAGTCATCCAACCAGTTGGGTCAGTCTGAGCTGCTGGGAGAGCAGGGCATCTCTACTTCCTATTTTCTTAGGTACTGCTTGACACAGAGCCCTTTCTAAAGGTTAAGTACTCACCTTCTGAGCTGTGTACAAGAGGCTCAAGAGTTTTCTTATCAGCATGTCACACCCCATTTTCTATGTAAAAATGAAACTCAGAATACTGAAGATCGCTGGGGCTGCAGTAGTCCTCAAACAGAACCTCTAAGCACAGCTGGTGTGAAAGGGCCGGGCAGCAGCTGAGGAGTTAGCAATGGCCACATACATTGGGTCAAGAGACAGAAGCAAAAGTTCATGGTCACTAGTGTTTGTTTCTAAGGTGAACACTGCAACTGATGGATATGGCTAGCAGAGGATGATGTGCTCTTTTAACCTGGAGCAGGATGTCCTCTCTGTCTTTGCTTGTCACTTTCTGCCTACATGATTCTGAAATAATCAGCTGTTTTTCACCCAGTGCTATGGGAGGTGATGGGCCATGGCAAGGCATCAGCATGCTGACACGGTCAGGCCATACAACCCCCTGTTTTTTATACAAAAATTTGTTAGCATTGTGAACAGCTAGTCAGATGAGAACATGGCCAACTCCTACACGCTACAGCCCTTGCAATACTGCAAGGGAGCTGACTTCCCAGGAGCCAGCATAATGAGGTCTGTAACCAACATGGGGACTCAGTCCTTTCCTAAAGAGATCCAAGACAGAGGTTAAGAAAAATGAAATGTAAAAAAGATGACAAACTGTTGAAATCAGTACTAAGGTGTAGTCTCCTTCCTTGCTACACTGGTGATCCATTTGTCCTTGGGCTGTGCTGTGTGTACAGGCATCCTGCACCAATTAATCCTGCAGTTAGGGTCAGAATTGGGAAACTGCATCCTGCAGAGTGAGATGCTCTCCTCTCTGCCACAATGCAAGTACAACTCACTCCTGTAAGACTACAGAATGGGACCTTTGGGCCTTATCCAAAAAAACACCATCTTGTTAACTTTATATGACTTCCATTAGAGAGACTATGATCAGAAAGTTGAGCACTTCCACATTTGTTAAGAGCAGGATACTAGAATATGAGTTCCTTAGGGCAGAGAGCATTTTCCTATTCAGAACAATGGATATGTAAGATATAAAATAGTTTGGGTATTTTTTTTCCACTAAAGTTCAAACTTGCTGTAGAGTTGGAAGTAAAATGCTGTTAAAAAATCAGTTTTCAACTGTAATTTACTTTTCATTGATTGCAAAAGATAGAACACTCTGGATAAGCTTTATGACTGTAATGCAGAGCAAAAAGTTCTCCACATTCTTTTAGAACTGCATCCTGCTTAATTTTCTGGTCTTCTCCCAGACGAAGCTCTTGCTATTTAGGAGCTAGCCGCCCTGTTTTTCTTTAGGGAGGCATTTGCTGTCAATTTGCACAGAAAGAACCAGCGAGCAGCAATTCATGACCGTCAAATGTCACAACTAAAATAAATAGTGAAATGAAGGTCTAGAGCAGCAATTTTGCACCACGTCCTCATTGTGCAACAGATGGAATTTGACAAAAGCAGTGGAATGGGTTAAATGAAAGACTTCAGCCTTTACTCTCCAGAAAAACACGCAGAGGGTGCCTATATTTTCACAAATCAGAA
>JALIRH010000022.1:11436026-11471026 GCA_023055505.1 Callipepla californica brunnescens | reverse complement strand
GAAGCTGAGCACGTGTCCTGGCAAAGGAGGGAGCTCACCCTGCCACTTCTGGTCCATCACTAGCAGGGGCTGCTGGAAACATCAAAAGGCACTGAGATTTCTGAGCTCAGAAGAAAATGTATGTACATGCAGGTGTGTGTTTGCCACGTAGCAGGTAGCGTGCCTTTGGTGCCCCGTGCTTCTGTAGTGAAATGATGGAGTACAACGAGGAGCTGCAGCTTGCTGTGGCTACACTGTAGAAAGAAGCAAACCCAGGATATTTAACTGTGTTTCCTTCCGTATTTTCATATTTGATGTTAAAAATAGAGAGCACTTTTGGCTGCGAGTATCATTTTGCACTGCCAGCCATTTCACTCTGTGTACGTATCTGCGTATCGTGTCTAACCACTGCCATAATCAGACGCGCTCCACTAAAACTAAGATTTCTTACGGGGATGAAGGTCTGCACGAAGCCTGCTGGCACTGTTCCTCTCAGGTTTGTTTCAAAGGTTGGAACAACGAGCGCTTAAATGGTTGGTCTGACACTCAACACAAAGAAAATACAAAAGAAAATAACATATATATTCCGTGCTGTGAGCGGCAGGTCCTAGCGCGATCCGGCACCTGTGCCAGATCTGCATCCATAACTTGGGAACTGCCTTGCTGGGAAAATATGTTGTGTCAGCTCACACCAAGTCTAGAAATGCAAAGAAGATGATAAAATTTCCTTAATCGAAACGAAGGAGCAGAGTCTCTAAAAGTATACGCCAATTATTGCAGAGCAGCTTTTTAAAGTCTTTCAAGCTTTTAAAGATTATTCAAAGCACTTGAAATAGGCTTCAATCTAATGCCTCATTTCATTGCATTAAACAGCCTAGTTAATAAAGAATCAATATATTCAAAGGGCAAGGTTATCTTTTGTCTATAAGGGGTGGTGTCATTCTGAACCTTTTATAGTTCAAATGCTGAAAAAGACCTCATGAAATCCATACTCATCAAGTGGGTCAACTAGAGCAATAAAGAGGCCCCTGAAAGAATGGCTGTGCTCCTCTAAAACAACTATAAGTCTTATCTCCCCCGCATAGTGCTTGCGCAGAATCAGCCAGAAAATGTCAATTTCTCATCAAGACAAGAGGCCCAATGATAATTTTTTTCTTTTTCTAGAGAATACATACAATTAGGAGAATGCAGAATGGCCCCATCAGTGATTTGTAGCTTATTATGTCACCAGCAAGCTGCGATCTACCGCTAAGCAGATAATAAGGGCTGTTGATAACTGAAGTGTCAATATGCCAAAGAACGATTTTTGAATGTGAGCCCTTGTGCTTTTTTTTTCCCCTCCTCGTGCAGATCGCAGGGCCTGATAACCGAGCATCTGCCAACCGACACCGCACGCCGGACCACACAATTAATGCCATGAATAAATAGCACAAAAGAGTTTAGATTCTTTATACTCTTTGAGACAATTCCCTGTTTTACCCTTCAAGGATTTCTTTTATGTTCGAATAAGGTTGCTTTTAATGAAATTTAAACTCATCAGAGGAAATCAAAACCCTCAAATCAGATTACAAATTGATTTTTTTTTTTGGTCACTTTTCTTTATACAATGTACTGCCGTTAAGTTTTACAGGAAAAGGAAGAGAAAGTGCCTGGTCTTGAGTAAGAGGATGCATGCAGTCTTTGAAAAGGCACATGAAAGAGGAGCGCTCCTAAAATGTCACAAGTAAAAGAAAGTTCTCAAGAGCTGACGTGTATCAGTTACTGTTATATTCATAAAATCCTGCTTTTGAAGGAGAAGAACTATACCAGAGCTTTGAATTGCATACATTAAGTCACCGAACTCAAGCAGTCCCCATTTTTCTTGTATATAACACTTGATTTCGCTGTTACATACAAGAAATTAAATATTATTTCTCAGAGCTCAGGTCCATAGCAGCAGACAGTGGATCTGGGAGGGGGTCTGTCACCCTTTCCCAATGGTGACGTCACCAGCACACTTTGGCCAGCTGAAATACAACACCAGCAACATATGCTATATATAGTCATGATCTTTGTTTTCTCCCACATGACAATAAAGTTACTGTTGTACTATCATGGTTTTGTTTTCTCTTTATTTACCGGTTCTGAGAGGGCAGATTGGAAAAAAGAGGTGAAGTTAATTGGTTACTAAAGGGTAATTTTTGTAGCCCTGAGTTGTTAGAGGACTTCTGTTGTGATGTGACTGTTTTCCAATTGCCTGGTGATAAATGAAAAGATGTGAAGAACTTCTTTGTAACAAAAGAAGGCATTAACTGCCCTGGACCACTGGGGAGGGTGAGTGCGAGTGAGATCCGCTCCAAGCAGGCAGAGCTCACCGTGATGTATACATTGCTCAAAACCAAACAGCATGCCAACCAACCATGAGCTAACAACAAGGGAAACTGAGTCTAGAATTGGTCTGTATAATACAGCTAACAAGCTCTGAAGCTGTCCTGTCAAGAGGGTAGGAGCCATGCCACGCTGTGGGAACCACTCCAGCTCAGCCCACCTCTGAACACTCCAGCCCTTCAGCATCCCCCCAGCTGCCCCATGGCCTCCCCTTGCAGGCTCTCCATGGGCAAATGTCCTGGGTAAAACCGGGACAGCCAGGCAGCACCACTGGCAGACACATCAGCCAGGGAAAGTTAGCTGTGTGAGGAAAACACCCAAGTGTAGATTGGTATGGGACAAAAGTTCCCAAAACATACCTGGGGTGGAATACCACCCATTCCACCTACATCTGGTGGAAGGAGCAGGTGTGCACACCTGTGGGTAAACACTGGAAAATCCCATAGTGCAGCCGTGCTGAACAGGGCAGCTCTGAAAGGGCCTCAGGCTTCCTTCCTGGACATCAGTGAAACCGAAGGGGAGGGCATATTTTACAAAATGGAATTCCTGGTTATTTAATCTCAAGGAAACTGAGCTGACAGATCTGGAACCAGAACCAGGAGATGCATTCAGCTGCTGCCCTGCTCCAGCAAAGGGCTAAGGAACTCAGAGAAGAAGGTGGCAGTGGAAGAGCTGTAACAAAGCTGGGGTGCTGCTGTGTTGGTGCTTTTGCAGTCAAGCCATGGGAGACAAATGTCATGGTTTAATGATCTGCATGGGGATCGGAAGGGAAGAAGGTCTACAAAGTAGGGCAAAATGGAGTTCTTGGGACACTCAGGGCTAGGGAGAGGGCAAAAGTTTACACTAAATCATAAAGCAGCAGTGCTGGCATAAAGCCATGCAGAAGGGACTATGCTGTGATGCCAAAGATGATCGGTTCCACTTGGCAGGTAGCAGGGACAGGACGAGGGCATCACGCTCATGCTGTGCTGCCCCACACGGTACTCCTCCCTGCTCAGGCACCTTGTGATAGATACGTGCTTGAAGAAGTGATGGAATGAACTTTTTTCTATAGAAGTAGGAAGAAAATAGAAGAAATCCAAAATGTCCATAAAATCTTCCAGTAAGAACAGGATGTCAAAGAAAATCATTTTGAGGTTTTCTTGCCTGTGGTGTGCGGGTGGAGGTTTCCCCACGGTACAGCACGCCTGTTTCTCACTTCTCTTTATTTTCAGTCCACAGTGCCATGCCTGCACAATGTGGGGACGCAGTCACTTGTGTGAGTGCATCCCACATTGCGTCCCAAACCATCCTGAGCTGCCAAAGGCTGCATTGCTGCTGGGATGCTGCTTTGCAGAACGGTTCATGTTTGCTTTATTCTGCTGCTGAATGAGAACTCAAGGCCCTTGCAGTAGGCCACCAAATCCAGCAGTTACCTCTGCAGGTGGGAACTGCTTCCCATACTGCTGCAAGAAGAAGGGGTCAGAACCTAGGCAGGACAGAGGGGAGCCTGGAAGTCAAATGTTTCACTTTCCCTCAGTGCTGCATCAGCTTGTGTGTCTGCACACCATGGTTTGCTGTGGGTGTCTTGCGTGATCTGTGCGGATGGGAGAGCCTTCAGAGGCTGCCGTGGAGGAAATGTTCACAAATTAGGCAGATAAAGAAGACAAAAGATGTCCAAAATGCTCTGCTTTAGGCAGCTGTAAGATGTCACAACGACAAAACCGGGATGCCTCAAACAGTAATAGATACGTGTTAGTGTAATTAGCTACAGAGCACTCACAGTGTTGAGGCAAATGCAAAAAACTGCAACGAGTCCTTTTAAATCTTTTCTCACCATTATCCTGGCCAGCAGTTAGCAGAAGTAAATCAATCACACGTGCTCTCCGGGTGCTGCCACAGCTATGAGGGAAATAAGTTGCTGGAGCATGCTGGGACAGTGTCCTGTGCCAGGCCAAGCAATGGGGTCTCATCAGTCATGAAGTGGTAGAGAAGAGCTTGTGTTTCCAGGGCTCACAGAGCAAGGGCAGTGATGTGGTGTTTTTGTGCCACAGGGACACCACAAGTTTAATCAGGGATAGGAAAACATTTTTTTTGTTTTTCCTATGCTGAAACTATCCATTCTGAAAGGAAACTGACATAAATGACTCTGGTGTGTGAACTGTGTGTACCTCACACTGCTCCTGTAGTAAGTTCAAACATGAGGAAGAGCAGAAACAACAGGTTTGGGTGCTAGGATCAGTAATACAGCAGTCACAACTGGGCTGCCTCAAGGTCAAATTCACGTTGTTTCTACCACCTTTCTCTATTTTCTCTCTACTGTAATAAAATGACTCTTCTGTCCCACAGTCTTCTGGCATCACAATGAAAAGAGAAAGCCTTTTTGTTGTCTGCTGTCCCATATTATTTTCAATGCAAAGATTAAATATTGATACGTGTCAGGCCAGTAAGGGCTGCTGACAGGGATGCTCTGCTGCTGGTGGGACGGGCTGCCTGCCCCTCTGCCTGGGCTCGGCCCCTCTGCCTCACGGTGACAAACCTTGTGACAGCACTTCCAGCAGTGGCACAGAATTGTCTGTTCCTTTCAGTGTGTTTGTCTGGTTCAGGTCAACGACTAATTCACTTGAAACTGAAAACCCGACTGGGAGCTGGAAGAGCAGAAAATGTGTTTTCCCTCTCCCTGTCCATGAATAAAAAAATAGATTTGAAAGGATAAGATCTGCCAGTTTTAGCTTCTTGAAGGATGTGGTGACCACAAACCACCTATTCAACATTTTGACTACAGATAATAGCATTTCCTTTGCTTAGAAGCTCTGTGAACATATTAACTATAAATGCACAAGTCATTTAGGAGACAACATGACAATCCATAGAACACTTGGGGAAGTGCAACATCCAGCATTTTCATAGATATAGAAATAGAAAGCATCTAAAGCCTGGGCTCTTCCAGAGTTGCTGTAGGAAAAAGCAGTGCAGGACAGCGATCTCAGACAAAACCTTTTCCTGAGACCTTCTGTCAATAATACCAATGTCAGGTGATGGAAAAGCTACCCATTGGCATCCTCCTTAACAGGGTACACATGTGCACAGTGCAGTCTACAGCACCTCATCCAATGCTGTGTTCTTTGCTCCATCCTTATCATGGCGTTTCCCTTTGGTGGCTGCATGGTGATGCCTGTGGCATTTTGGGGTCAGCAGCTCAGGGTCCTTTTCAGATGGGCTGATCTTCTGGAATTCAGTTATCAAGCAACATTTGGCCATCTCATTCAACCAACTTGCATTTCCAGCATCCAGACCTGCATTCACAGCTAAGGGCTGAGCCCAGGCTCTGATGTGGAAGACTGCACAGCTCCATGAGCGTGCCGTGCTGCAGAGAGGCACTGATGGCAAACCTGCTGCTCGTGCCATCTTCATGCAGCCCAGCTGTGGCACAGCCTCACTGCACGGGACCTCCTTGGCCAGGGACAGGTGCAGGAGTGCTGGCAACCAGCAGAGCTGAGGTGTATTTCCTGCAGCATGCAGCTGGGGGCATTTTGCAACTCATTTTGCCAGAGAAAACTTGCTATTTAATTGCCTTTGCTGCTGCTGGATCAGAGTCAAAATGAGTGGGAATATCAGGTCCTGCCAGATATATTCAATCATATTACGGCTTCTTTCCCCCGAATGGATGCGGCGTGCCAGTGAGCACTGAAGCAGTTAAACACGGCCATGCAGATGCCAGCGAGGCTGTGATTTCATAGGGAGCATCCCATCAAGATGAACTGGGAGAACACATACAACCCTGGGCACTCCTGCCAGACCCCACGGAGAGCTGACAGGAAGGGAACTCAATGGCTTGGCCAACTGCTGGAAGGAGGGATCTTTGCTCTGACAAAGCAAGAAAACCATCCAAAGCAGCCCCTAAATTAATAGTGAGGGCTGTTTGTTACCATTCAGAAGGATGCACTCGTGCTGCCAAGCAGGTGGAGCGAGGAGGCAGAGGTGCCCCCAGCAGCACAGCCCTGCATCGCAGTGCTCCACGAAACTGGGTGGAGAGGGGAAAAAGCAAAGTCTAAATGAGTCCAAAACTGATTATCAGGTTCCTAAGTGGCAATCTAATTTAGCTATATAAAATCATGAAAGGCAAAGAATTAATTGATACTAATGAGTTATACGAGATAGCATCATAATTAATTCCTAAATAGAAAGAGGAGATAGGCTGGATTGTGTGTGGGGGGGGAAACAAGACTGGCCTATATATCTTAACAGATTACAGAGGGTATCCAAAATGAGAATCAAATGGCTGAAGCTGGGGTGGAGGGAGCTCTGGCATCGCTCCCGTGGCTCAGGGAGCCCTGTGCTCCCTGTGGGCAGCGGGTGCCGGTCCCTGCAGCCCAGGTCACATGTTGGGTGCCTCCTGTTTGCCATGGTAATCATATAGATGTGCTTTGACTTTTTCTTTCTCCCCCCAATAATGCTACAGTGTAAATCCCACAGCAACTTTGCCGTGCATTAAGTTACGGTTCTGATCTCACTGCAGCAACTTAGACATGGAGTTGGGACGTGCTACTCGGAGCAAAGCCACTTTTCTCTGCTCCAGTTTGGACCCACAGAGTCCTCTGGTGCATAAATCACAGGTGACCACTTGTGTGCTGGAGGATAAAAAGCTTTGATGAATTGCAGAAACAGTAAATTATATACGGAAAGGGCATTCTTTTTTTGGCAATCCCATAAAATTACCATCACATGTTGACTCCACTCGCATGAATATGAATCAGAGGCTCTCTGGCCTTATTTCTGAAACTGACATTAGAAGTTTAGTTCATTTTTCTTTCTTTTTTTTTTTCTCCGTCACAACCAGATTTTAGTTTTAAAAGAAATTCTGTATTTGCAGAAATCAAATTCCAGTTGCATTACTGCACAGCAAAGCCCAGCACCGCCCTCCTGCTGAACAGCCCTCATCTGACCCAGTGCAAAGAAACATCATTTTGTAGGATTAAGGTAATTTTTTTTGGTTAATGTTACCACGAAATGTCATGCATTTTTGGCACACACCAAGTAACTCATGTCAGCTTAAGCCAAATTCCTGGCGCTAAAAGTGCAAACAGCCACAATCGGTGACCAAATCCACAAGGTCCTGGCACTGAGGCCATTGTCAGAAACAACAGTTCTGTAGTAAAACCAGCTCAGTGCAGAAGAATTATTAAAAATCAAATGATTTTCTATGGCCAGCAGGTCGGCCAGGGAACAAGCAACCTATTGACACCATGCCCTCACCCTGGCCGGCCGTGGGCTGTGATGCAAGACAACAGGAGGGTGGGGAAATAACGACAAATAAAGACGAATTTTGCCCACTGCCTTCCAACCCATTCCTGCTGGCGTGCCCCACCTGCCACCTCCTCCTCTGTGACATGCTATATCTGCAATGGGGGATGAGGAGGATGGTGTGTGTCTGTGCAGCACAAAGCAGACCCAGCAGTGATGCTCCTCTATCTGCAATGCATGGGTTCTCCATCACCTCCAGCATGACATGCATCCATTCATGTCATTGCCAGGTTGGCTGGAATGTGCTGTCCTTCCTTGCCACCAGACAGAGCTGGCATCTATGAGATCTGATGCTAAGCACTCCAGAACAGGAGCAGGATGGAGCCATGAAGAGGAATGGAAACGTTTGAGTACACCGGGAGAAAACAAGGCATCTAGATATAGTGAAGGATGCCTGTCTTCCTGTCCTTACTTTGCCACTGATTGCTCCTCTTCATGTGCAACTTCATCCCCAAAATGCTGCATATGCTGGGAGTTCTGAAATCAGTGCTGGCCTGCTAATCATTTTCCCACTACAAATAAAGAAAACATTAAATTGAAATAATCTTTGCACTGTCTTTCTTTGGGTTTACCTCCCCGTTTAGTGTTGCCATCGCCACTTCTTTCCCATCAAAATGCATTCATAGTGAACACATCTCCTTGCGCACTGAGGGAGACGGGGCAGAAAACCATCTTAAAAATTAAACCTCAAATTGGTTGGGCACCCTACAGAAGGGCCTTAGAGAGGAATAATGCCTGAAGTGAAGCAAAGCTGGCAAAGGGGCTTCACAAAGACGGCCAAAACAAGGGGCCGTCCTCAGGTCCCCGCTCTCACGTAGGAAAGCGCTCGGGCACGGCGCTGCGCCGAATGAGCTGCTGATAAATCTAATCCTGAAGGATGGGAAATGAGGTAACAGAAATTCTGATGAAAATTATGTACATGCACTTTGACAAGCTCGTAAACACTGCAGCCATGATAAGTTTTCTTACTTTATTTATTTATTTTTTTAAGAGCCGGCACAAATGCGTAAGCCCAAACTCTAATTTTTACAGCCCCGGGTTTGGAGATCTGTCATTGGGAGATATAATGGAAAGAATAATTGCTTGGTGGCTGCACAAACACGAGATGCGTTGTCAGGCTGTGGTTTGGAGGCTACATCTGGCTTCAGAAATGATTGATGCTGTCTCCGTGTGTGATTTGGGAAACAGGTTTTTTTATTTTTTATTTTTTGCTAGCACAACTGACGTGCTGGAGCTCCGTGTGGACGGAGCAATTAAATTGTTATTAACGAAAACTTTTCATTTATTCCTCTTACTTCCAAGTGCCTCTTTCGATCGCGGTGCCGCAGCGCGCAGCGATGGCAGCGGAAGGTGGGCATGTGATTTCAATTTGAAATTAAAAGTCATGTCTGAATAACAGAACAGCATTCTCATTTCCTAATACTCCGCTTTTTACTACTTTGCATTCAACTGTGAAAAGTCTTTTAAAACTCTGAACAGCAGTAAAACTTGAATGAATTTTTGACCCATTATTGCATAGCGGGTGCGCTTTCCAAGTTCGAGAGACTGCCAAGTTCTCCCCACCTAATATTTCCACTTTAATTGTGCCACTTGAGAAATTTACGTGCCTCAAAATATGGCATGAATCTTACGCTTATTGCAGTATCATTAGCAGCAACATTTAAGCAACATCTGTGTGCTATAGAACTAATTGAAGTAGCAGAAGTGGCAGCTGTAAATCCACAGGAAGATGGCAGTTTGCACCCAGCACTGCTGAGTTAGCGGGTAACTGTCAGCCTGTTCCTGCAATCTGCTCTCGAGGACTACGGTACAGGCACACAATGTCCAAAAAAATACAGCGAGTAGGCTAATGATCCTATTAACCACTTTGCTGCACCAATTTGGCTGTTTTTCCAGTTTCCTTGTTGAATTTCATTATATATTTCACCGTTCCAGTAAAAAGTCCAGTATGAGACATGCTCGCTTGTAAGCCACTGACTTTGGGGAGTGAAGCTCCTTCTCGGTTGAATTAACGCACAAATTATTATTATTATTATTTTTAATCCGATTTCTTTCTCTTCTTTTCTTTCCCATTGTTTCCTTTTTCTCCATGGCACGTGCCTTGGTGGAAAAAGAACTTTTCCCAACTGTTAACGCCGGTATTTAAAGCAATGACATCCACGCAGCTGGGAGGGGGCACGCCTGGGGCCTGCTGTAGGTGTGTGGGTTAAAGCACATCTTCATCCACGCCAGGAAGGCTGCTGTGCAGCACGCGTGGCCCGCAGCTCGTCAGGGCACTGCCGCTGATTGCACTAATTGGTGATTACGAAAGGAGGAAGGTGTTTAAAGTAGCATGTCCTGGTATTACTGCATAATCCAGGCACATGGCACATCGGGACTCCAGAATGTCTTGGAGCATTACCCATGCTTCCATCCTCATTTGTTCCTTGGGGGAAAACAGAAAGTTAAGAAAGCTTGCAATAGAATGGAATGCAGTAGAACAGAAGAGGATAGGGTAGGACACAATATGACATGACGTGCAACAACATGACATAACGTAACATAAGTATAACACACAATATAACGTATAACAGATATTATAATGACATAGCATAATAATACACTACAATAAAACAGTAATGCTAGGCATTAATGTTTTGGCACAAAAGCCACCTTTCCTGCCCACCCCTTGACCCTGCTGGCAGTGCCCAGCTCCATCCAGCATTGCTGGGATCCCCCATCATCCTCCCTCCTGCTCAGGCACTGGGAGCACTGGGAGCCCCAGAGCAGGGCCGTGCTCACCGTGGGCCCCGCTGCATTAGGAGCCCAGCACGTCCGCCTGGCTGCCATGTGACGTGCTGCGAGCCACCAGCATTTGTTGTCTTAATGCACAAATACTCGGGGACCCAGCTGATAAGGGACAAACTGTTCGGAATCTGCTGAACTACACGCTTAGGGTGGCACAGACCCCGTCGATATTGAAAATCAATAGTCACGTGGCAGTTTAAAGGTTAGAGGTCTCCTGAATTAACTTTCTAGTACTAAATTACCAGCCCTTGGTAATTTTCTTTCTTTCTTTCCTTCTTTTTTTTTTTTTTTTGTGGGGGGGGGGGAATTGGGGGGAGGTGTTCTCTGTTTCTTTCTCTCTCTCTTTCTTCATTTTGGAAGCACTGGGAAGATTGTCTTTAACACTTAGCCAACATGCGCCTGGGAATAACAGGAGAAGACAGCAAAAGTTGTTCCTACTTTGTGTGGTAATTTAGACATAAATGCTCAAAAGAGCACTTGGACAGATGGGAAAGCACCAGATATTTGCAGCCTGGGTGAATCTTCCTTGGAAGGGTTAGCAGGCAGCTAGGTTGTCAGGTGGAATGGACAAAAATATTCAATTGATCATGAAGTTAAAGATGCTCCAAAGCTAATGCTGTTGCCTTAACAGCCGATGTCATGGCTGAGGGTGTTTTTGGCACATGGAATATTTTCTGGGGGAAAATCTGGTGAATCGGGCATTAGCAGTCTGCAGGAAGCAGACCTCCAGCTGTGGCTGGGAGTGGTACCGGGCTCTGAGGGCTTTGCTGGGCTGCCCAGCTGGACCTTGGGCAGAAGGAGCCTCAGGTTCCCACAGAATCACAGTAAAGTTTGGGTCAGAAGGAACCTCAAAGCCCATCCAACTCCAAGCCCTATCGTGGGCAGGGAAAGCCCCACTGAGCTCAGGCTAGCCAAAGCCCCACCAAACCCTCCATGAATGCCCATCCTGGGTGACCACATTTAAGAAAAGCTGAAGCATCACTCACCAAAGCTGACATCGACTTTGGAGAAGTATTTGTGTGAATGCTGACGGTTGGACTGGATGATCTTGTAGGTCTTTTCTAACCCTGGTGACTCTATGAAGAAAATAAAATTCCAATAAAAAATAAAAATAAATAATAAAATAAAAATAAAATTCTACGCAGAAATAAAATTCCAAATATGGGGAGAAGATCTGAGGTTACCACTCAGCTCTCACTGCTCTAGAAAACTACACACCTCTAATAATAATAATAAAAAAGAATAATAATCACAAACACTTAATCTCTCGTTTTAAAAACAAACTGTGAATTAAAACTTTTCAGCTCTGGTATCTCCAGACATTCTAAGTGTCAGATTCATCACTGATGCTGGCACGAGCCATTTCTGCTTATTGACATCTGCCTCCCACCCGCAGCACTGGATGGAAGAGGGGGGGCTGCGTGTACACTCCATCCCACGCTGAACACTGAACCTATGGCGCACGTGGCATCATGACAACAACCCAACACAAAGAGCCACGAAGACCAAGTCGTAGCTAATAAAAACCCGCTGCTAAGCATCTGTTAGGACTCCATCTGAGGCAACACTTAAGCGCAGGCCCAATTTTACCCATTTACAAAGCTCTCCTCGCTTCACATGGGACTCACGTACGCAGAAATTCTCACATAAACGGGGCTGTATTGAGGTATAAACCAGAAACATCTTCCTCTGTTCATCTGAGATTTCTCCTATCATAAACTTTTGATTAGGTGGCGTATATGTTAAACTACAGATAAAAGTTTCTATTGGAGTTTTCCCTCTGTTAACGGTATGTATATAAACCCACAGACTGCTGATGGGCGCAGGAGGAGCACGCGCTGTTATTTTTTGGTGTAAAAAAAAAAAGCTAGAACTTTAAAGGCATCATTTTACAGACTAGCTCAAACGTGTACCTTTTTGCTTCACAAGTAGGCAAAATACTCCTACAGGAAACGTTGAAGATTTGTTTCTTACAACCATCGTTCTGAACTAGTGCACAATTGTGTTTATTTTCTGATTAATTCCCATACTACTTCTGGACCACGCTTGCACCACAGAAATAATTTTAATTGAACATTTATTAGAACAAATGTCCTGTCAGGATATACCCTCTCCATCTGGCCGTGCTGGACGGGCATTATTTCCTGGATCTGTCTGCTTTGTGCAACATCTTCTCACACAGATCTCACTGACGAGCACAGATCATGATTAGATTGTTGTGGGTTTTGTTCCACAGCCTTTTCTGCCACAGCCCCTCTTGTCTCGCTGCCATTAGCTGATACACACACACTCTGCAGGACTCTTCTGTTGCACAGAATATGTTTTCTTCTGGAAGAACACCATCAGCCACAGATCTGACAAAGGGCAGAGATCCTGTATGAATAACCTCCCCACAATGTTACACAGCCTGCATCTTTTCTTCTTCTACTTGCTTCTCTCAAGTTTTTCTTCTTCTTCTGTGCGTGCATGTGCTCACGGCCTCAGAGATAAGAGCTTGGGTAAGAAATAAAATGTGAATTGGGTTCCCAGCATTACATTTAAGCCCTGGAAAATAAAATAAGAGAATCTTTCCCCTCTCCCTCCCCAAAACCGTCACCTGCTGACAAGCAGATTCTGTGCACTATCAGGACCTTTCCTAGCACACTTGCTCTCTTAGCAGCCAAACATTATTGTTGGTATAGTGAACGCACACAAAACAAATGTTAGAGATGCCCAGAATTCAAAAACATGGCAGCACTGTGCAATGAATCCTCTATTCAACATTCTATATCAAAGCACTGTGTCATTACTTTTGCTGTGATTCAGTTTAATGAAAGCCACTGCTTTTGCAGCCTATCTCCTTCAACCCCAAACCAATGCCCACACTGCTCCTTCCAACCAGGCCGTGGGCAATTGAAAGCTGTCTGGTCACACACAAGAAGAAGTGGCAATCATTTTGGATCCATCTTTTGGGTGATAATGTACCATTCTTAGCAGTTCTGCTTTGTGCAGAAGCCCCTTGGGGCAACCAGGATCTCCTAGCAGGGTCACGTAGTGCCCACAAATGCTTGTACAGGCATAAGGACCACCCAACATTTGTATTTCCAGCAGTGCTGTAATCCCATCAGCACTGGGACTGATGGGCACTGTGTGCCACATGGATGCATCTCAGCAGCTTCCAGAGTCCTCCTCCGCTGAGATCGTGGAGGGCTAGCAGCCATCATCACAATGTTCAAGGCAGGTTCACTGCAGGGGAAGGAGTGTCTGGATCCCTTTGTGTCCGTTTCTCACGTTGTTTTCTGGTTTTAGGGCTGTTTTATTGACGTGACCCTTCCATAACTGTGCAGAAATATTTAGTATCAAAACGTTATTGCGAGTCAGCTCATTATCTTTAATGCGGACATCAAAGTTGCATCCTAATGGCCACAAGATTATGCATGCTTTGAAACAAACATGCATAAATTATCTGAGGACTTCAAATAATGGCAAGGGAAAGGAAAAAAAAAACCAACAAAGATTCTTCCTCTTTTTCCCTTCACAGGTACCCTGACTTGCTAAGGAGCACTGCCCGGGGATGCTCCCACAGTAGTCCCCTTTTTGGCCTTCCCCCAGAGGGCTCCAGGGCCTCCTCTGGGTTCTGCTGTGGTGGGGGTTTGCCCAGGGGCTTCTAAGGCCCCTAATGTGGTAGCCCAGGAGACCCTAAGAGGTTCTCAAGTGCTTTGTCTCCAGCTTTTGGTGCTGCAGTTAAGGCCAGCATGGAGCTGTCTACTCAGAGGACAGCACGCCAAAGGGTTTTTAGGAGTTTCCAGGTGATACAGCAGTTAAAACTGGGCAAGAGTTATATCCAATTTCAGCCCGCGCATGGCAGACACCTTGAATCACAAAATGTGCTGGCCTATTTTCTGAACAGAAAAGACCTCCTGCTTTAAAGATTGGACAGAAAAAGGAAACTTGCAATGAAAGTCGAGTTGTGAGAAAAACCAATCCACGAGGCATCCCTGGGGAGTGGAGGGAGCAGAAAAATGTGACCATCAGGTACTCACATGTCAGGAACTGATGATCTGCCCACTGTAATTAAAGAGAGAGAGACGAACAGAAATCTCAGGCACTGAGGAGACGCCAGGAGGCTTCAGTGGAGTGGTGGCTCCTTGCTCAGACAACGGGGGATGAGGAGGAGTCAGAAGGAGCTGGTTTGCAGCAGGGACAGCCATCCTGAGCTGACAGAGCTTCCCGGGCCCTGAGCTCAACCTGTGATTAATCACACGTGCACAAAGCCCTGGCTCTGACCAGCAGCCATCCTGCATGTCACAAACTTCATAATTCCACTTGGAGCGAGACAACAGCGAGTTCAATTTCTGGATCACTGTCACCGTGTCACACTTAGAGAAGTTGCACCAGGGAACGATTGGTGATGGGAGTAATTTGAATGGAAATGTCAGTTCTCACAAGCTGTGGTTGGAGGGGAGAGCCCTGCGATCCCCCGCAGCTCTGTCACACCCTGCTCCGGCCCCATCCTGCTCCTTCAAAACCAAAACCCAAACCAGAAACAGGGATCCAAAGCCAGAATAAATTGGTAGCTGAGATTCACATTGAGGTCCTGCCAGGTTTCAGCTGAGTGAGGAATTTGGGTCTGGTTAGCACATCTTACTCTGGAAAACCCACAGAGTTGCTACATAAGCTTGTGTGTGCCTTTTATCACACCTGTGCCAGACTCAGTCAATCCAATATGGTGTATAAAAAAAATGTGGCTGTGCAAACGCGCAGGAGTTTTGCCCAGTACCTGCCCCTCAGGAACACCTCCGTATTGCTTTTTCTTTAACATGTGAAAGGCCAACCGAGCATCCAGAGCACAACCCACGTGCTGATTTACCCAGGAAGAAGCAGCATTAAATCCATGTAGCTACCAAGACAGGGAGCTCTCAAATGCCCGACTTCTATCCGTTAACACTAATTTAAACACCGTGCTGACTCGGAAGCATCAAAATACAATATTCTCCCAATTTAACTCAATCACACCTGTTGTGAAAACAGCTTAACTGCATGCGCAGATATCACCTAAAAGCAATAGCAAATGAAAGCAAGAAAGCCCATCTGCGAGTCCCCTGGCTTCCAGAGGGACGGAACAGAAGGAAAGGGAGAGTGGGAATTTGTGTTTTGGAACAAGGAGAGAGAACAGAGCTGAGAGAGCCTCTTGCTTTGGGAGAACAGTGGCACTGATGCTGGGGTGTTTCCTCCTGCTCCAGCTCATGGGTTGTCCTACTTCTTTTCTCCAAATCTTGTTGTTCAAAAGAAGAAATGTGTCAGCAGGATGTTCAGCCTCCCTCGCTGTTCTCTTTGCTGGGAATGGCAAAGAAGCCATGATGCTGTTTATATGTGCCCAAAGTGCCACTGATTCTGGAGTATCTCCAAGCAGAGTGAAGCAGAATTACCTTTGTTATTTTTAGTTTGAAAGAAGTGGCTTACTGAGTCAGTAAACTTAGGTATATATATGTATTGATGTTATTGTTTTCTTATTTTTTACGTCAAACATAAATACAGTGGGAGAGAAATGCTTCTACAAAATGTGAAAGGAAAGAAATGGAATACGAGCCAAATTTAGATTTTGCCTGCAGGATAATTGACAAACCAAGAAGCCTTCCTGGCTTCAAAACAGCTACTTGGATCACAGGTGGCTGTATTCTTAAAGGGTAAAAAGCAAAGCTATCTCTTTTTATGGTATCCTTTTCAGGCATTCTTTTCTGTCACAGCCACCAGGCTTTTACGAGTGCCCAGGCAGAAGAGGCTGGATCCTGTTGCAACACTCTGTTGGACTATAAACCAATGATATTTGCTTTACCTGTGCACTATCTTCCATGGAACAAAACAACATTTACATCTGGGATCAATTTGCTTGAAATTAAAGTGCAGCTTTTATATCTCTTCTGCATCAAAAGTATAGTGTTAAGGCTATAACATACAGACAGTTACACATTACTTTGCATTGTAATATTTAGATTTGTGTCATTTTCTATCTGAAGTAAAAAGCGTCTTTAAATAAATGAGTGATCTTACACTACATATTTTATGGGCTGTGTACTCAGCAAGATACATCTGCATTTGCAATGTGCATATACTCATCTCCAATTTAAAACTACGTATTTAGACCTTGAATTTTAATGCTTAAAACTATAATGCAGTGCGGGGATAATTTGGACTGTGGCACAGAAAAGTTGTGCTGCGTTTGAACCCAGCCCTCTGCAGCCTGCCTGGCAGGAGGTGGAGGCAGCTGTCACTGAGCCCTGCAGCTGTGGTTGGGGTTCAGACCTGCACAGCGTGCTCCTGCACAGCCATCACCATCACCTGGTGATCCAGGAGGTTTGTGCAACGCTGTGATCAACGGAACATCAGCATGTAAGCCACAACCTCCAGCGGTGTCTTGGGACCTTCATGGGACTTCAGCAAGGGAGCTGCACTGAGCCCACGAGGCATTTCCCACTGGCACAGAGCCTACAGGGGAGTGCTTCTCAGGTACGACACAGCCCCAGAACACAGTGCCTGCTTTGGTCCCTTTCAACCCCTACAGTTCTGTGGTTCTGTGTCTCCATTTCCACAGACAATCTGGAGTTGAGGTTTCCAACCACTTTTACCCACCCCTGCCGCCCCTGCAGCAGCACGTAAGGCTCTACATTTTCGTTCCTCTCTAGCTCAGATCCCCTGGTACCCATCCCATGTTGCCATTGCTGCAAGAGCTTTGGAGGTGCAGTGCACCTCAGCTGGAGTGCCCAACAGGGGACTTGCTGAGCTCTGAAAAGCATTGGGAAAAGTTTTGGTGCTTTTGAAGTTTCGTAGGCTCTTCCCTAGGGTACCCCCAAATCTTATGGAAATCACAAGAGCCGATTATAATCGAATCTCAAATAACCAAAGATAATCCAATTTCCATTCGAGCCAAACACTGCTAACTTCTTTAATTATTCACAATAAATGCAATCAGCTACAAAGCACTGCAAAGAGGATGGGAATCTGAATTTACATAGAGTTTTTCACTACAGTTCCCAATCTGAAAAATCCACCTCTGCAGTTCGGGCAGTCCATCTAACTCCACAGTTCTCACATCATTTTCCTGCCAATGGCAAGAAAACAATTTAAAAGAAAGCCCAGGAAAAGAGCTGTCCAGGATAACGGTTACACAGCACAGAGCAGGGCAGTTCAGTAAAATTGAGATCAATGGTTATGCAGTTCGTTTCAAAAACAGTGTTCTACCTAAAAGCACTGCACGTAGGCCGAAACAAGAAAGGGAAGCACATTGTTTTTCAGTTATCCTTTCAGCTTCTGCAATGTTTCGTGTTTTGTTGGAGATGAAAACAGACATTTCTCTTTCCTGCAGGTCATACATACACTACAACCTGCACTATGCGTTGCCCAAACCAGATCCACGGGAACTCCACTGCACGAAACATTGGACCTCAACATTTTCTGCTCCAACTTTGGCAGAAAGGCAGCTTGTCCAGAGCTATCCTGCAGGGGTTGACATAAGGACGTAAGAGTGAAATAGAGGATGCTGCTAATACAAAAGAATCAGATGATGTACCTGGTCTTTATCCTCTGCCCAGAGAGAAGAGACAAGCAATTAGTCCGTCACAGCTTCTTTGCCATACGCAGGCTGGAAAACAGATTGAAGGGGTCAAAAAATTCAGAAGGCTCCACATGATCTGACATTCGCCTTGTCACAATTTTCTTGACAACCAGAAGGCTGCAGGCAGTTTGCTGGTCACCGGGAACGGCGGCGCGGGATGACGGATGGCTGAGCTGGGGACAAGCAGCCGCTCAATCCACGCCCCGCTCCTCCTCAAAACGGTGCTTCATATTTTTACCCTGCTCATTTTAGAGGACAAACGTGGAGCTGTTGGAGTGCACAAACATTTCTTCATCTTGCAGCCTCTCAGTGGTGCTCCTGCAGTGACAGAGGTGATCTCTGTCCCATCAGGTGGGACACTGGGAAGGATGATGTCTGCATACACCTCAAAAAACAAAACCCAGCCAGAGAGTCTGGTGAGGCCCTGGGCTTGTGGGCCACAAAGGAGAGGAGAAGAATGTTCAGGAAGAACGAGGACGTGTTTTTGTTGGGCATTATGGAGAAAGCTTTTCATTGGACCACAGATGTGTTGTGGTTAAACACTGAAGGAGTGCTGCTTGCCCGTCACTGCCTGAAATTAAATCTGCATTCACGGTAGCACGGCGATACTGCTCTCAAAAAGATACAGAACGTGCTTGCTCAAAATGAGCAGAAATAAGGATCATATTTAAGACTTACGTTTTAAAGACTGCGAGCCATAATCTACGTCAAACTTCTGAGGAAAGCTGAGCCACGATAGCAGATTCAATAAATAAAAGCAGTAATTTTCAAACGATCACACTGCAGATGAATGGAAATGCTCTGATTTTTCACACTGCTTGCTCAAGCCAAACCTGGATCTGCACGGGGAAACCTCATGGATCCCACTGCCCGTGTCCTGACCCCCCCAACCAAACACTGTCAGTGTAAGCACAGCCCTATAAGGAATGATGAACACGGCCAGTTTTCAACCAAGACACAAGATTTCTACAAGGAACTGTCCTGCAGACCCCAGCAGCAGAGCAGTCACATCTAACAGAGTCCTGGAGCTGATGAGCAGAGGATGAGGGACGCCAGGTGCCCCATGCGCCCGCAGCCCTCGCTGCCACGCTCCAGGACTGCTCTCTGTAGCAAATAAAAAGCACTGCTTATAATAACTAAAGCGCTTGAAGAGGTTTTAAAAATTGATAACTCCACGCACTGTACGAGATCGATCTTAATTACGGCTCACGTGGAATTTTCTTTTTTTTTTTTTTAATCCTTCTGGCTTTTTTCAACAGGTTGGGGTTGGGGGGGGGGGGGGAGGAATAAAAAGAGCAACCATTAACGAGAAACTTTAAAGGCTCGTTAACAATATCCTTTCATCAATCACGAGGGCTGCCAGCACGGCACACTCATGTCAATTTTCACCTCGCGGCCTCGCTACCAGGCCCAGGCTCCTGGCCAGCCCTGCGCGGACGAGCGGGCCGCGATGCGAGGCTGATGGAGCCCAGACCGCCCCGCTGTCGCCCGCCGGTGCCTCTGGGTCCAGCCCTGGCCCCACCGCGCTGCCAGCCGCCCGTTACTTCACACGGGCTGGGAGCTGGTCTGGATCAACCCGGGGAGGGCCGATAAGGGGTGAAGGGGACGCAGCCTGGACGGTGGAGCTGTGGTGTTGGAGTCAAGGACGGCCCCCGCTCGCCCCTCCGACAACATCAGTGCTGGGGGAAAAAAATGAATGCTTGAGAAAAGATCAGGTTTCTTCTCTGCTAGAGAAGAGGGCATCAGGAAAATTGCAGAATTAAACGCACACAAAACACCTGGAAATCCTGAGCCTGTCAAAGAGGGAATCGTTTTGAGTTTTGCTAAGGCACATCTCTGGAAAAGAAATAGAGGAAGCTGGGAAAAATGCTATCTTTCCAGGCCACGCGATAGTTGTATTTATTCGTTACTTGTACTCCGCGCATGTTATTTGAAATAAAAATAGCACATAGTCCTTTGACAAGCTGTATTTGCACATCAATGTAACTGAAATATCCTGTGTGCTGTAATGGCGAGTGAGCGTGCTGTCAGTAATATTTTCCATTGTTTTTAAAGCCAGTCGCAGCAGCTCAGACCGGAGGCAAACAGCAACCCAGCGAAGGCAGGGAGTTCTAAAGGGAAGCCTTCGGCTGGTATTTCTGTTCAATTTCTGCAGGAATTATAAAAGGAATTACAATTAAATCTGTAAATGCAATTCTTTGAGGATTTTTACATTCCTATAAGATTCTTACTAAGCAATTACTCTTGAAATAGTACATAAATCTTACAGGGCTCCCATTGGATTACTGTGCTTTAAGTTTTTAAGCAATCTTTCTGTGGCTTTATTTTTTTATTGCATTTTCTTTAAAGAAAAGCAGGTCTTCCCCACCGCCTATCACAGCAAATTAACATTTTAAGGCAATGTGCATCTCTTTGACCCGGGGAGCAATACATATTACAAATATTATGACTTTTACATATAGTAAAGCACTGGAGAAAATGATTAAACACAATAATCTGCCTGACTTCTGGAAGAAATAATGATCTGTGATGATTACAGAAAGCACGGATTAAAATTACTGCCCCTTGTCTATAGTCTAATGTATTTGGAAAAGGGTAACAGTGTCCTATATCACTGCTCATCATTCAACCCACACGCCGTACAGCGGATATCAAGCACTATGCACAGAGTGCCTGGTGCTTGAGAACTGTTTAGAAACATTAAGTGGCAACTTCATGGGGCAAATCATCCCAGCCTTCATCAGATATCTAATTCCTCCAAATGAGTTGATTGGAAGAGTAGAGAGAGAAGAAGATTTGGGCCCATATCTAAAATGGCCTTGTATCTGCCATGAATTGCTTTTCTGTTTAAGATGCTTACGGTATGAGCTCATAACGCAGCAAACTCTGCCTGCAAGAAAGTGATCTGTGACAATCCCCGAGCCTGGGGCCTTTCCCCATTTGGTACTGATACATAGGATGCAATCTGCATTTTTCATTCCGGCGTAAAACAGTACACCCAGTGTCGCCGCAACGCTGCTGTAAATCTGACCCAGGAAATACAACGTGTTCCTTTTAAATATTTCCACTGGCCTTCGACTGGCTGCAGAGAGCGTTTTGTGTGGAAAAAAGAAGGAGCGGGGGAGAATGACCCACCACAAAATTCAGTTTCTTCCATGGTCAAGGGCATCTATTTCATTATAAATGTAGTTCCGCCAAAACAAATATTATTTTTGAATCTTTCATTATCTTAGTCTCTGGAAATGGGCTAAAACAGCATGTGTTGGTATTAGATGCTGCAGAGCCAGCTGTCGTGCCTGGCTGCACAGTGTCTCAATGTCAGCAGTTCAAAGCACTGCGAGGCTGAATGGGAGGAAACTTGATAGGTCAGAGGAACCCAATTCCAGGCAAAAAGAACATAGCTGTCTTGTTCCGAGCGTGGTGGATTTTTTTTTTTTGTTTTTCTTCCCCCCCCCCCCCCCCCCCCCCCCCCCTGCTGCATGTGCGTACACACAGAGATACGTATTGGGATGCCAGCGTTTTAATATCTTTTCCCCACTCCGGTGTTTTCATAAACTCAGCTCTGACCTCAGCTCCGTGCCACCAGCAGGCCCTGCAGCAGTGGGGCGAGGAGGCTGCAGAACAGGCTTGGACATGGGGCAATGTGGGCTCACAACGGGATCGGGGCCAGGGCCCCCAGCCACACCACTCCACGCGGGGAAGGGCCCAGCAGTGCCCATCAGTCACGGGCAGCTGCACGCGTAATTTACAGCCACGCTCTCATCTGCAAACAAACCGTGGGCCTGGCGGTTGCTCTCAGGGATTTACAGTAGGGAAGGATGAATTTTAATAACCGACGCCGGGTGCTCAGATTATCGCCGCAGAGCGGGGGCTGGCGGCCCAGCGGTGCTGCTCGGCAACACGGCCGTGCCTGCCCAGCCATCCCCTGCTGGAAGCTGAAACACAGACACCTGGAAGAGACAGCGCGAGCGTGGCACGAAACAGCTGAGGGCGTAAATGTGGAAGAGGTTAAAGTTTACGTTTGGTATCGCGTCCTTTCGTTGGTATCCCCTCGTAGAAAAAAATAAAATACCCCCAAACTGTACGTATTATAAGGCTATATTTTTATCCCAGGGTTCTGGTGACACGTGCAAACCACTTGAGCTTTGCTTTCGTGGTTTATATTGCCACCAGAAACCCTTGATAAAAATACAGCTTTATATTGTACAGTTGGGTATAGTTTATTTTCTCCATATATCATACACCGTGTTTTATTTATAAACATACACAAAGACACTTGCACATGCAAAGCAGCCTTTTTATTGAAGTAATTCTGAGATATCAATAATACTACATTAACTAAAGCTCTGTAACACCATAATTTCTTGGTTAGCAATGGCCCTTCTAAAGAGACATCTATGGAAATATGATAAACACACACACAAAAAATCAGTATTTCCAACTTGGAATTTACGATTCCCACACTGAGAATTCCAGCTCCTGGTGGCTTGCAGTTTCCCTTTCTAAAACACCTCAGAATTCAGAGCTAACGTCTGTCCAATCCTTTCTGTGGAGAGGTTACAGGAAACAAAGCTTCAAGTGACAGAGGAAACAGCAACGCTAAAGGAAGGCTGCTGCAGATAACCATGGAACTACGATGAGCCGTGCCCAAGCTGCACTCATCTAACTGCTTATTTCAAACATCTCGAGCAACTCGCCGCCCTCTACAGCTCCACCTGCTCTATGCAAACATCACAAAGGCAACGTTCATATCCCTGCCTTGAGGACTTCTCACAGTCCAGAGAGAAAATCTGTCAACAAGCAGCTCAACAGCTGCCTCCCCGTGCCTGCCCCTCGCCACACACCGTGACGTGGGCTTGACTCAAAAACCATTTCAGTACCTGGGCACCAGTGGGACACGGGGCAGCCTGGGGCTGGGAAGGGCACGTGTTGGCCACAGGGCCCCTCGGCCACACAGAAGAAACCTCAGAGGGACACCCGCCCCTCGAGTTTGCCATGCCCATTCTCTTATCCTTCCTTTAATGGACATTAAAAATAGAACAGAAAAAAAAAAAAAAGCCCAAACACAGAACCAGTGATGAGAACAAAATACGTGCACAACAGGCCCGGACCGCTGCAGTCATTCTGCTGTAAAATGTAAAAACAAGAAAGGGCATACGAGCTGCATCCCCCAGGACGCATCCCGCTTTTTTAATATAGTGGTGCCACCACACATTCCACTTCGGATGTTGCATTATATTTATATGTCACTCAAATATTTACAATTTTCCTGAATTCTGCTGGGTGCTCTGAGAGCTCGTTATAAGCCGAGTTGCTGCAGTCGTGTGCCTTGGCTGTCGAGCGGCCGTGGCTGAGCCGCATCAATCTGCTAGCTTCTCTTTCTGGAGCTTCTCATGTGACAAAAGCCACTCTTTCATAAGGTTTCCTCCTCCGTAGTTGCCGATCTGCCCGCTGCTGCAAATCACTCTGTGGCACGGTATGATAATCGGGATCTACAAAACACACAAAAATAAGAAAGGAAGCAAAGGGTGAAGCAAAGGGGAGAGGAAGCGGAGAGCAGTGTGAAGAAGGGCTACAAGCAACAAACGAGCTCCTAAAGCAGCATTTGCCTCCCACTGGGCTAGGAGTGACACGGATTTAAACACCCAGCTTAAAGACTGCGTTGGAAACCCCTGTCCACTTGTGAGGAGTGTTGCACCAACAGCTCCTTTCTTTCTGAGCTGCTGAGATCCACCGATGGGATCTGTTGACCACCCGGCTGTTAGGGGATTTCTGCAGAAATGCTAACACATAACAATGATGTAATGCCTTAATAAATGGAAAACCCATGCGTAAAACTCCCTATGTGAAATCTTCTGTGGAAGAGATGTATGTTTGGGTCCCAGAACCGCACCACGCTGTCCCATGTCTCACAATAAGGAGTCAATGGGATGAATTACAGTTGCGCTGTGCACGCTCCCAAGTGCACTGGCAGCCGCTTCCCACCCAGCAGAGACACCGTGCGACCCTACGTGCACTGTGAGCAGAACCATCCCCAGCTCTGGGGACACTGAGCAGCCAAGGCATGGAGAGCCACGCTCCCCGGGGAGGGCAGTGCTGAGCATGCTGATGTGCAGTGCCCTCCCCCGCAGCCCCGCTCCTGCAGCGTGGCATTTAGGTTGGATGGGATGTTTCAGAGCAGAAAAGAGCCTCATTTTAGACCATGCAGCACATGCGGGCATCCGTGCTTTTTGCAGCAAGCCTGCATCTACAGAATCACACATCTACAACCAAGGCCACCTCCCAACACGCACACACATGGCCGTTATCAACCATCGTGTCAGGTCAGATTCCTGCTAAAATAACCACTGCAAACACAGGAGTGGCACTTCCTTGAGCCTCAGCTCCTTCCGCCAGTTCCTCTTCCCTCTAAAGCACCTCAATGCACGCTGCTGAAAAATTCCAGATAAGAACAAGGCATTATTTATTATTTAACAGCGAGTCAATCCAAAATGGGTTTTGAATTTTTAAAACCTACAACAGGAGAGATTTAATTCACACCTAGCCAATTTAAGGACTTCTTCTCATGCCTCCCCCTTTGTATCATTTATAGCCAAATGCCAGGGATTCCGAAAAATCAATGCCAGAAGTTACATAACAGACTGGTGATGCCGAGAAGTACATAAACACACTCCTTATTTCTTTTTCTTCCCTTTTTTAATCGCAGGTGATTATCATAGTTGAAGTACACATCATAAAAAATGCAATACATCATCCGTAATCACGCAGCGTGTGCTCTGCTAACTACAGAGGGATTCAATTGTAACGACAGACCCGCGAGAAGAACAACTGACTGAAAGTGTGGATATTTGAAGTGAATATACCCATTTACGGACACATACGTATGCACAAACTGCATACTCTATCCAGACTTGCCTTTCTCCCACCTCCTGTTTATTTCAGCATGGCTCCAGCTGTGCTCGCAGCTGAGCCGAGGCCTCGGAGCCCCGGACAGCTACAGGTCAGACCTCTGGAAACTGTTTTGGGACAGTTCTTCTGTTACGGGTAAGTAATTCCAATGGCTGAAATTGAAAATCTCCATCTGAGTCCAAAGGCCGTCACGTCAGAACGGAACACACACAGGTGCTCACTGTTAATCCAGGTTTAATAGCAAATGCTTATAATAGCTGCTTTATTTGGAGCCGGCGTTGCCACGAGTGAATTACGCATCCATGACAACTCCTGCAGCCCCCAGCACCACGCTCGTGGTTTATGACTTCTTTGAGTGTACTGTTTTTGCAAGTGCTCTCTGACTTTTTTTTGTTGGGGGACTTCTCGGGTGTTACAAGACACTTGCACCAGTCAGTACAGGCAGATCTTCTTGCATGGCAAAGCAAGCCCAAGCTGTAATAATACACTGTTAAGGTCAGTTTGCAATTCTTTAAGAATATAAAGAAGGCATCAGGGCGTTTTGTTGGTAAAGAAGTAAATCTTGCTGCAGGGGCCAAAACTTCCTTCTGAGCCAGCTCCTGGTGACAGCAAAAAGCCAGTACACTTTGCTGGGAATTTTGTCAGAGAAATAAGCCAACATCTTTCTAGAAGCACTCGCTGCTGCTAAATTGTGTGAGGAAATGGAAGGCAAAACCAAAATACTATATTGTGCAGAGGAACAATGTCACCTGCAGCCAGGCCTTCAACCCATCATGGGAAGCGGTGCATCTCAGGCTTACTGTGATGGGGGCAGGGCTGGTCCCAAACTCAGGGCCATGGGGCTGAGCCACTCAGCATCATGTTGGATGTGGAAATCTGGCCAAGCGGGTTTGGGAAGAAATGGGGAATCTCAGGTCTCTGCTGTGGTGCCCTCTTGTTGCAATGGAGCCCAATTGCCATGCTACGGGAGAGAATAAGACGAAGAATCAATGCAGCCTCCTCTCCAGGGCAGGTGTTGAGCTGGCAGAGCTGCAGAAGCACTGCTTTAATGCTGGTTGGAAGGCTGTAGCTGGAAAACGCATCCACCAGGATGAAGGCGATGAAACAGAGCATCTTCCATGCTTGAAATAAAGAATTTCATACCAAGTTTATCCTAATGTGCGCAAGCACACGCCTCATCCTCTGTGGCGTCGGATACAAAAGAAAACGTGCTACAAAGGCCACGTGGGCTCTGTAATTTAAAGATATCGAACATTGCTTCAGTTTGGCTTAATTGTGATGACAACTTTCAGACTACTAAAATAATTAAACCCGCTAAAATTTATTAGGGCCCTAAGGACATTTTAGAAGGAGAACTACCCTAGTCTGGAGCTTTAACGCCTTGGCTACATTTAATGTAATTTTTATCAATAACCAAGCAGCTCATAATATTATAGCTCCACTGAAATCTTCACGCTGTGAAATCTAATTCATCTAATACATGAATCCATCACTTACACAGACCCCATCTCCAACGCTATAAAACTTCCAAACCCATAGATTTGTCTCCAACAAAAATAACATGAAGGGACCCTTCAATCAATAGCAGAATCCCTCTGATTCGGGCACCAGCTGAATATTTTCTCCAACTTTGCTTTTGTTCTTCTGGGTAGAGGCCCACAAGGGAAAGAGCTTGTTTTCACTCGCAGCCTCATCAATACCTAAATCCTGGTGAACAAGTGACACTGAGAAGCTGTAATCAATAGCTCCCTGTGCGTTTTTTCTTCTGGTCAAATGGTTCAGCACTACTGACAGCCCTGACACTCAGAACATGATGCTAAATCTTTATCAACAGCCATCTGGGTGACTGGCAGAACAAGACTCGGGTGGTCATTAACGCTCATGGCAATCTGTGAATAAACTAACTCCTCAATAATGCGTTTGTTTAGAAAAAGGTGGGGAAAAAAACTCCCTGCACACGGTATCGATCGCCTCTGAACTGCATTTAGCAAATTCCGTCTGAGGATGAAGCAGCGCGCCGCTCCGCCGCGGTGCTCCGCTTGTTAAGAGTTTTCAATTTGACGCAACGGAAAACCGACCGTCCTATTATCCCGGCTGATGGACTGGAGACTTGCAGAAAGCTGCCAAACTGTCAAAAATAGATCAGCCGGGCCATAATGGAAACAGCTGAAATATCAAGTTATAACATACAACAGGAATCACACTTAGCAAAAAATAATCTTTCGGTTCGCTCATGTCCTATGGCTTTTTCTCCCCCTGTTCCCTTACAGAAACAAACACCGTAATGCGAACCAGCACGGCTCCATCTTTATTGCTCGCCACCTAAGGAATTAATGCACAAGTGGTTTTATGTGTGCGCAACATTTCAAATCCATACTTCACAGTCTTCTCATAAATGCACAATTACTCCTTTCACTCTCAAACGCTTAAACTATTTTGGCTGAATAATATCCCCGACTTTGGAGAGCTCGATCTCAGCACCACGGCAGACACTTAGCTCGGTTTTAACCTAAACAATAACACCACTGGATGGAATATAAAGAAACGTATGCAGCTATTACTGCTGTTAACAGACCTCTGAAGACGTCTTATTTAAGCCACAGAACAGTCATTTAGGATGGCCTTGGACTAATCAGCCCAACATTCGCCATTTCCCATGAGTCTCTGTGATTTCTTTTTGATCCTCCTATACTAGTCTAATGAGATTTTTAATTGAACTTTATGGGTTCCCTTTGAGGACCACAGACCTTGCAGTCAATCTGAACCGCAGTAAAGTATTTGAAGTTTTTCTTGCAAAAGGTGAGCCATCCCCGCCACGTCCTTGGCATAAATTGAGGCAAGGATGTCGCATCTTTCAGCTGCTGCTGGCACCTCTTCCACCTTCTCATAAATTTGAAGGTCACTGTATGAATTATGTGAAGCAACCCCACTACAAAGGGAAACCTGTAGAACGCACGCTACCAAAATTAAACACCAACCCATGATTTGTGGAAGGGAGAAACCTTCTGGTGTTGCCTGGAAAAACGTTAAGATACACAATTTCATCACTAACACTACAATGTCTGCATCCAGCTCTGCTTTATTTCCAGCCCTCGTTTTTACCGACACTGCTGTCCTCATTAAATCTCCATTATAATACAGTCTCCATGCTGTAACTTAGTCCTTTAATCAAGGAAGCATCTCAAGGTGCAAGCAACTCAACGATTTTGCATAGCCTCTGCAGCGATCGTTAATAAAAGTATTCACTAAAGCTCCAGTTTCTCTCCTGTGAACAAAAATCACTGATCTGTTGCTTAAGAGGACATCACATTTCTGCTACAAATTGAAGTAAATGCTACTCCAGCCCAGGATGTATATCAGGAAGCTCATGTTACAGGTGTAGCAGTTGCTAACACCACTGTTCTTTGAATTCTTTGCTGCTGTTGTAATGATGCCGTGGTTCGCATGACGAGTTCTGTGTAATGATCTGTTGAGGCACATTTAAAGCCCAATATCTCATCTGATCAACAAACAAGTGGGTTTATACATGCACGATGACCTCGGGTACTCCAAAGTTTGATACATGCAGCACACTGCCATATAAACAAGCACAACGTCTGATGGGTTTAAGCTCCTAAGCTCAATGAAGAAGTATACAGCGCTATTTTAAGCGTGTATCAGATTTTCACATGAAGCAGCTCATTCAAGCAGCATAAAGATGCGTTCCGTCAATACACCGTATTGTACTTGACAATACAAGCTATTTTAATATGATGGAATGCTTTCCAATATAATATGGTGTACATTAAGAGAAGGTAATACAATGCAAACCTACAGGAAACAGCTCTCAAAGAATAACAATACAGTGTTGTGCAAAAGGATATGTAATTGCTATTGCCTAGAAATGTACCCAGCTTTGCCCTCAGGCTGCAGTGGAGCAGCAGCATCCAAAGCAGCGGTAACAGCAGGTTGTGGTGTGAAAATTCCTGCTTTTTCCCCTGTGAGGAAGGTTGAAAATAGTTCTGAAAATAGACAGCAAAGCTACTGCAATTTGTTCTTAAATGGGGTCCTACCTTATTTTTGTTATTTCCCATCCCTTACTATGGCTAGAGCGGTTTCTGTCCCCAGCAGAACGTTTTTAATTGTATTATAGATACTAATGTATAGCTTCGGGGAAAAAAAGAGCTCTATTAATATAATGCTACTCCAATATTTCATAATAGAAAGCAAGCTGATGATACCGTAATGACATCCTTGCCTGTTCCAAAACACGTTTTTATTACCAGACATCTCCTGTAGTTAATCTGCAATTTCACGCATGTTCCACGTGCAACCACAAATACAGTCCTTATGTACTTCACAGGGAGCCCCTTTTCACTATGTATTTTTCATCTAAATCTTTATGCGATCCTTCAGACCTGTGAGTCATGGCATGCAGGCTGACTGTGCATAATATGCAGATTGATTCTATGAATGAAATGAAATACGAAGACAGTATGTGGTGGCAACGTGAGAAGCCCCCACCCTTATTATTTTTATACGGAGAGCCACTGGTTGTTCTGAAAACAGGTTGCTGAATCTGCTTTGCAACTACACGCTGCAGTCTTATGGCATCTCATTAAAGAAAAAACTGGGAGAACTGAATGCAGAAACAACAGAGAAGGTCAAAGATTATGGCAGGTGTAACGCTGGAGAAAAGAGAGGCATTTGGGTATGGAAAGACACATGTTGCTAAGGGCAAGTGCTAATGAGGGAAAATATGGTGAAGAACAGCCAAAAAAGGCCACAATGATTTTAACAGAAATCTAAATGGGGTTTCTTTCTCTACATTTTAAAGGCGAGGAGAGAGGGAATGTGCAAATCCAGACCCAGGGCCACCCTCTTCCCTCGCTCTCCCTCTCCTCTGCACAGTGACAAAGCAGTACTGCGGGGTGAGGAACTAAGTTCCCTCCTTCTGTCTCTTGCAGCGCAGTGGTATTCTAATCGTAGGCTACAAAATCCCTATTCAGGACTGAGCTTCCTCCAAGGGGATCCAACCATGGCCCAAACAGGGGATCCATGGGCAGTGGCAATGACCGTCACCAACTTCACTTAGAGCGATCACCTGGTGCATAAGTAACATCTGATAACCCTGACAATAAAAAGGGAAAGATAACTGCTGGGAAAATGGACGAAGAGACCGAGTACTGTACCACATTGTTTCTCCAAAATCAACAGGACAAGCCTAGAGTAGTTCACAGTTCAGGTGACCCACCTTTATCTATCTAAAGGAGAAATGCCATTTACATCTCATTTCCAGTGCACAGGAAAAAAAAAAAAAGTTAAAAATTCAGGTGTGTATTATGGACGTGAACTGAAATCCCTTCTCTTCCACACTTTCAGAAATCCATCCGTAACAGCAGCCCATCCCACCCAGCAATGCTTCCACGGCTCCTCATGTCCTCACCAAGGATGCTGGTGCTGAGTGACAAGAGATTTCCTTTGCCTAATGCGTAAGAAAGTTTGAGAGCAAAATAATATGTATAGGCCGACGAATTAAAAGAAGCGCAGAGTTTCTTTTCCAAACCTAACACCATAAATGGTAGGGCATAAATCACATTAAACTGGGTTGTGCATTATTGCTGATTAAAAACACTTACTGACCTTATTACTCATGGTAGACCAGTTTTCATAGCAGATAAATTTAATCTAATGACATTTAGCCCAGAAAGCTCTCTAAATCCACCACCTTCCATCAACTTTATTTGAAAGTTGACATGAACTTACAGGATTGCTCCTCATCGCTCCTCCCACCGCTCTTGCTGCTCGGCTGTTGCCTGCTCGCTCTGCCAATTGCTGGTAAGAAATGGCCTCTCCGAACTTCACTTCTCTCAGCAGGGTCCACAACACCTGTTTGGTGAAGGAATCTGCAAATAAAGAGGGTACTGTTGGTACGTATGCATGGCCAGAAAACCAATGAGATAAGATCCTCAGGATGCCCGGCGCGACACGTAGGCTCAATGGCAACCTTCTAATTTAAATTAAACAGCCCTAAGACACCGTCCTGTTATTGTGTCCTGCATTACTATATTTAAATACATGATTATTAGAAAGAGCGCTTCAAGTAACCGATCACTATAAAAAAGGGATTTAGAGCTTTGATTTTCCTATATTTTTAATTTGCTTCGAGTACAATTATCCCGTTAACACATACAATGCGGTTTTTCCATTAAATTGGCGGAGTATAAATTAGCATAGAGTCAAATTAAAAAGGGAAGAAATAACCGGCTCTACCTATTTCACAAAGCTCTCGCATCTCCAGCTAATTTCCAACTTCAGCTGGGACGCGTGGCAGAAGAAGCCCTAGAGCCAGAGGCCCCGTATTATCCTGGCTGACTGCATTTTATAGCTGAGCCCCCCAAGCTACTGCTCAGCATTCCAGACATTACAAAACATAAGGACTGCCCGCGACCTTGAATGTACGGCACATCCCTAACGACGCCGGGCTCAGGATAAAAATAATGTACCTTCCATTAATTCGGCAGCAAATTGCTTCTAAGCATTCCAACGTCTGAAACAGTGACTAATCAAATGCACGAGCTTCTTTCTGTAGTGCAGGGCTTTAGGTTTTACCTTCCCAGCCCACGACTGCTTGACAAAAGGACAACCAACAGCCGATATTGGGGTTTAACGCCCACTGCTCTTCCGAGGCATTTGTAGAAACTCTGCAGATGGAACGAGTGAATAACTCACTCAGAAGAGTGAACTGGCAAAGAAAGAAGGAGAGAGGCCCCTTTGCCCTGTTGTGAGACTCACTCTACTAATTTGGCAGAGAAACAAATTGATTTAAAACTCAGAGGTCCCTTCCAAACCCTACATCTCTGTGATTTTCCTTCTTTAGTTGTCAAAAAAGACATTGATTATGTTACGGACCATCTTGTTCTTAAAGGAAAGCCATACACCGTTATGTATGTGTTAAATAATAAAAATCACTTCTTAACTGAAGGGAATGATAATCACTTCATTGAAAAAATCTGTTTAGTCTTTATTATAACATTAAGCAAATTAAACATCAGCATAATCCAGGTGATACGAGAAAAGGGTCATCAAAGAAATTAACTTTGTTGTTCATTAATTTACTTGGATTAGTAGAGGGCAAAGAGATAGCAAATCTGCTCTAGTTTTTTATGATATAATTTCAAACTATACACCATTTGTGGCAGTAGGGTGACTTTGGGGTTAATCAGACTGATTTGTCCTTTTAATTGCTTTCTATTCAAAGAAAATTCATTAGATAATGTTCTCTTCAAAATTCATGAATCAATTTAACTGAAGAAACCACATTAACAGCTTTGGGTTCATTAGCACAAGCAGTTGTGTTACTAGCTGATTGCTAGGAGGGTTTCCTTAGGCAAACAGATTTTGTTTACCGTCATTTCTTCAGATAGGTTTCTTCCAGACCAAATTGTGGCTTCTTGTTTTTGTTACCTCTCCTCAAGCCAGCAAGATCCATGCTGACCTGAGCACTCGGGGAATCTGCGCCCGGTACCCTCCCCAAGGCACACGATGTGCAGGGAGCACACGCTGGTGGCAGCGAGGCCCCCACAGTGTCACACTCCTGTGCTGTGAGCCTGGTGGCAGCATCACACAATCATTCAGGTTGGAAAAGCCCTCTGAGACCCCCCCAGCCCAACCCCAGCCACCCTCACTGCACCTGCTGCCCACATCCCTCAGTGCCACATCCCCACGGATCTGAACAGCTCCAGGGATGGGGACTCCTCACCCATGGGCAGCTGTGTCAGCACATGGCTGCTCTTCAGAGAGCAAATCGTTCCTGGTACCCAACCTGATCCTCCCCTGGCGCAGTGTGAGGCCATCACCTCTCATCCTACAGCTGTTACCTGCGAGCAGAGGACAACTCTCCTCTCAGAACACTGTAGAGAGCCTTAGGGTCTCCCCAGAGCCCCCTTTTCTCCAGACTGAACAACTCCAGCTCCACCGGCCGCTCCCCATGAGACCTGTGCTCCAGATCCCACACAGTTTTGTTGCCTTCACTGGATGGAGCAGCACTGTGAGCACGACAGCTGCATCCCAGCGTGGCCATGGCCAACCCACTGAGCACCCTGCAGCCCACTGCGATGCAGCATCGTGGAGCCAGCCTGCCCCGACACGCAGGACAGATTATCTTCCAGAGCCACTGCACATCTGTCACGGGAGAATATGTACTCTAACCATACCGACATAAAACTCCAGAAGTTATAGTTCAAAATAATGAAATATTTAGCAATCATGCACATCACTTTATAAACGTATCTGAAAACTCAATTTCATCCTGTAGGGAGCAAATGCATTAATTAGTTTAAGCGGCTCTAACAGACACTGCCAAATACTGTTATTAAACTGTCTGCAAGTGTTAGTGCCTGTAAGCGCAACCTTCCCAAATTAGATGGCTGAACTTTCACCAATTTCTGATGTGTGCCAACATTTTATGCTGCTAAGTATCATTATAAAACGCTGTAAAATCTGCACATAAAAATTAACGCCCACATTTGCTCTGTGCAAACGCTCGATGCAGGGTGGGTTTCGGATGGATGCTGACCAGGGAGGCAGTGTGGGCACAGCAGCCCTGTCTGTTTTGTAACAGAGAGCCCAGAACTGGATGCAGTACTCCAGGTGAGGCCTCACCAGGGCAGAGCAGAGGGGGAGGATCCCCTCCCTCGACCTGCTGGCCACGCTCTTAATGCAGCCCAGGATCCCATTGTCTTTCTTGGCCACCAGGGCACACTGCTCACGACCAACCTGTCATCCACCAGGACATCCAGGTCCCTCTCCTCAAAGCTCCTCTCCAGCAGCTCATCCCCAACCTGTACCCGTGCATGTGGTTATTCCTCCTTAGGTGCAAGACTACACTTGCTCTTGTTAAACCTCATCTGGTTCCTTTCTGCCCAACTCTGCAGCCTGTCCAGGTCTCACTGAATGGCTGCACAGCCATTCCTCCCAGCTTTGTATCATCAGCAAACTGCTGAGGTGCCCACAGCCATGGCTGCACCCTGGGTGTGCACTCAGCCCATGGCAGCAGGGGGCTGGGGAGGCTGTAAGGTTCCAACCCAATCATTCTGTGCTTCCATGGCCCTAAGAAAGGAGGGACTTACACTGGACCCGCTGCTAATGCCCAGCTGCTTCACATCACTTACAGCAGCCTGAGGCCTTAATTCCCCAAATGAACTCGCTACATCCACAAGGATAACAAGAGTGAAAATCAAGTTTGCTTCAACCCTGCCTGCATCATAACTTCTTTCCCACGTAATTGGAGGTGGCAATTAGCACGGAGCAGCGTGGCCGTGCAGTGGTGGTAATGGGAGCAGACAGCTGGGTGCTGCGGGCAGCGGGGGCAGAGGTCGGCCGTGTCTGCCTCCCCTACTGCAGCCCTGGGGGCAAGAGAGATTCAGAAGATGCACCTTCTGATTTTACCTCGTTTTTAATGAATAAAGGCCATTTTTCCCCTCCTCAGTGATCCTCGCTAGGAATAACATTTTTTCCGGTTCTTTTTTTTTTTTTTCCCCATTATTTTTTTCCAAGGTTTTTTAAATTTATTATTATTATTATTATTATTGCAAATGCAAAGAAATGAACAACACTCAGCCCTTCTCACCACCTTTCCCTGTGGATAGGAAACCCAACTGTTAAAACTGCCTCAGGATCACAGCATGGTTGGGTTGGAAGGGGCTTTCAGCCCATGCAGCTCCAACCCCTGGTGGGCTGGCTGCCCCCAACCAGAGCGGGTCACCTGCAGAAACACTCCCATTTATTTTCCAATCCAAAAAAGCATCACTTGCCTCGCGGTGCCAGGAAGAACAGTCACATTTAATCCGAAGAACTTCTATTGCCAATACGTGGCTACACAAAGTGCTAATGCAAGCGCCGAGTGCTCATTTTTAGCAATTCTGAAACATCTCAAAATTAAGCAGGCTATTAAACACATACCAAGGATGGCACCTAAAAAGCAATGTGATAACCAGCAATCACTGCTAACCCAGCCTATGCGATAGGAGCAAGCAAAGCTAAATGCTTGCCTCAATCTCTTCGTTGATTATTTTCTGTTCTTGTCATGAGACACATCAAGAAA
>JALIRH010000022.1:11428526-11431026 GCA_023055505.1 Callipepla californica brunnescens | reverse complement strand
GAAGCTGTGCATTAGGAGCAGGCAGAAGAGGATTAACAAACAAAGCCCCATAAAAGCATGGCTAGGAAAGCCAACATCAGCCAGTGCTGCCTGGTGCTCCTCCCCTATGGAAGACCGGGATTAAAGCACCAACAAGAAACTGTGATTTCAAACACCCCGAGTCATGCATCTTTCAGTTGCTGTACAAACAGGATCAAGTTATCAGAGAGCTCACCCGAGCACTCTGGGAGAGGCAGAGCCCTCCGACCCAGGATGTCACCCCCGCTTTCAACCATGAGCTCCTTCTGTGTTCCTCCAAAACTCTCACACCTGTGCGCTGAAGGAAATTTTCAGAGCATTCCCTTTCAGGGTACATTAAAAATAAATGGTATAAATTGTAGCTCAAAGTGTTAAGGTTTGCCATCGATGCCCATCTGCCAGTACAAATATGTGGCTAATCAAAGCAACAGTTGGGTATATTTTAAGTGGTAATATTCTGCTTTGCAAAGTATAAAACGTCACGGTATGTAAAAAGCGAGTAATTTTTTAATACTTCTGGTGACGCAGCGATCAGGTTGGCTCCAGGCTTACATCTGCCATTCAAAATCTCATTTCAAATGCAAACATTTTTGCATTTGAAAATGTCAATTTTGGGAGCGGGGAGTAACCATGCAAAGCATGGAGAAGGAACTTCTTAACGACTTCATGGACATTTGTGATGCACACAGAAAATACATACAAGAGCTCTGCAGATCAGATCAGTTCAGAAACATCGACCACTGCCTCGTTCCCTTTGGGTTATCCTTCCATATTCCATTGGCATGAAAGGCCACAGGACATCTTTAGACACTGAACACTCCCTCCATGCACCCAACTTACAGCAGTGCAAACCCTTATGGAAAGGTCCATGCATGACAACGGAGCACAAGTGGCCACAGTCTGACTTAGAGCTGAGAGATTACTGCCAGCACACTGAAGTGGAACTTCTGGTCCCACCCCAACCCTCTTCTTTCCTCAGTTCTTGGCATTACTGATACTGCCCATTACAAGTGCCTCGGCCTGCAAAGGCTGCCTGTCTCCTTCTCCCAAGCAAAAACAATAAAGCAAATTCAATTTCCCTCAATCTGCATCGTTGGAACACAATGAAAACGCAGCTCTGTGCTGCCGTGATCCAGCTCTTCTGACTTGTCCTGTTAACACAACGCACCAACCTGTCTGCGGCCCCTAAATAAATCACAGAAGATGCTGTTTCCTAATTACAGAGGGACTGAGGAAGGGCAGGTAGGACCATCTGGTTGTAGTTAAGCTCCAACAGGGAGGGAGGTGCTGCAAAAAACTTCTGAAGATTTACGGTGCGCTGGAATTGCCATCTTGATATTAACAAACTCAAAATAAAATGCGAATTCAACTACACTCGCCTGTGGCAATAAAGCACGACTTCCAATGGGTGCCAGAAATTAAACTTGCACACCAACATTTCAGATCTTCAAAAAATTCAGTTTGAGGTCCCGGAACGTAAAAAAGCACAGGACAGCTGATGGATTTTGAAGTTGTGATGATGTAAATCTGTGGTCTTTCCTGTTGGTGAGTGAGATGCTGCTGTGGGGGAGCTGGGCAGCTCCGAGGGCACCTAGTGGGATCCAGGGCCATCAAACTGCAAACCTCAGCAAGGGGCTCCAATTGTGCCAGCCCTCTCAGCTCACACACACACACACACACACACACAGGGCCCAGGACCACCACAAAGCAGTGACATCAGGGGCTCTCAGATTCACACATGTGCCCCACACGATTTTCCTTTTTATCATCTCAGGGCCCCAACCTGTTCCTGTGATACATAAATGGGAATAAATCAGTGAACGCTGACATAGCCCGGTGCAAAACCGATTCTACAAACTGAAATTTCTTACACTGCCTTAAAAACAGACATTTTCCCCACGGTGCTGCTGCTGTGTCCCAGGAGGCCTTGCACGGGTGTCCCACAAAGCGTATGGACACAGGAGCTCCACATCCACAACAGGAAAACCCCTTTCCATGTCACTTTGGAAGAAAGTCATCACAAATCTCTTTGAAACCGCCAACCAACAGCACTTCCAGCAGGCCAGCACCTCAAACTGGGCGCAGTGGTGGTCTCCATCATGTAGACGAAGGGCCGCTGTGTGTCCCATGCAGGGGGCCCACGGGGCACTATCATCTCTCCTGTAGATTCTGCTGCTTCAAGCGTAATTGCTTTTCCTCTGTAATTCCACTTAGAATTACACTGATGAGGTGTTTTCACAGTTTCGTTGTTCGACGTGGCCCTAAATACCAACTCCCAGATGACTCCGGATGGAGAAATCTGCACCCTCAGTTGCTTTGTGAAGATCCTGTTACCAAAGATAACCTGCCCTAGAAAATTAATGTATTTTAATTTTGAAAGATGTAATGCAAATGTGCTCCATTATGTGAACAAAGTAAATTACAAGATCTTCAGTTGTCTGCGGAAACCATGAACAGCAATTTCTTTAGATTTCCTTAACTT
>JALIRH010000022.1:11411026-11423526 GCA_023055505.1 Callipepla californica brunnescens | reverse complement strand
GGCAGCGAGGTGAAGGAGCAGCAAGGTGCTGTCAATGGGAAGGTTTCCCATCTGTGTTCTGTCTGAAGGTAGTGATCCCCCAAGCATGGTGGAGCTGCCACGGGAGCGTGGTTGTCTCCTGCCAGCTGGAGGACAAGGCTCCATCCCACAGAGGTGCCCCAAAAGCTTGGATGGCAAAGCCTTCCTTCAGCCGGGATGCAGTGTTTCACAGTGTGCTTGGCCGCCCTTTGCGGTGCCTGCGCCAGCCTCGCTCGTCTCCATGCTGTGGTTCGTCGCTCTGAGCGAGGAGGCTCCCAGGAAATCACAGGGTAATTATTGATTACAGGCCTGGGCACGGCGCGAAGTCATCTTGAAGGGGGAATGGAGGCACTGCCGCTGTCTTTGAAGACTCCGCTCCCATTATGTATGAGGTGTTTCATCAATATCCCTTCTTGGATGAATAACATGCATTATACACGGGAAATTTCAGCTGCTAAGCTGGCTTGCAAAACTCACCTCCCCGGCCTCCATCCTCAAATTGCTCTGGCTTTCTGTACTGCTTTTTCTGCCCTCAGTTGCATCTGGAGGGTCAGAGTCCCCCTCCCTCAAATGGGAGTGAAAGCAGGTGCTTGAGCTGGACAGCAAGAAAATAACTTCACCTCATGCCCACACCTGAAACAGGGACAGAACCATGGCTCTGCAAAGCAAAAGCAGCTCGTCCAGCAGCGAGGGCAGCTGGGCACGGCGTGGCATGCAAAGAGCAGAGCCCCAGGGCTGCTGCTTGTCACAGGGCAAAGGAAAACTCTTGTGTGTGTCCAATTTCCTCTGCTCTTGTTGCTCTAATAAGCCATCTGGTCTGCAAACACGGTGCTGCTCCCTGCTGCAGCACCCGGTGCTGCGATGCTCATCGTGGTTTCGAGCAGCAGGTTTGTAAGGCACAAATAAGGAAAAGCCAGGAAATTCATGATTGGCCCATTTAGCATTTCCTTTACTATTCCATGAACTCACAAATCAAACAACTCATGCGTAGGCTTCAAAACAGTAACAAGGTCCATTGTTCTTCATCATACACAGTGGGGACTAATGACCATGGTACATTAAGGACAATTAATCACTCTCCATGATAAACGTGCAGAGATTTTCCCGAGGTGTAACACCTTGAAGCAGAGGAGTGGGAAATACCTTCTTTTTTTTTCCTAGGTTGCTGAAACTCGACATCGAGCGCTGGACGTGAGGCTGAGCATTGGAAATTCCACTTTACAATTAAATTAAGAGAGCAACAAAACAAAAATAACCACACTGCCAACAGGAAAGGAACCAGCTGCATTTGCAGGGAGCAGGCAGCTGGTATCCCACTGCAGCTGTGCAGGAGGCAGCCCTCAGCTCCCAGGCTGAGCCACAGCACCAGAGCTCCTATCAAAGGGCTGATGGGCCACGAGGAGGAATGCTTCATTCTGAGTTTGGAGTGCTCTCACATACCTTCCCCCTTTGTAGGGAGTTGAAGGCACTTTGGAAGAGTGAGGACATGAGATGAGCACCTGGAGCCACAGATGAAAACCTAAAGTTTGACCAAAGCACTGACTAAGAAGAAAGAAAACAGCCACGTATCAGTGCTCATCGCAAAGGCACTGCTGATGGAACTCGTGTCACCCGGCCCGAGGGCTGCGCATGGGCTGAGATGCGCGAGCACAGCAGCCTTCCTGGGGGCAGCTCCTCACGCTCTGTTTATGTTTGTTCTGCATTTTTAAGTGCCTGCAGAAACGAACAGGCGCTTTCAAATGCAAATGCGAGAAAGTAAATAAAAACCAAATCCTTAACTTAGCAGCACTGCAACTCTCACTTCCAGACCAACTGAGACTACAGTTTGAACTACGCTGCTGCTGCTTTTACCTTACGTGTCTGCTAAGGAACTTGCTTCTTCAATTTTCGACACATACTGCCATATTCCTTTAAATACCATTTCCATCTATGCTAAAAAAGGAAGAAAACACAACAGGAAACACCCAAACGGCGCCGCAGCACAGCAACTTGTGCCTGCTAACCCTGAGCTGAGCTGAACGTGTTGTAATTGCAGACCAAAAGATGGTGGATGGAGCAATTCGCCATTTAAATAAAGGTACTCTGCAGATTTCACACAGCCCATGAGTCGCACCCTTAGAAAACAAGTCTGATGAGCTGTGTAACAGCACAACAACCACACTTCGGTTTTGTTCTGCTCCCTGCAGCTGCCATCAGATGTTTAAGAATGAGGAAGTGCAGCAGCAAGAAGGATCCCATTATTTATAAGAATTTGAATAAAACCAGCAATTAGCAGCAGACACAGCTGAGTTTTGCAAATGTGTGCCCGTAAGAACAGCTGCTCCTTTCCACACGTAGAACTGGCAATCTTTTTACTGACGTATTTCTCCTACAGATTAAAATACAAACCTACATGCTCATACTTACTAAGTGCCTTTCACCTAGAACCACCCAAAAGAAGAGTGTGTGTAACTTGGGGTTCACATGAAAAACAGAGCTGTCTCTGATAGCACAGGAGATACTAGCCCCTTTCTGGTGCCGTGTTATTATGAACACAGATATTAGAAAATGAGTGCTGAATTCACTGGGCAAGGATTCCATCCACAGATCGACAAGAAGCCACTGTAGAAAAGTGGACTTCTGTTTTTTATTGGTTTTGCTTCTTTTTTGTTTTTGTTTTGGTGGTTTTAATCCCATGGCCTATTTCATTTCATGGGGTTGACTTCTGATATAAAGCCTCCAGGAAAACAGCAGCAAAAGGGAGATGGGTAAGGAGGAGCTTTTCTCAGGTCAGGCATCCCTCTAAACACACCAGCATCCTAACAGCTTTGTAACAGCACTCGTTGCTTGTCTACAGAAGTCAGATTTGGCTAACGCAGGTGTGCAGAGCTGCGGGTGCCCCATCCCATGCCCAAGGATGCGTTGTCCTCAGTTGGGGACGGCTGTGGGCTGTATGGGCACTCCCAACCCAACCCCTCCGTGATTCTACAGCTACAACAAGCCTGGCACTGACCTTGCTGCAGCATGGGGTGGTGGAAGGGCGGCAGGGGCAGCTGCTCCATCCTGCTGGGCTCGCAGAAGTAGGCGCTCAGCCAGGCTGCACACTGCTTCAACGGGTCTGGTGCGGCGGCCGCACCGTTACTCAGCTCACAGCATGCCGGGGCCTCCATCCTGCGGGCACAGAGATGTCAGACTGTCAGTTACGGAAGCAAATATTCTTACTCTTTACAGCAGAAGACTGAATTGTCTCAAGAACATTCAATCCCGAGGCATGGACTTGAAAGCTTTCTCTTTATTCTGATGAAAACAGTAACAAAATCTCATCCACATCACCTCTCGGTGACATGAGGTTGCTCAGACCTGACGGAAGAAAATGAAGGATGGGTGAGAAGGAAAGACCACTCCTAAGTGGGAAATCTCAGGAAGCAATGGAAGGAAACCACCCCGGCCCGGTGGAGGACACATCCCAGGTCTCCCTGGGGGTGGACAGAGGTTCCTCCACGCACCCGTGGGCATGGCAGACCCCAGAGCCCTCCCGGGGAAGGAAGAGGAGGAAGCAGCTTTCTGCAGAGCCAGCGCTTTCCTCTTCCGCGACTCCATCCAGCGACGTTGGCAGGTTTCTGCTTTCCTCCTCTTATTGAATTGGAAGGAAGCAATTGAGAACTCATTTGATTTTCAATGGCAGCTCATGCTTTCAGGATGCTGAAGAGTAAAACGAACAGAAAACACCCGCAGATGAAAATGTTCTTTTTCTCTAGCTGCTTTTTTCTTCTTTTTCTGTGGAAGAGCAATGCCTGTATGGGAGCTCTGAGAAAGCGAACACCACATCTGCAAATATTGAGCCCTGTTCTCTGAGCTGTAAGTCCTGGGTTAGGCATGGCAGAGGCAGGGAGGAGGTCACGGTGCTCTTCTGCTGCTCCATGGGACTGCTCAGACCCATTGGTAACCAAACAGCCCAGGAGCATGAAACCACCAGGGGACAACACTAAGAGCAGGTGCCAGAGCAGCAAGCCGTGCCAGCAACCTCATACCTGGATCTGACAAACCTCAGCTACACCACCCCGATGCCTCCTGACACTGCAGCTTCTCCCCCATCTGGAAATGCATCCAGAGACCAGAACAACAAGTTCTCAGCTGTGTGCTGGCGAAACTCAACAGAACAGTCTGCTGCAATAGGTTGGATGTGACACAGAGGAGTGGAAAGGAGAGAAAATTGTCGAAATCCCAAAATACATGAAGGACAGTGGAGGAAAAGCACAGCAAAAAAAAAAAAAAAAGCCAGATCAATTCACTGGTATGCTTGAGATGAGCTGCAACAGAGGGAAAATATTTTGTCAGTTACCTCCTAGCAGAAAGCCTGAGAAAATGAACTGCATCATGTACCAGTAACGGCATGAAAGACACCAGGCCTGCTTTTGCCACAAGGCACCTTTACAAAGAGGCCCAGTGCCTTCAAATGCTTGATCCACAAAAGCTGACGGAGCCGAACACACCAGGACACCCGTGTAATCAGGCAGCCACCCGGCCCTGCCTCCGGATAGGACAAATGATGTGCAGGCAGGAGCTGTCTCAGGGTTACTACTCTCAGAAGCAGAACTCTCGCTCGCCTGGTGCGTGATCAAACGCCCCTGCAATTTCCCCCAGCCCCAATTCATTTTCTGATTAATTGTTCACCACTGAGGGCCACGTAATTACTGATTAGAAAGTGGCAGAGAAGAAGAGGGACACAGAGGCGGACGATTAAAATTCTCCTGCAGCAGAAGAATATGATGAGGAGTTGATGGCTTGGAGGGGAAGAAAAAGGAAAATGAAGAACCCGTTTTGGATCCAGTTTGCTAGAAATGAAGTGCACTCCTCTATCTCTTCCCATTTATTTGCCAAACTACTCACAGCTTGTGATGTTTCTTTGGAGGAGGAGAAGCTGTTATCAACTTGCTTTATGGAACTGATCTCTATTTTATGTTTCTTTGCTGTTTAATAATCTCTTCGCTAAAAAAAAAATGGCGTGAGGATCTGTGCAGAAACATTTCCAGATGAGTATCAGTACGACGCAGACCTCAAGCCAATCTCGGCACCATTCATCAGTGATTCCGCACACACACAGTGCTCAGCAGAATAGGGCTCAGTTTTACAGCGGACTGTTAGAGCTACGACAATATCATAACTACAGAATATAATAACGCCTTTGAAATCTCCGAGACAAGTTGGGAGACTTTTCTGCTCCATTTATCCAGAAGAGCATAGAAAGCACTCAGAACTACAGTAACCTTATGGTTTTCGCATCATCTTGCTTCACACACTCGAGAGCCTGGAAATGATTTGGGCTGTAATACCGCTGTAAAACCGAAGGAACACGTCCCCTCCCTGCGCTGCAGCAGCACATCAGCCTGTGAGGTGTGCCCGTCCCCCTGCTCCAACCACGGCAGTCAAGGGCTGCTGGATACCTTTGGGTTGTTGCCGTGGGGTCATTCTCCCATCACTTTGCCACTTCCACATTTCCCACCTCTGCTTACTGCCACGGTCATGCAAAGCCCTGCAAGAAGAGGCGCTGCTTTCTAGGAACACTCCGATTGCTTTTGCTGTAGAATACAAAGTCGCCAACAAAACTTCTTCAACTTAAATTAGCTTGCCTAGAAATGCTAACAACCATTCCTGGGAATTTGACAGCATCAATAGAAGAAAGTACAGAACATAACTAATGCACAGGCATCTCCTACCGGCCCTCCTCCCCTCCTGCTCCTCCTCCCAAAGTTGCATGGCAGTGCTCCTGCAAACGACCGTGTCATTAAAAATTCAACTTAAAACACCAGCTGCCTCTAAAAGCCTTTTCTGAGGCTTCAAAGCCACACTTTGGTCCGACTAAACCACACGTACATCTCGAAAAGCAAGGCTTGAGCGGTCTCAAAACATTCATGAGAAGAAAAGGAGAGTGGATTAGGTTACGGGAAACTTCTGCCCCTCTGCTCAGCGTCTGGCTTCCTTGCAAGGTTTCTCAGTGCCTCATTCCACACATTAATCGCTGATCACATCAAACGTGGAGACGGACAGGAGAAAGTTAGTTGGGTGATACTAGAGGCAAACAGCCATCCAGCATTTACATCACCCACCTGCACCTAATCTCCAGCGACCAACAAGGCTGAGGAGCCCCATGGTCAGGTCCGTGCCTTGCTGGTGTCCAGTGGGAGGGATGTGCTCCCTGTTTTGCTATGGAAAGCTGAACCCTTAAACCCATCATTCAATGTGAGGTTATTCAGTTTTATAGGGGAAAGTAAAACAAGCATGTTTCACCTGAAAATGCAAGAAGAGAAACAGAAGACATAAAAAATCCAGCTGCTTCAAGGATGCCGTTATCTTTCGTTAGGAAGCACCAGCACCGTTTTTGCAATGTGGTTAGAATAACAAGAAGCATTTATTTAAATTCAGCAGTGTTCTTATACCACTTCCAGGGGAGCCTGTCCTAACTGCTGCTGCTGGGTGCCTGGCACTCATGACATCCCAGTTCCTCTGTGTTTTTACCTGGTCACTGAGTAATTAATGCTTTCTTTATGTTGGTTTTTGTTTTTAAACTCTCTCTGTTGCAGTTATGTGGCATTCAGCTTCTAATGACTGCAGAGGAACCACAGAATCCCCAAGGCTGGAAAAGACCTCCAAGATCATCCAGTCCAACTGTCCACCTACCGCCAATCGTTCTCACTAAACTGTATCCCACACCTCAATGTTCCCTGAACCCCTCCAGGGTCCCTGACTCCACCGGTGACATAAAGAGTGCCAGTTTCAAGCTACAAAAAGCAGATATTTAAATCTAGAAATGAAGATGCTAGCTATTTTTTGTGATGTTTAGGCTCTCCTGGGATGGCTCTTGCTGCTGCAGATCCCCACACTGAGTGCTGTTTCGTGGTGGTGATGTCCAGGAGCTGTGTCCCAGCTTGGGAACCCAGTGCAGCCCAGCTGCACACCCGCAGCACGTGCAGCAGTTACTCTGTATTGCTTCTACTGCGATCCTACAGATTTATTGCAAATGAAGCTCTTCTTTAAGCAGGAAAAAATCCCCTCGGGAAGCCACCAGGCTCTTGCTTCCATGCAGCTGAGAGGTGTCCTCCCAAGGTTCCCATCCCAGCTGTTCTCTTCCATGACTTAGGAGTTTGCAGGCGATGAAATAAAGAAAACACGGCTGTAGCAAAGGGGGAGAAACTCAGCGGTGTCACCTGTTTCAGTTCAGCAGACTCTTTCCAAACCATTTGCCAAGACTTGGAAGTTCCTAATGTGCTTCCAAAATAGTTATGTAAGCAGCAAATTGGCTTCAGCATCATTCTCAACAACTTACCTGTCAGGAAAACCAGAGAAACGCTGTGTGTCACGACGAAGAGCCTCAGTGGGCAGCCATCTCCTACACTGCTGGGATTCTAATTATTCCTTTTATTTCTGAGCATCTTTTTGCTTTCGTCGGTTCTCAGTAACACATAAGTGAGGCATTACAAGATGCACCTCGAGTTGTGTGATTTATAACAAAGAGAATATGTCATAGCAGCTCTGCTGGCGGTTTCCTGAAGAGAGAGCTAGGAAAATGCTACGACAACGTTGCATTTATTTGTGCATTTATATAAATCAAAGCTATGTACACATCCGATATAACTGATGGGTGGAACGCAGCAGACGGTGCTCGCTCCCGCTGTCTGCAGCCTCCTACACCTGAACACTTTATCCGTCGATGCCCACCTCACCCTCTAGTGGTTTGCCTAAGAAGTCTGTGAAGTGCTACAGATGCTGAGCTAATGAAGATTCCCCTCTATTTCAACCCACTTAAAAGACAAAATGCAAAAGCTCCCCAACTAACACCAAAACTGCAGCTCCCTGTGCAGCCAGCCTGCGCTCAGCAAAGGGCCACGGGCAGGCTCGGATAATTGCATTATTGTATTACCATAACTACAACACTGCCACTCAGATAACAGCAGGGATAAAGACCTAAAACAAACAAAAAGTGAGAAAGAAGACATGGAGTGTCTGGTTTTACCCAACCTCTTACCACAGAAATCCGGGTTTCTGCCGGGCTGCTATGAACTACCTTTTATTTTGACTCTGAGGTAATACAGCACTGAAGAGCACAGGGCTTGCAATGACCCGTTACACTCAGGTATGTGAAAATAACAGTATTTGGACACTCTGGCTCACATCACAGAATCACAGAACTGTAGGGGTTGGAAGGGACCTCCAGAGACCATTGAGTCCAACCCCCCCCAAAGCAGTTCCCCAGCCCAGGTATTTAAGTCTGTATTTTTTAAGGGTATCCATAATAACTGTCACTATCCCCTGAACAAAGACCATATGCAATTTTATTCATTAACAACATTTTATATAGCAAATGCTAAATGAATTGGGCCTGATTAAGAAAGCTGTAGCTCCAGAAGTTTGTGAGTGCAGCTATAGGGCAGCACAACACTCAGCATCCCTGGTCTGAAGTGGAGCTGCAGGTTGGGGTAGGAAGAATTACTGTCAGTGGGACCTGCATATTCTAACGCTGCATGGGTCACAGGATTTCTTAGAGACTTTTGCTTTACAAAGGTCCCAAAATTACCAATCTCTGCTAGGAACGCACTGGTGAAGAAGAGGGGACAGAGGGAAGAAATACAACTGCAAAGAAAAATACAACACAACACATCTCTCTCTTGTATGGCAATGTTACCAAATCTTTTCTTCCCTCAAAATTCCCCCAAAACAGTAATAACAAAAGGGAAGAGATTACAGAAATGTTCCCTGAGCAGTAAGACCCCAGGCTCTGCTGGATCGACCTGTTTGGGGTCAGGGGGACCAGACCTCAGCCTCTGCCCCAGGTCATCGAGGCCCAAAGCAGGGAAGCACCTCCTGAGCACCCATCGGTCTCATGGAGCTGACCTCACAGAAGGAATTCTGTGATATAATTCTACAGATCCATCTATCTGCTCATGGCTGGAGAGGAAAACATTTTTGGAAATACTGCCCTATCACAGCAGAACTCCGTTATCACCTCAGGGAAGGGTTCTGGATGGAGATGTAAGATCATGAAAGAAGAAAACAACCTCAGGAGCACCAACGGAGTCTCCAAGAGATTCAAGACCATTGAGAAGAAGGGCTCCTTTGGTCATTAGGAGAAACTCCTCGGGGCATTTTTCCCATGCTGCAGCCCCAAGACCACTTCACCCATGCATGTGAACCTGTGCCCTTTGTGCTTCTTATTTGGGCACAACATCCTCAGCCAGGCTGCAGCCCCAGCTCAGGAGAGCTCCTGGCCCTGAGTGCTGCAGGTTACCCTGCCCCAGCTGGGGCAGCCAGGGACTCAGCTCACTTGGACGAGGTCCTGAATCACTCTGCAGACCCCCTAGAATCTGAGCAGTAGGTCTTCTGTGAGTAAATACATACAAGAGGTACTTATTTACGTACCTCACAGCTTTTTCAATGGCATTTCTTTACTTTTTTCTCAAGTGGTTGGAGCTGACTCTACATGAAGCCAACACGAGTGAGGCCTGCACAAAGAACTGCACAAAGAAAAGCAAAGGCTGTCTCACAGAGCTCCTCAGACCCACACATCTCCGCAGGAGCATTCGGATGGCTGCCTTTCCAAATGGTTTGTTTTCATAGAGATATAGCTGGTATGTTACTTTCGGTAATAATTAGAACAGAAACATCGAGGTTAAAATGAGGCTCAGCCATGCAGTGTTAATTTTACATAACAGACACACGTTTAGCTGGCGTTTTCAGTGAAGCCTTCGAAGCAGAAATAAATAAAAGTGTATTTTATCAACATCTAAACGTCATTTAAATAGTCTTTCTTTGATAGATGAAGACTAAAGCCACCCCAAAACTGTGGATGGATTATCTGGTCTCTAATGATTCCAAAACAATTACAGGATGCACAGCAATCTCGTTACATTTTATTCAAAAGCTTACTACACTTGTGTTTTCTCTTATTTTTCTATCAATGAAACCCATGAGGTTTAAGAACAATTCATTATGTATGAGACCCAACTTACAGTGCTTGACTGTTGATTAATAGGAAAGTTTGCTGTATGTACATTTGCAACATTAGATGCATGCAATATGCTAACTTATTCTTTCACTGAAGCTAATTATTTACAAAAATGACTACTTGAGACTACAATTTATTAAATGCGTGCATCCAGTCTCAATTTGGCCCCAAAAGACAGTCTGGAATGAAGATCTTTTACTTGATGTGACAACTTCTAGAAACAGTGTTATTAATATTGTAAATGTGGCAAATAAAGAGTTCAAATAGCCATATGTCTGCGTTGCATTTTCTCCCCACAGCCGAACCAACGAACAAAGCAGCCTTTTAAAGCCTGAAATTCATGGGGAAGCACATTCTTACATCGTTTAATTTAGCTCCTTATCACTGGAGTGTCTGTACGACAGTCGTCACAGATTAAAAAAAATGAAGAGAGCTGCAATGAACAGAAAAAACTGCAGCTCTTGTCAAAACATCACTTCCACACTTGCACTTAAGACCTACTGAGAAGAAACTGATGCATTTATGGAAGAGGGTAAGAACTTAAAAACTTATTAAGACTCATTCTTTCCACAGACTTATAGAATCACTCAGGTTGGAAAAGACCTCAAAGATCACCGAGTCCAACCACGACCCAACCATGCTGCCCTCACTCCAACAGCCCTCTGCTAAACCATGGCCCTGAGCACCACATCCAAACGGTATTTAACACACACCCAGGGATGGTGACTGCACCACCTCCCTGCAGAGCCCATCCCAGGGCTTAGTGACCCCTTTCTGTACAGAAGTGTTTCCTGATATCCAACCCAAATTTACCCTGGTGCAGCTTAAGGCCATTTCCCCTCGTCCTGTCACTGTCAGCAGTGAGCAGAGCCCAACCCTGCTCTCGCTGTGAGCACCTTTCAGATATTGGAAGAGAGCAATGATGTCTCCCCTCACCTCCTCTTCCCCAGACCAAACAGCCCCAGCTCCTTCAGCCTCTCCTCACAGGGCACACTCTCCAAGCCCTTTTCAGCCTTTCTGCCCTTCTTTGGAGCTGCTCCAGCACCTCCATGCCCTTTTTGTACTGAGGTGCCCCAAACTGAGCACAGCACTCGAGGTGAGGCCTCAGCAGTGCTGAGTACAGGGGCAGGATGACTTCCCAGTGCTGCTCACCACCCCATTCCTGATCCAGGCCGGGATGCCACTGGTCCTCTTGGCCACCTGTGCACACTGCTGACTCATGTTCAGCCCACTGTCCATCAGCACACCGAGGTCCCTTTCCATCAGGCAGCTTTCCAGCCACTCCTCCCCAGTCCTGTAGGGTTGCCTGGAATGGTATGGTTTCCATACCACCTTTGTAATGCTTTCTCCATTCTACTTTTTTTACGTATTGTTGAGGATTGAAAACTTTACGGATACTTCTTATCCTGAAGAAGCAGCACCTGCACACACATCTCCAATGTACAGATGTACCTCTTGAGTAAAACAGGGAGACACTCACACAGACCAGAGCTCTGCAATAAAAACGCTATGTGTAAGCACCATGGGGAGGTTGCCTATGAAAGCAGTGCCCATGGCCAGCCATGATGCTCAGGAAGACACTGCCTGCTTACTCTGTGCTTTGAATGCATACCAGCAAACACTTTAAAGAAGGGAGTGGGACTCCTGTCTTCACGTGCCAAGATAAGGAAAATCAATGTCAATGCCCCAAAGACTGAAGTGATAGCACTGAAGGTCATTAAATGCTACTCAGTGCCCTGTACCATTAAAGTTTAGATTGGAATCCTATATAGAGAGACACAGATTTCAAACAAGATCTCTCCCTGGGACACAGCACTGTGAGACTGCGGAGGAAACAAAGCAATCAGTGAGAGGTGGACTTCTCCGGGAGCACAAGGATCAGGTTCAACGAATACACTGCTGTGTGGTCTTGGCTTATTTTTTCCTGAACATATTTATCGTGTTTCCAGAGAAGCATACCTCATTATGTACAAAGATCTCTGTCAAAACAACAGCGAAGTGCAAAGACAACCACTAAAACCCTACGGTTCTTCTCTGATGAGACCCTCTCCCCTTGAAGAGAATGGTTTTATTCCAGATGTGATGCAGAACGGATGGTTGGGAAATCAGAGCTCCGGGAACAAAACAAGAGCAAATCAAACTGGTGGCATAATACACTCAATGCTGTCTCAGGGCAGTGAGAAAGCTTCCCCAACTGCAGAAGAAAACACTCTGCTCTTCCCTTCTGGAGACTGAGCATCAGCAAAGGACTAAGCTTCCAATGGCCCAGGAGCTCGGCCGCGCCTGCAGAACAAAAGCATTCCTAATATCAGAGCACACTTCTGCTCCAAATCAATGGGGTCAGTGCAGAACAGCCAAGAAGATGAGTTTGAAGAATGGAAGAAGTTCTCTGAGTACTGTTTTAAAGGAAAAGACCAACCTGCTCCAGATCGAGAACGGGGGAATCAAACACAGCCCGCAGCCCCTCACCTAGCAACAATCTATTCCACGGGAAGCGCATCGA
>JALIRH010000022.1:11398526-11406026 GCA_023055505.1 Callipepla californica brunnescens | reverse complement strand
AGGGTGATGCTGCCCTGGGGGTCTCTGCGAGAAATACGCTGTCCTGAAGGGACGTAGGGATGGAAACAACCCGCCTGCTTTAGCTAACATGGAGGAATTGGGCCCATAAGAGCTACTGTATGAACTTCTCTCATTATTTAACAAAACTTGCAGTGTCAGCTTCCCCAGCACACGTGAATGACTTCAAGCTCCAAAAAATTGCTATACAGTATAGAGTAACCAACAAAGGGGCACTGAAAACACTCCGCAAGAGATGCATCCGTAATGTTGTTCCTGAAGTGAAAAGCAACAAGTCACAGTGAAAATGCAGGCCCATCTCCGTGATCTATGACTCCTTCAAAAACTTATGGGTCAGGAAGATGTACCGACCAAACAGTGAACTAAAAACTGATAGGCACTTAACCCCCTGTAGTGTTTTCCTTCCAGCAGCTTAACCTTGTCTTTCATCCTTTCTTTTACAGGGGAAAGAAAAGAGGAATATTATTAGAGGGCTGGTTCTTCTCTCATCCCTTCTTAAACTTTATTTCCACTCTTTCTAAGAGTTATCTTCTTGACAATAATGAATGAGGATGATAAGAGTAAGCCGTGGTAGTTAGAATACTTTCAGTATTCATGACCTGTCAAAGTAACTTTATGACCTAGCAGCCTGCTGCTATAATTCCAATAATGACCTACAGATGCCAAAATAATCTAAATTTATCACTGCTTTTCTTATGGTCAGCTCAGGCCTCGCCGAGGAGAAGAGCTCCTCTTGCCTGTGGTGATCCAAGATCTGGAAACTCACTGCACGAGAACTGCTATTAGAGTGACAGTGATGCTGACAGTAGCCCGATTGCCCTCCTGCACTCCCCCCACATCCTCAGCACAGCACTGAGTCACCAGCACGATGTGCTCAGGAACAGCTGTAGCTGCAGGAAAATGCTTCTGCTGATTTTCTAGACCTGCCAAGCGACACTTCACAGGGCTGCAGAGAGAAAGCAGTCATTCTAACAGCCTTACTCAAGCAGGAGTTTGTTAGGAATAAAAGTTTTTGGGGGTAGGTTACCCTGCAAGCATACGATGCAGGGGCTGGATGGGTTTTTGCTCTTCCTAAGGGAGTCATGACCTCAACCAGACCTCACATTCTGCCCGGAGTGCTGCCTGGACCCGATGACCACGTGCATGAAGGCTCCTCTCCCACCTTCGCTGCCAGCCTGGGAAAGAATGGGCGCAGCGCACTCGAAATCCAGAATCAGATTTCAGGTCTCACCACAAGCTTTCAGACTGTATTTCAAGTCTAGTCCCAGCACACAAAAGTCAACGGCCTGCTTTTGCTGTAGGATATCTGAATTTCCCAACATCAAGATTAATGAATTTGAGGGGAGCTGTTCTTATCTGGCCCTCATCCTATCTCTGTTGACACTACATTTTTCTTTTCAGGTCTTAGGGAACAGCAGCAACAAGAAAGAGCTGATTCCCCATAAGAGAGCAAGACAAAAAAAATGGTTTATGCTGCCACATAAATCAAAGTAGTTTTAGGGCCTAGTAGAGAGGTCAAGCTAGGGAGAAAAACAGAATTACCACTGACTGTCTATTCATAACAAACACATGTGACCCAGTAGTTCAGAAGCTCCTTGAAAGTAAGGAAGGAGTCCTTCCCCAGGATCCATCAAAGCCTCACCTTCCTCAAATGTTCTTCTGCTTGAAGGCAATGTTTGCATAGCGGGTCAGTGGGTAAGGAGATGTATTAAACTGCTTATGCTTGGACAGTTTATTTTAATAGCTGCAATGCTTATTAAAGTGATGATCCACCAGCAAATGTATTTTTATATGGGTTGAAAAGTATTGTAATGCAAATTATTCTCTAAGAGTTTTCCTTACACGAACAAAGCAAACGGAATGACCACGAGAGGCAGTGAATACCGAATACCCCATGACAAAGGAAACTTCCATCTGGCCATGAAAACCATGGGCCAGAGCTCACAGAACAGGAGAAGCACAAGTCAGGGCTTATTTGCACAGACTGACAAGCACAAATTGCTTCAAAATAGCAATAATGACAAGGTCCAAAAAAAAAAAAAAAGTCCTTGTTAATTTTAAATATGGATGGCATGTAAAGGAATTGCCCTCGTGCTCATCAGATGACGGTGGCTTTCACTAAGATAAGAGTCATGAGCCTCCAGAAGGCTTCAGAACTTACAAGTCTATTTACAATCATTCAAAGGTTGCTGGGAGCTTATTTCTCAGAAACTGCATGCTCACGTGGTCTTTGGAAAGGAAGGTGTAAAAATGTGCAGAACCTTTCATACAGTCGCCATTAAAAATGCACTGGAAAATGTACAAAGCTTAGGTTCAGGGGGCACATGCAATTAGTGACAACCATACAATGACTTTCTTTCCATCTTTCTTCCAAACCAATCACCAAACCATCATTATTTGGCCCTAATGAGCTGGGTTTTGTCAGACATGGCTAGGGATGCAAAGAGCTGCATCCTACTCCACCCCAGCCCAGCCAAGGGCTGATGGTGGCTCACCCCACGCTCAGGGCTCCTATTTCCTCGAGTTCAGCTATGCCAGAGGTCAGGCCAGAGTTTTAAATGCATTTCATACTCTGAACCAAGCATCCTTTCCCTGTGTTCTGTGCACACCTGATTAAAAAAGCTTAGAGGCTGAAGGCAGCTTTCTGACCACCGCTGAATTCGTGATGTCACCACTCCTGTAATGACAACAAAACTTCTCCTTTAAAGTGAGATTAGAGTTGCAAGAATTGGAAAACACCACATGGAAATAGCTAAAATACACAGGTCAGAATGGAATAAGGTTTTTCAACTGCAGAGTTTGGAAAAGACTTCTTTCCTCAATCTGTAAATGACTATTTACATTTCCAAGTATTTAGATCACGAGGGAATGAACAAAATCGGGCCTAATCCTGTTAGGAAGGTCTGTATGTCCTACAGAAACACTTCAATTCAGAAACGGGTTGTTGAATAGGAACTGGGAGAAGCAAAAACCAAAAGTCATCAAGCAAATCCCTGTCTCCAGCTCAGTAACATCAACAAAACCGATTCACAGAGAATTACAAACTCTGCCATGCTTTACTCTGCCTCCTTGTGACATATGGCAGGTCCTCAGAAGCAACTTTATCAGGAAGTGCCCTCAAAATATTTCTATCTAATTAAATGAAGAACGCGATAAAAATGCCTGGATCAATACAAAAAACAAATTTAGAAGGTGAAATCCCACTCTAAATCAGAAACCAAAAGAGCCACGATGGCCCAGGCTGCAGTAGCTGGCTACACGTGTTCCCCAAAGATTTAACATAAAATCGTAGAAGTAACTTGCAATGATCTTGCTTCAGCTCCCGTGGGTCAGACCGTGAACACCCCTGAACGTAACTTGTGGTCCAACAGCCAAACAAGAATGGGCAGCACTCTGCACGTGGCTCAGCGAGCACTCGGTGCCTGCTAAATAAATCATGTGGTGGTCGGGAGCTACCCTGTGGCACACCAGGCTTGCAGCTCCTTCCCCGTGAACAAACGCGATCCTCTGCGGTCTCCTGGGAGTCCAGGCAGGGATCTAACCCCATCACCTGCCAATACGTGGCAAGGCCTCTTCCATCTCGTGGCAAATGGGTCTGGAAAGCACCCCAGCACACAGGGGAGCTCTGCGGGAGCGTTTTCTGAAGCTGGGACCCAAAGCTAAGGATGTGATCACAGGTGACCGTGAGACCCAAAGCACGTTCGATGATGTTAGAGGCATTCACATCATAAATGCTTAAAATTAAACAGATATCATTGGGTATGCAACAGGATGTCTATAGAAAAATCTGAGAAACACGGACCGGTCATCCTCCAAAGGACTTCTCATGACCCTAAATGCTCTATGAGTACGGTAAAGCTTGTTCGACAAGCTTGTACAGGAAAAGATGAAAATACAGTGGGTGTTTTTCTGCTAGCAATACACACACACACCTATAGGTATAGTACACAAATGCAAGGTTCACATTTTTATCCTTACTCTGCAGCAAATAAGCATCCTAGTTCTGCAGCAGATGCAAACTCAGGTCGCAGGCCATTTAAGACAACCATTTTATCTCCCACTTTTTTTTGGTATTCACCTTAGTGTGTAACAGCCATACCTTGCTCATATTTGCATGACAAACAAAATTTTCCGCTTCAGGTCGAGCAGTTCCCATTTCAGGAATAAGGCCATTGCTCAAAACTGCTGCACCTTAAAAACCAAACAGTTTGTTTCATGTTTCTAATTAGCTGCACGCAAATTGAATAATTGATTTTTCCAGCCATAAAAATATTGCGGTCAGACTCTCCAGGCTGAAAGCAGTTACTATTCTCGTTCAAATAAAATCTTGAATTTTTATCTTTATCTTTTTGAATTTTACTTTAAACGATCGTTTCAGCTCAGACTCGGGTTTGTAAGAGACAGCAGATGTGGCACTGCACTCAACATCCTCAGGATGTTTTGCCCCTCTTGCTACTGAAGTCACCAAGGCAGGGAACAGTGCAGTCACTGTTAAAGATCAAAGACTGCTGACGGTTCTGGAAGCTCTGTCCCTGCAGACAGCAGCAGGGCTCTGGTTGGACCACCTCCAGTGAGCTTTGCAAAGCCACATCACCTACTGCTTTACTGAGGAGGAGGATACACTTTCAGCCAACCAAGTTCATGAGACAAAGAACACTAGAAAAGGTCTCAAAAGCATGCAGCTGCCTCCTGATATAAAAAATTACCCAGTCTGATCAATATTTTGCATATCAGCATCTCAGCTAGGTCCTAAATCCAGAAAAAAGTTCAGCTCCCCTCTGTATCAATAGTAACTTTGATGAATGTTCCCATGCTTTCTCAAAAGTAAAAATGCTCATTTACCAGACACAGCTATTTCCCAGATGTCACACAATACAATCTATTTTATTTTTTTTTGAAGGAACGGAAAACCAGAAAGAACAAGATTTGTGTAAGCAAGGGAAAGCAAGAAGAGACACAGCTGTGCGTGAGCTTTGCTCTGTGCATAAACTGACACCCACAAACAGACTCAGTACTTCTTGCTCCAGAACAGTTTCTTTTTTCCCTTTGAGCATGCAATACCTTCACCATTTACATGCTCCCAAATTTTGGCTACTCTTGATTGAGCATAAACCCGCACTTGGTAATTGCTGCTTTGAACATGCTAATAATGAAACCTAACTCTTCTTTATGTACCGACATTTTTCTGTATTAAGTGTGAATTTTTATAGCATTTTTCCCCAACAAGACATCTTGCTTGTAAATAACACAACATTAAGTGTCATGATATAATTGATTTTCTAATGAGGCTTTCAAAAAGGATTATATTTTTGCTTGTCAGAAAATCTTTACAACAGAAATAAGTCCTTCCATATTTATTCCTTATAAACTGAACTTTTTATTCCTACAGTGAAGTTGAGGTGGATTAAACCACGTGGACTGCCATAAAACAACGCACTGTATGAGATATTTTTATGGTTCTCCACATTTGTAAGTTGGACTGTGGAACCTGATGGAAAGTGATGTGTTCAAGATTGGGCTCTGCAAAGAAAACTGAGCATGGAAGTACTGTGCACTTCGGTACAATGAAACTGAGGTGACTGTGGTGTAGTACACAAGGTTCTGAGGTAGGCACAAACCCAAAATAACACCTGTGCTGCCCACACACAAGAACTACAGCATTTCCAATGAGTACCAGCCATCTGCTATTTAGAATCACAGAACAGAATCATTAAGGCTGGAAAAGACTGCTAAGATCATCAAGTCCAACCATCACTAATGAACCATGTCCCCAAGAGATGTGTAACTGTCTTACAAAAAGAGAGCTCATACTTTCTGCAAGTCCAAGATCTGCCATCTATAGACTGGAGGCAGGAAGACATATTCCATATATATATATATATACACATATAAGGAATAGGACTGCTTCTAAAATAGCATAATAAAGCAGTGCACTTCAAAACATCTAAGTTTTGAATCCTTAAGGCAGCCCTAGCACACCCAACAACCAGAGGACATGACTTCCAGATCTAAATTGCTGCAGAGCAGCTTCACTCGTAGCTTCACCTCTAACTTTTCTGAGCAGTGTGTTATTTACGAAGACAGACATGGACACACACATGCTCAGGGCTGGACCTGCAGTTTAGCATGGGCTTCAAAGAAGTACCAAAACTGAGAGCAGATGGCTAAGGGAAAGGAGGAGCACCACAATGTCTGGTTAGACCATTCAGAGAAGTGCAGCATGGCTTGGGTTGGAAACCTCCTCTACAGCCTCCCCTCCTCCAGACTGACCCATCAAAGCCCCCCAGCCACTCCCCATAGGGCTGCTCCATCCTCACAGAGCTCCACTGCCACACGCTACATCATCTCAATGTCTTTGTTGCAGTGAGGGGCCTGACATCAAGCACAGCACTGTTTTAGTGTTAGAACAGGATGAGATACTGGAGAGCTATAGGAAACTCCATTACAACCCTAAAACAGGGTTTGCCAAGCGATGCCTGCATCAACTTCAGCCCCATGAAGCCTGCACAGCTGGGCACCAGGGGTGAGGGAGGCAGGGTTAAGCACGGCTCGCTGCCTGCAGCTCTACCTGCACCACGCATCCTCCAACGGGCAGCGGAGTGGAATTTCTGCGCAACTCTTCCGACAGACAAAAGAAACGGATGCCAAATAAAAGAAATCCAGAATTCTCTTCTGTTCTCCCACGGAGCCCATGCTGGCTCCCAGCGCCTCGATGCAACGCTCACTGCACACAGCCCCCCATCCCCACACTCGGTCACACCGCTCGCCTCCCCCACCACGCTTCTGCTGCACAGCTGCACGCTCCAGCCCTCATCAGCAGAGCGTTGGGGACCGCGGTCCCGGCCCACCAGGCCCCCATTGCTCTCCCCGCGGGCGGCCTGGCTCCCTCTCCTCCTGTCCCTGGGGACAGCAGCTCAGCTGGCTGTCAGAGCGTTCCTACCCACTGTGCTGGAACCCGTGCTGGGCCACGCTGCCGCGATCCAGCCCTGGTCCCCGCTGCCATGGTGGCTCTGTGGCTGCAGGGGAAAAGAAAAGGGAGAAAAAGGCAGGTGCTCAGAGATCTGCCTTTGCTTTGGGTTGCTTTTGATTTTTTAACCCCCCCCCTTCCCTGGTAATTTTCACACAACTTTCCTTTTTCTCCCATCTCACTTTCTGCTGTGGAAGTGACGGGTCGCTGCTACGACAGCTCTTCATCGTCTGTCCCTCATTCTGACCTTTCCAACAGACGACAGCGCCTGCAAGCTGCAATGTGTTCTTTTTTCATGTTTAATCTGGGCAAACATCCCTTACCCTTCTTTATTGACATCTGGTTAGCCATTTTCAAATTAAAATCAAAACAGCGCTCATTTTCCCCTTCCTATGTCAGCTTTTTTCCCAGGTCTCGTCCTCCACACCCAGCACCCAGCACCGGCTGTGCAGGACGGAGCCTGGCTCAGCACAGTGTCCTCCCCAGAAATTAAAATCCCCCCCAAAAATTAAAAT
>JALIRH010000022.1:11376026-11393526 GCA_023055505.1 Callipepla californica brunnescens | reverse complement strand
TCGCACTCCATACTCACACCATCCCACATCAGCAGCACGCTGCCTGCTCCCCTGCACGTCAGAACCTGGAGTCACACAGAAAACAAGCTCGTTTGCTTAGCATTAATTAAAGCAAACAGACAAAGCAGTCAGCTAGTGAGATTCCTCCACTTCATCACTGGTCTTTTTTGGGGGCTGACAATCTCCGTGGGGTTATTCCGTGCGTCTACTGCAAAATAAATCATATTTTAAGTTATCATTTCTGTTTTGGGTTTTAATAAGCTGGACCTCATTTGGGAAAAAAAGCGTTGAGTTTTCTCCATCAAACATCTGCAAAGCAATAAGTAACAGGGTGCCAATATTTCAGTCCTAATGACTGTCTAATCTTAGTGGTGCATGTACAGAGAATTTTAATATTTCATAATATTTTACTTCAATTGCGCTAGACCGGAGCTGCGCTTGGGTTTATCCACAGATTAAATTGTTTTAAATCACTGAAGTAAAAATATTGCTTCATTTCTCTGTCTTTCCTTGACAATGCAAAATTAAAAGAGTCACTCATTTTTAAAGATCTGTGGGGAAAAAAAAAGTTCTCTCCCATTCGGCTCCGCAGCGCAGCGCTGCGGCTGAGCCCCACACGATACTGACGGAGCTCTCCATGCCTGAGGCAGGGATGTCCACGCCTGATGGTAAGGACTTTTCTTTGGCATAACATGGAAATCCCCCTTGCATGGCATGTAGGAGTCTTTACCATCGCTCCCCTAAATCCCTACCCTTCAAGGACTAAGAGCTAGGAGCACAGCTTGTGGTTTCGGTGCTTGTGATCGACCACAGAATGACAAACCCAGCCCATTTTGGGCAAGGTTCTCCTGATTTTAACAGCACCAAATGGAAACATTCTGACCTGCGTGACAACAAACCTTTGCAGCCGTTCATTTCCAGCTCTGTTCCGTATGAAAAACCATGTTACTGCATAATAAAGCTTGTTACTAAAAGTATTTAATATTCATAATGCTTTAGTAAGTAGCAAATTCTCATTAAAACAAGTGTGGTGCTTGCACCACTGGTTTCTCTGAGTCTTCGCTTGGCGAGAACAATGCACAGCAACGCTGCGGCAGCGCCTTTGTTTGCAGCAAGAACGACTTCTTGGCGTGGCTCTCACTGTGAGGAAAGCACTGTCTGCACTTCGGCAGCGATGGCACAACTGTGGGGTGCACAAAGTAACGTAACAGGGGAACGGAATGGGTTATTTTGGGCACAGACACACCACCTGTAGTGCCTTGTGCCAGGTGCACCGGGCCCAGCCCTGCAGCACAGCAGGGGAAGCTCTCAGTACCAGCAGCATTTGACTGCAGCACTTGTTGAGCACTGCTGATGGCAAAGTCCCACGATCAACATGAACGGCACACAGGACAACTAACTGTAACTCCTGCCCTCCTCAGATGCTTCTTTCCACTCAAGAGTATCCAAACTTTCATCAGTACAAACGGTACGGAACACTTCTGCTGGTGAAACCACAAGAGTTAGCATTACATGTTGACTGCATAAAATCATTAAGATCTAATTGAATTTATACCAATCAGTCTGAGGTGAAGGCGCATGAAATTAACTTCACGGAGCACATTCTGTATTTTATTATGCAATGTACCTTAAAAGCTGTATTAATATACCCACGCAGTATACAGAAATGAGCCAGCTCCCTAAATTGAGATTAAAACTTTGTGTTTCTTCATGTGCATTTATACACATGCACACTTAAGCCCTTCAACCATTCATGTTGCACGAAATAATCCACCAACCGGTACCACCCACGATGGTTTATTAAACCTTCCCGTATAGGCAGATAATTACTATAAACAAACCCTACAGATGCCTCAGTACTTTATATTGGGACTGGTTTCAAATCCTAATTGACAGTAGAGCAGTTGATTGCCATACATTCGAAAAGAGAGCGGCCAGTGACCAGCTCTGACAGCTCACGAGGAGAGCCGAGATCCCAGAGGACCTGCAAAGATGGGGAAAAAAAGAGACAGGGAGAAATTATAGACCAGTCAAACTTTGATATTGGGAGACATAATGGAACAAATTATTGAAATATTTATAAGCATCTCAGGTTCATAAGGTTATAAACCACCAAACAAATCTAATCTTTTTCTTTGACAAGATAATTGGCCTCGCGGATGAGGGGAGAGCAATAGGGGCAATATATACCGACTTTAGGAAGATTTTTATATACCTTTGCCGATGACATTCTCATAAAAGAGAGGGAAATACAATCCGCATTATCAGAGTTTAAGGTCGATGCCAAGAAAAGTTCTTAAAAAACTGAAGCAGAGCTACAAGGCACTGTGGCTATGTGGGGAACAGAACCAAGCAAACACACCGTGACCTCCAACGTGATGCACCCAGGCACAATGCTGCTCCAAGCTCTGGTCACCGCACTGCGACGGCGTGATGCATCCAGGATCTACAGTGCTCAGTTACATCCGACTCGTACATCAGCTGCCATTCACGACTTGACTGCAGAGTGTACTTACAATGGACAACAATCTGGAGTACAGCTTATGTGAAAGAATCAGAATTTGAAATTCTTTCGACAAATTAAGAAAAATAGTCGAAACAGGCATCGTAATAGAGTCGCCATCAAGTGCAGATTGCACCAAGAAGAGAGAATCAGTGACAGGCACACAAAGTGAGGATTGTTCAATGACAAAGCAGTGGCGATTCAAAAAAGCTCTGGCAACTGTCCGAGGCTGCAAGCCTAATACAAGTTGACAGTGTCATGCCATAAAAAATAAGGTAGGTCTTGGTCTGGGATGTATCAGCAGGAAGATCACACGCAGCACATAAAACGCAATTATTCCGTGGCACCCACTGGAGAGGTTCCCTGGGAGCACTGTTCCCCAGTTGTGAAACTTCAGGATAAAGTAGCGTTCCAGTATTATTAAAATGATGAATAAGTTATTTTTTGTCTTTCTGGCATCTCCACTGATGCTATCTATTAAGTTTTTGAAGTTGTTTTTAACCTTCTGGTTGTGTTCTTCCAGCACACCAAGAGCTCACATACAAGCCTGTTAACACCGACTACAGCAATAAGAGGACATCAAAATAAACAGAACAACTAGATAATGCTGATGAGAAACTATTTAACTATTTCCACTTTACCCAAAAGCACATCAGACCTCCTCACAAAAATACGTTACTCTTTTTTTCCCCCAGTAAGATAAATTCAGCCCCTGAAGGGATACACAGAATCATGGAATGGCTTGGGTTGGAAGGTGCCCCAAACACCACCATGTTTCAACACCTACTGTGGGATGGGTGCCACGTGCTTGGTCAAGCACCAGCTCAGGCTGCCCAGGGCACAGCCATGGCCTTGGGCACCACAGCTCTGTGTGGCAGGGCCAGGGCCTCTCCGCCCTCTCGGTGAAAAATGTGCCTCGACATCCAACCAAAATCTCCCTTCCTCCAGTTTAAGTTAATTCCCCCTTGTTCTACTGCTATCAGACCTTGTATGAAGCCAATCTTCCTCTTGTTTACGAGCTTCCTTCTAGTACAGGAAGGCCGCAATGAGGTATATTCTTACTGAACTTTATTTACACTTGGCAATGGTTAAGAAAAACAAGTAGCTGGTTTTAATTGGAAGCTGGGTCCTGCCCAGGCAGCGGCCTGGCTGTACGAGCGGCCACCAAGGCCAGAGCAGCACAAGCTGGGGCAGTAATGGGTAATTCACAGGAGCGCATTACGGCTCGTGAAGGCACTTCATTTGGTAATGGATATCTACTGGTCTCGGTGTGGATCCCATCACTCTGGCTCAGAAGAGCCTCCACGTTTTCACACATACCATGAAATATTTCTGCTTTATATGGTCCGCATTTACACTTCACACTTTACACAGAACAGTAAATCCGTGCTGTGAACGTTCAGGGAGGGAGAAGGCAAACAAACAGTAAAACATATTAACCTGCGTGGGCCTGACAGTTTGAAGAAGGCCAAAAAGACGCAGCGCTACAGGCAGGCACCGAGGGGACCCCGAATTTCATCCGTGGGGATGGGTGGGCACCTCTCCCCGCACAGCACACCAAAGGGCCGCGCGCTGCAGGAGCCGTGCAGCCTCCTCACTTGATGTTGCATGAATGCAACTTCCCCATCGCTGCTCAGAGCCGTCCCCCGGCTCTGCTGCCCGCTGCAGCACATCAAAGCTGCGCCCGCCCGGGTCAGCCCCTTTCATCTGGGCTGCTGGGGAGGGCAGATGAAAGCGCTCGGCAGCCACCAGCCTGCACACAGAGCTAACGATGCTTAATTACGGCCCGCGCGGATGCGCTGTGGCAGGGAGGATGCACAGAAGCGGCTCATTAAACAGGTAGGATGCAAAGTAAAGGAATGCAAAAACTAAGGCGATGCTTTGAATTCTTTTCCATTGGACACTGCATTTCTTCCTGCTGAACAAACGGAGCTGTGCAGAGAACTGAGAGCCGATTTCCTGCCCTCGACCACCACCATTTCAAAGGAATTAATAGCACCAACAAAAACCAGTGACCCACCCAGCAACTGCTGGGGCTTTGCTCCCATGCTTGCCCTGCCATCAGACAGCACACAGCATCAACACCTTGTGCAGTTATGACTGACAAACAACAACTCTGGAGCACAGCAGCTCCCTGAGCTCTCCCTTGCCAACATTTCTGGTTCTTTGACCAACAAACCCAACCGCTGTTCCCACCTCCCAGCACCTCAGCACAGCTCAGGGCACTGCACCATGCTGCTGCGAGGGAAAGGACACTGCAACCTGCACGGAACTGCTGCCTTCACTGCTGAAAAGCCCTCGAAGTCTCAGAACCCACTGGATTTTCACTTTATGAGGGATTTTAAGAAGACCATTTTAAACAAGAAGTTCACACTACAGCTCAGTGGTCGTTGCTGGAAAAACTGATTTGTAGAATAACTCGAAGAAAGTGCTGCTGATGTGAATAACCCTTGTTTTAACTGTATAAGCTACTAAGACCACAGCAGTTGTTTCCCAAGTAGACAACTGACATCAGCTGGAAACCAACTGACGTGCTGATTTTGTGGTTAAATAATGTTTTCGTATTTCCTTCTCTCTGGTTGGCTATTCAACATACCAAGACATGCAGAAAATACACCAGATGCGTTAATTAACTTCTGCTCCAGAGCACACATCTCTGTGACTGAGGAAGAGGCCCTTGCAATGGCTGGGTTGCTTGGTTTGACTTTTGCAAGGGTTATCCTTGGAGCAGATGGATAGGCTACAACGTTGTCTGAAAGAGAATACAGCAATAAGCGCCTACAAGCTCCGGCCTGTGCTAACTGCCTGAGAACACAGAGCATGATGCCACGTGCTGGTGCTATGCACGCACACATGTAGAATCACACAATCACAGAGTGGTTTGAGTCAGAAGGGACCTCCAAAGGCCACCTGGTGCCACCCTGTACACTGAGCAGGGACACCCACAGCTCCATCAGTGCTCAGAGCCCAGGGCTGTCTGCAGGGACCACCTCCATCTCTCTGGGCAGCCGGAGCAGTACACACACACACTCACACAGAGGTGCAGCCCTGCCCCCTGCAACGAGAAACACAACTTCCAGCTCCACCAGAAGCCACCTCTAAGGCTTTGCAAATATTTGGGCTATGGTTCTCCAAACACGATTTGTCAGAGCTGCGCCGTGTAACGGCCGCACGCCCAAAGAAAGCCTCTCTATAAATAGGCTGTGAGGGGAAAAACGTTTACTTTATTTGCTGCGTTGGGAGAGCGAGGTAAAACCTAAACAAACTTTCAACAGGAGCCGAGTTTACATATTTAAACTTCAGCGGTGCCAAAGTTGCAGCCTAACTGGCACCAAAAATCCTAACAGAAAAGTCATCTATTGACGAAACACACAGTCATAATAAAACCGCATCCAGTTAATAACTTTGAAAACTAATGTTAACTCCTAGCACAATAGAAAAGTCTTCTTAAACGCAATAAAGCGGTGATATAATTTACTCTTAGCTCCTTTTCAAAACATTACTCTCTGCCCACAATCACATTCAGATTACAAAATTCCTTTTGTAGTTTCCTCCTAGCCGTGGGAATAAAATAAACCACTTAGATGACAGTAAAGTGTCTGTAAAATATATAACAGCAATAACTCCTGGTGGAAATGTGGCAGATATTTATACAAGAGCTAAAGCATGAAGCATTGTAAAAGAGGCTAGCGCAGGGGTGTTTATTTTTAGAGGCCTCTTCCGGATGAGACCACGGGCTCTGAGCAGGCAAGGAGCCCACGCTCACGGCTCCGTTCTGGTTCCCAGTGGGAGCTGCCAGGCTCCCAGTGCTGGGCCAGTGCTCCCCAGCACCGCCATAGTCCAACAGCAGACTTACAGCCAACTGGGACTGCAACTACTCTTCAGAAGGAAAAAATTCCGAGGGAGGTATTCTGACATGGCCTCACACTGATGTGTTTTATTGCCATCCTGGTCAGTCCTGCTGGAAAAAAAGTAAAATAAAATAAAATAATAAAAAAAAGACATGCAAAGAATTGGGCAAGAGTTGGGTGGATAAAGGTAAAATATCACAGAACCACAGAACTGTAGGGGTTGGAAGGGACCTCCTGAGATCATGGAGTCCAACCCCCTGCCAAAGCAGCTCCCAGCCCAGGCTGCACAGCTCGGTGTCCAGGTGGGTCCTGAACATCTCCAGAGAAGGAGATCCACCAGCTCTGTGTGCAGCTCCAGTGCTCCATCACTGCACTGGGAAGAATCACAGAATCACTCAGGTTGGAAGACTAAAGATCATCAAGTCCAACCACGACCTAACCGTGCTACCATAACTCTAACAATACTCCGCTAAGTCATGGCCCTGAGCACCACATCCCACACACACTATGCTTCAGTTTGCGGCCATTTCCCCTCGTCCCATCACCACACACTGCTGAGAAGAGTCCGGCCTCGTCCCTTTACCTCCTGCTCCTCAGATATTGATAGATGTGGATCAGATCCCCTCTGAGTCTTGTTTTCTCAAGGCTGAACAGCCCAGCTCTCTCAGCCTGTCCTCATAATGGAGATGTTCCACGCCCTTTATCATCTTTGTAGCCCTCCAACGGACTCTTTCCAGCAGATCCCTGTCTGTTCTGTACCAGGGAGCCTAGAACTGCACACAGTACTCCCGGTGAGGCCTCACCAAGGCAGAGCAGAGGGGGAGGATCACCTCCCTCGACCTGTTGGCCACACATCCCAGGATCCCATTGGCTTTCTTGGCCACCAGGGCACGCTGCTCATGGCCAGACTGTATCCTACAAGAAAGCCAAGTGGTCAGCCTGGAAGAGGGACACAAAACGCTTCCTCTTGGGCTCAGACACAGCCACTGACAGCTACCTGCCCTAAAGGCAACTTATTTTCAGGTCATTTTTTTTTTTTTTCAGTCGTATAATGTGTAAAAACAAACAAACACCAACCAACCAAACAAAAAAATATATAAATTCACAATGTAAGAAATGGTACTTATGAAATGTAATATCAACCGTGCTTGAGTAACTTTGACGCGGTTGAACTGAGACAGAGAGAAGGATGCTTAGTTCATCCAACAAAGACAGAGCCAACGTTTTTTCTGCTAATGTAAAAGATCTCTACAGAAGACTGTGCCATGGTGGCCACCGTGACCACGAGGAGAGCTAACCTAAGCAGGAAGACATGCCAGGGCCATTAAAAAATAAACCACATCCATCCTCTGCTTTTCCTTGAAGGAAGTTTCATCCCACCTCACTCAAGCCTGTCCTCTCCCACAGCAAAACCCCACTCACAGGGACAGGTGTTAGCTGGGCTTTTCTACGACTCCAGAACAATCACATTAATTTGGATATATATATATTAAAAAAAAGAAAATTACATGAAATTTAAGGTAGGCCAATGCAAATCAAATGCCCTAAAGAACCAAGCCCTGGATGACCACATAATTATGTGCGTTGTGGGGATGTACCCGCTAGCATGCCACCGGTTACATCTTTTCACTACGTTTAAATATGTTCTCACAGAATTTAATTCCTTGATGAAGGAAATTAAGCTTTTAGACCGAAGCCCTGTCATTTTAGAGGTGAAAAGAGAAAACACTACCATACCTGCTACTGCACAGTACACCTTCCTGCACAACCAATGGCCTGCATCTTCGTTTGGAGCCTTTATTTTCAGTTTTGCTAACAAATGCAAATAGCCAAAAGGACCTTTGTTATTAAGATCTACTTTCTTCCAACAATTACAAATCAATTTCCAAGAAAATAACAAACAACAACAACAAAACAAGAATATTTTCCATACTCCAAACTATTGACCAGAGCAGACAGTTGGCTACGAATACTCACAGCTTATCTGACATCTTTCAGCGAATGAAGTATTTGAGCAAATCATTGGTCAGCATCTCATTACTTCACTTCCTCATGTGTTTGTATAAAAGTTATTGAATTCAGATGAGAAACTACTACTAAGTTCGTTATCCAGAACTGGCTGACATTATAAAAAGCTGCAAGTCCTCAAACCTAAGAGTCCTCACCCACGAGAGTCAGTGCATTCAGACTGAGCTGAGCTGAGAACAAGCTGCTCTGGATTTGGGAGGAATGGGAGTTACCCCTGGGTCCCACCAGGAGTGCCCTGGGGCAGCAGCTGCTGTGGCTCTGAGGCTTACAAGGAGGAACACCTCTGCATCAGCATTAACACATCCTATTAACTGGCTGCTTTAACTGGATACACACATTCTCTGTATCATCAGCCTAGTGAACATTCTTTCAGTAACATTAATTTCAGTAACATTATCCATTAGCAGAAGGCACACCATAAACCTCACAGAATGGGCATGTACGTCCCTTACAAGCACTCAAGACTGATATTTACAACAGAAAAGGCTTTCTTTGGGTAAACCCTTGTCCTCCTGAAGGCCCAACCAACCATGCTGCAACATTAATGGTGCCTCTACTAACCATGCTAGTAGGAAAGAAAATCTGTAACAGCTTCCAGTGGATAAAGAGGTCTGGAAGCCAACCTACGGGTAAGACTGAGGTTCTAAGTGGCAGAACACCACTGGTAAGATGTAGGTTTTTCTGCAAGGCACTGATGACCCCTCCTGAACCCAACGGGGACAGTGGAGCTCAGGGATATGCTCCAGCTCCTGAGGACTTCACACCTCCAAAACGTTCCACTGCCACTTCTTTGTGGCCAAGAAATGCTTTTCATGCAGAACACCACCATCCAGCAAAGGCAACGTGTGGTTAAAGAAACGAAGGAAGCTGCTGGTAGGAAACAATGCTGCCACAATTCACTAATTAAAGCCAAGGAAAGTGGCCATTTTTAAACACGGCCGAGTTATTCACCTCGTAAGTTCTGATACAAACGCTTTACAATGTGCAAAAACAATTCCAACTTTTTCTGCACAGTATTTTCAAAGCTGTTTTACTCCATATAAAACCATCATGCTTTGGAGCCACACATAGGCTTTCTGCATAAAATATCGCCTTATCTCTGTATAAGCAAACTATTCCAACTCCCTAGAGCTATTTAGCTAACCACTTGCTGTGACCTCTGAATTCTTATCCTGAATTATATTTTTATGTGCTATATAAAGGTACTGTTATGTTACTGTTTTTACTCCAGGTGCCAAAAAGAACAAGTTTATTGCCAAATGCTTGCCCTGTGTCTTTTTTTAATTTTTATTATTTTTTTTTTTAATACTTAACTGACCCAGCGGTCTAATTTGTTTTTAATTCACACGTGAATGGCTGAGGGAAAGAGGAAAAAAAAGAAAAAAAGCTTAACTAGTATGAAGGAAAATGAAGGAAAAAAACCCAAACAAATGGGTAATATTTAAAGAAGAAAAAGAAATCAACACCAGAAGCTGCTGGCATGACTGGACAGCACTGTATCAGTGCAGAGGTGCTCCTCTGAGCTTGGTGGGCACGATGCACATGCTTCCCCTGCAGCCTGCTGCTGCAGACACCAAGCACAGCACTGGTGCACAGGCATGGGGCAGGGGGAAGCCTCAAGGAAAGGACATGGCCTGGTGTGTGCTGGGGACACCAAGAACCTCTCCTGAGCGCTGAAAGATGCAGATGCTCTCCCCTCCCTTACAGACACTGGCATCACGGTGGTGGTCAGTGGCTCGTCCCTGGGCAGGTGGCACACAGACACAGGTCCCCACACCAGGACACCTCCTCCTCTCCTGCCATGCTTCCAGACACGAGGTGTCTGCAGTGAGGCTCCAAGAAAGGCATCTCCCACCACTCCCATCCTCCAGGTTCTGAGCACAAGGCTGGAAGCAAAGCCTGACTCTGGAATCAACACCTTCCCAAAGCACTGCACTGCTTGTTAGAAGCCTTAAATTAAAGAAACCAAAATGTTTATGTAATCCCTGTTTTTCCAGCTTAACATTATAAAGTTCTCTACTCAAATCCACCTACCACGCAACCAGAAGCTGCGCACAAATGGAAGGACTATTTTTTGTAGAGGACACATTTATCAGGTTGTAAGCTGGGACAGCCTCCTGCCACACAGCCTGGGTAACGCAGGCAGCAAAAAGATGAGCTTCCACTGCTCTTCCCTCCCCCTTAACAAAGTAAACTTCTTCCTAAAAAAAAATAAGTTAACACTTTCATTTACTTTTTATGACATTTGCACATTTTTGGTAGAGAGAGTTGGTTCCTACAGTGATGCTGCACACTACAGCCCGTGCTGTCCACGCAGTCCTACCTCCTTCCCAATGCCCTCCTGATGTCTGAGCTGTATTATAGATCACAGCCAAGAAAGAAATAGAGATGCCTTCAAGACTCCCATACTAAAAAATACATTTTGAGAAATCCCACCTGAAATTTCTAATTATTCCACTGCTGTTGTGACAGAAAAGTAGCTCTCTGCCTTGTATTTTTAAATCATATCTCTGGCTAAAACCGAAGCCAAAGAAACCTCATTTAGAAAGGTATTCAAGGAAAAACACCCACAGGTCTGAGAATTTTCACCTATCTCGTGTAATAGTATATCTTCTGTGGCATCAAATGATATAACTCATTTCCTCATGGAGAATAAAGACAGCCACAAGCAAGCAGAACATGTGCACACACACTCAGGCCAGCATGGGTCGGTGCCAACCTTACCTGAAAACAGCCATCTTTTCTCACAAGCAAGGAAATGACCCTGCAGTTACTTACAGGCTCCAAAGGAAGGCAAGCTCTCCCCAAGCCAGGACCTGCAGTGCTTTAAAAAGGGCAATGGCTGAAGGTGATGGACAGCAGAGAAGCCATCGCTCTGAAATAACACATGTGAAAGCGACACGCGCCTTTACTTCTTGTTCTGTGCATATAAAAGGATGCAGAAAATGGAATTAAAACAAAGAGGTGGAGATGATTTATCTAAACACCTCTGGAAATACCAGGGAAGCAGAGAACAGTCAAGGCAGGACGACAGCACCTTCCCCTGCCTCGCTGGGCAGGCAGAGGGAGCTTTGAAAAGTGAGGAACTGTTATTTGCTCACGGCAAGAAGGAACCTTTGTTCTTAGGAATGACTGATTATTTAATTAATTGTGATTTAAGGGAATTAAAATGCTGGAGAGAAGGCTGGCAAGGACTTCAATGATTAAAGAGATGCCCCAGTTGCAGCCTCTCCATACAAGTCACATTTTTGGGAAAACCGTCTGTAAATGGCACTGTTATTTCCAACTTGTGTGGTTTTATTGCAGCACTCCAAAAACCACTGTGCTCCTGAATTCTTCCCTCCCAAAACTTGTGGGTTGGCTCTGTACAAAAACAGAAAGAGAAACCAAGAGTTGCTGCAGTTCAAAATAGTATTAAGGTCTAAGCTCATTTATGGGTCAATTTTCAAGGCCAGCTACAGCAGAGATGCTGAAGAAGCCCCAGCTGCCCGACTCCACTGCTGCACAACACTGCTATTTCTGCAGCTGAGATTGAGCACAGTTGGAAGGAAGGGCCCAGGACTCGTATGATTTCAGATTCGTGCAACACAAGTAGTGATCAGGGAGCTAAAAAGGGCAAGAAGATGATGACAAGTGTGGTTTGGCAGCAACAGGAGAACAAAATGTGCTCTGTGCTTCCAAGAAGCGGGGTGCGAAGCAGAGGGCTGTCAAACAGATCGTCCACTCAGGACAAAGCTGCTGGAAATCCACAGACTCACAGCCAACATTTTGGTGATACCAGGGGAAAAGAAAAAAGGGCAGAGCCCAGAGGAAAATGAAGGCACCACTTAGGAGACGTGGGAGTGGAATGGGCCCAGAGGAAAATGAAGGCACCACTTAGGAGACGTGGGAGTGGAATGGGCCATCTAAAAGGTAATTCCTCACAATTTCTGGCTGCTGCCCCATCAGCTGGCTGCAGCAGTGCAAGGGGGCCGGGAAAGGCTGCAGCACCCTGCAGGGAAGCAGGGAGAGCAGGGCTGCACTTGGGGAGGGAAGCCCAGAGCACCTGATGACCGCACTGATAGGCTCTGGGTTTCAATAGACTACCAGGGAGCACGTTATCTGTTAGCTTTTCATACCCATAATGAGAATTAATTCAAATAAAAATGGAACTACGTATCACAACCCATTACTGAAGGAAAATAAGAAGAAAAGATCTTGACTGCAGCCTACGTAACGCTGCAGAAAATGTGCTTCCCACAAAAGTTCTACTATCAACATTTCTGAATAATTAACTTGGAAAGAAAAGCAGTTTCAAGGTTAACAAGGCTCCCTCGATGCCCTCTGAATAATTCGCAGTGTGCACCAACTTCCAGCATAACCACGCGCTCAGGATCGCGTGGAGCTGACCCGAGGAGCCACAGAAAGGAACGGAACGGCAAAGCAAAACCTCCTTCAAGGAAACAAAAATCAAGGAGGCTCATAATAACAGCACGGCGAAAGCTAAATGCAATGTGTGCTCCCAGGGACGGAGTGATATGCAAAATGCACTCGGAACACTTGCATTCCGGCTCTGAAATCCATCGCTTTGCCAATGCACGCAGTACGGGCTCAGAAGCGAACAACACTGAGGTCTGGTGTCAATTTAAATGCACTGAACACCAGGAAAATGCCCCCAACTAAGGCTTCAAACTTGTACAGCACATTTCCACTCAACCCAACTAGATTGCCTGTCACATCTGACATGGCTTGTCAAAAGTTATCCTTCACTGCTCATGGGCAACATGGAGGGTCAAAAGACCAAATACAATGGTCCAACCCATCCCGTTTTTTTTCCTTCAGAGCAGCAGATATTGAACTCTGAGATGACAAGACAGAGCAGGTTGAAGCGGCTGCCAGAGAAAGAGAAGCTGTCCAGAGCCGCTGATCTGAAGGAGAAAAACCAGGCGTTGTGTGCATGTCACGGCCGGGCTCGGGCGCTGACAGTCTCACACAAAGGGAAGCAAAAAGCCAAGAAGGCAGAAGTGGCCCCGGCGAAGCGAAAACGTGGTCACCCAGTGATTCTCAACGTGCAGAGCAAGCGATGAGAGGGGGAAGGATGCCTTCCACTTAGTTCATCTTAATCTGGCATTAACGAGGGGCGATTTTTGGGTCTCAGGAAAAAAACATTGAGAGCTGTTTTCTAAAAATAAATGCTGAGTGAGAAATAAAACCTTGAAATGAATATTTGAAAAGAGTAACACCTTCCTCAAGCAGCTCAACATCTTTGTCAATATTTTCAGCCGGGAAACTCTCTCATTCTGACAGCGGGAGACGTGAGATGATAATTTATGGAAAAGAGATTTATTAATAGCTGCAAACGTAAACGGCGCCGTAAGCTCGTCAGCGTCAGCTCGTTACCGTCAGCAGCATTACGCCGCTCGGAACGGACAAGTCCAGACACTCAGCTCGGTGTCCCACCAAAGCCACCCACACCCGCTCTGCTGGAACCCATTTTGGTGCACACAGCTCTTTGCAGATGCTCACAGCCCTCCTTGTCTTCCCACACCACCACTTAAAAGCCCGTTGTTTCTCATTCCTTCAGTAGCTACAAGAATCCAACGTCATTGGAATTCATTTCCTGATTTTTGCCTGTTTTCTCCTAAATTTAGAGCTCAAAGCTGCGTGGCCCAGCTGCGCCCCACAGGACAGCACCCTCCACCCACCCCAAAGATAACCACAGTGCACTCAGGGGCTCTGAACGCTGCTGGCAGCCCCAGCACATGCACAAAGCCCAGCGGTGAGCGAAGGGCTGAAGAAGAAACCGAACCCCAGCACATTAATAGCGTATTTCCAACCTCATCCCTGATTTTTATTTAATGTGGTCACTTCCCCCTTTTAAAAACAACATAAATTAATGAGGGAATCTGGAGCGAGCGCCACTGAGGTGTGGGCTGCTCATTTGTGCTGTTGGTGGCAGTGGTCTCAGAGCTGGCTGCAGACACAGTGTTAGGTAACAGTGACACAGTCAGCATAGGGATGGCTAAAAAGCAGTGTTTAAGTACGAAAGCTCATTCTGTTTTCTTTTTGCACTGCATTCAGTTTTGTTGGAAAACCTTTTCCACTAAGCTCCCACAGCCCACTGAATTTCAGCACCCCGTATGGATATCAATATACCTGTATTTTCCTTTCCACCTATTCCTATGGAAGGCTCTTCAGACCACTGAAATGCATAAATCTACGTTACTACAGACACATAAGTTCACGGATTCTGTCCTGTTTATGTAAACAAATCTCACAAATCAGATGAGTGAAGATTTAAATCTTCAACATCTAAGATAATACCTGAGAAGCAATAAGATTTATTATGTGGGCTCAGCTCCTGAATTTGCCTTTCGCATCGTTCTCTCCAGGTCAGGGTGGAGGTGACCAGCTCCCGGCGGTACCTGACCCCACAGCCTGGTTCCCCACTGCATCCTGACGCTCCCATCTCACCCGCGAGCTGCAATTTAATTCAAGAGCACTCGAGCTCCGGCAAACACAAAGCGGCCAGCAGCACGGCTGTGCGTCAGGCTCCCTTTGAGGAGGGGAGATGGGTAAATATCACCGTGGCGGCGGCGAGAGGATCACCTGCCCACACATACAGCAGCCCAATTAGCCGAGGCAAAAGAGCTTTTATTCCTCAAGGAGCAAAGGGAAGGCTGAGCAATGCTCCAATCACCCCACCCGGACTGAAACCTGGTGGATTCTGAGTGCCTCTGCACAGTGCTGACAAACATGGAAGGGAACAGCCATCCCGGAGAGCTCAGGAGAGCCCACATGTTGGTCTGAAAAGCTGACACCAGAAAGGCCTTCTCCTCTTCAGAACACAGTCCAAAAATAAAATGAAATAAAAGCCTACAGAGGAACTTCAGATATAAAAATAGCTGCAGTAGCACTGGAAGCATATTAAACTAATCTGATGAGCACGCTTTGTCCACAACTCCTGAGCAGGCTCTTTGTTATCAATGCAGCCCCATGAAACCCCACACGCTGCAGGTGTGTAACTCTATGGGTCTGGTGAGTGACCCCGACTCACCCGGCACTGAGGCACACCAACACTGGAAGCACAGGTCACCCGGTTTGAGGTTAGGGGAACGTGCCCGGCTTGGTGCCCCACTGTGGGGCAACAGAACAGCCCCTGGCACACAGCCCCAGATGGCTCCTTGTCCCCAGCCCGGGAGCCACGTGGCAGAGCACGAAGCACACCTCTCCCAGCTAAGCATCCTCTGTGTGTACCTCAGGAAATCCAACAGCCTCTTTAACGCCCCAGAACGAATTACTGACAAGTCATTTTTTGCTCCATATTGCAAGTCAATGTGGCAACCCTGTTTTTTTTTCCTATTATAAACATGTACTGTACTTCAGCTCAGAGCCGTTTGGATGCTGATACAAGATTCATAATGGCTGTCAGAATCTGCAATTTTTCCTTTTGTTTTATGAGGTCAGGCAATATTACCTGCACTGATGTATTCCATTTTCCCAGCTGAAAACCTTCTCATTTGAGCACGACAGGTTGAAGGAGTCATGATTTTGCAACCTAGCATGTGAAACACAGTGCGAGGGGGCAGGTGGCTAACCCCACATTCTCCTTTTGCTCTTGTCCACTGGCAACAGTAAATTAAACTGTCAAAAATGGAATTGTCCTGTCATCAACAAAGCTACAGCTTCACAAGTATTGCAACATCAGATATATTTCTAATTCTGCATTTCCCTGCACCTGTAATTTCATCAGGAACTCGCACTGGACCATGGTGAGAAGCTGTCCAAGGGACACTGGCACCACGAGTTCCTTGGGAGCTTGACATGGCATTTCAAAGACAGGAATTAATGAACAATGCCAGCAATTTGTTATAAATATATTTATAAGTGTTCACGAGGAGGTCCTGACCTGCTGCAGAGCTCTGAACCACAGCTAAAGGGCAGGAATGCTAACGTGGGGCTGATGGGGAACGAGGAGCTGCGACAAAGAAGGAAAGCTGAAGTACATTTAAACGCATTAATTGCAAAGGGAAACTGGACAAGTGCCTTGAAAGCACACCTTCCCTTTAACTGCTGCAGGGATGAGGAGTGCTTCCAAGCAGCTCCCCCTCTGGCGGAAGGCACTGCGCCCCACCGTAGCGCTTCATGCGCTCATAGCAGGAGAGGTCGTTTTTGGAGAGTAAACTGAGGCCCACTCTGATTTAAATTTGAGATATTCAAAATAATGCTTTTAACACAGAGCTCTCCGGGGGGTCATCTGAAAAGAAGGATAATCAATGGTAAGTTTCATTCCATGATTTAAATGCGGTTTCAGTTTTCGTGGGACGTGACTTACTTTCTTCATCCCGAGTTAGATGAGGCTGAATAAGTGGATAACTTCATGCAAAGGCAGAAAGCACGCAGAGGACATCCATGCTTGGTCAAACAAGAAAGGTACCAGAGTCCAAAGCCCGCGTAACCAAGCAGAGCACCCAACTGCAGCATCCCACCAGCACAGCTCGCTGACTGCAAGGAAGCACCTCCTCCAGTGCACCGATAAACAAGAAGGGCTCATTGTTATTAACTCAACGCAGCAATCAAATATTGTTTTAGATTACCTCTATAAAAATGCAAAGCTTATCAATCATTAAACTGTGGACAGAAAGTTAAATTGAGATAAGAAATCATTTCACACAGCTTAATACAGTCAAAGTGACTCAACATTCCTTTATTAATTCTCATTTAATATCACTTTAAATTGCCGCCATCATTATCCTACAGCATACGAACGGCTCGTTGTAATTAGTCTGTATTAAGCCCTTTTTATTTATAAAGAGCCAAATAAACAAACCCACTTTAATTACCTGGGTGCCACAACATTGATGTGAGCACCACATTTCCTCACGGCTCCGTGCCGCCTTCCCGCAGGCCGAGCGCTCGCGTTGGCAGAGCCGGAGGAGCCACCAATTACCGCAGGAGACAAGAGGCAGGGAAGCTGGGGAGCCTCCTCCCTCCCAGCCCTTGTTCTCTCCCGCTCCGGTACACGGTGTTAACGACATACAAATTTTGAGGTCATTAAGTATAAACGGGAATTGAAAGCAAGACGGGCGCTCTTTCCGGAGATGCCGATGTCAGCATTTCAAGTACTCTCCTAATCCCA
>JALIRH010000022.1:11241026-11371026 GCA_023055505.1 Callipepla californica brunnescens | reverse complement strand
GAAAAAAGCCAATGAAAAAAGCCAATGAATTAAAAATAAAGAGTGGCCTTATCTCCCATGATCAATATCAGGTTGTATTTGGTTTGAGTAAGAAGTACATGGCACCAGCACCCAGTACAGTCCCGTGCTGTACAATGGAGACTGTCCTGAAGCTCAAACCAGATGCAACGACACAAATTTGCCCATCCAACGGAATGGCAAATGGAAACCATCCAGGTGAGAGGGGAAGCAGGAGCTTTAACATCCAGAGCAAAGTGAACGAAGGAAACCTTTCTGGCCAATATCGCTTTGTGCAGTTTTGTTCAGAAAATCTGGAGACCCTCTGAAGGACAATCCAGCTGGAAATCTTCCCTCGGATAAGTGACTGAATGCTATCTGAAAGCCGCTGAAGACCGGTTAGCATGACATGGAGTTACTGGGGCGTGTGCAGGGGAAGTTGGCTGACAGATAACGCTTGAAAAATCGTTGTGAACAGATGCATGGAGGAGACTAAGATGGGTGGGGTCATTAGGATCCAGTTTTCTGTCCAGCACTCTCACAGAATATAACAAAATCTGTGTGCGAAGGAAGCAACATCGGATGTGGTAGATAATAGATTAGGATAGTGCTGCAGAACAAAGTGCTCGGTCTGATATGGGGGTACACCAGCACAAGTGAAGACCCTTAAGGCTTGAGCCATATGAAGAGAATCTGCCCTATTTTACATAAAACCATCACGGATTATTCTTTGGATTAAATATTACAGTAGAAGTGCAGCAGATCACATTGCAGAATAGGAAACAAAAACCCCCCAGCTTGGAGTAAAAGAAATTATTTACACCCTTGTACCTTTCTGTTTTCTCTTATTTCTAATTAAAGCACTGTTACACAGGACCTAAGAAGGGATTAGAACCTGTCCCTTAAGCCTAAACAAAGCCAGACTGGTGTCTATAGCCACAAATGTGGTGCATTATCTCTGTATCTTAAAAACCCCTACATTTCAAGTCCTGTGGACAGCTGCAGGCCGTGTTTCTGGCAGGGGTTACCCTTCTTGGTGGCCCTCCAGACACCACAATGTTGACCAAAGTTAGACAGATTACATATGTATCAAGACTCTCTTACTACTCTGAATCAAAATTAAAGCTGTTGCTATTTGTTAGTTATTTTTAATACCTTCCCAATCAAATTCTTAATTTTTCCATTTAGAATTTCATTAAACCGTTTCTTAATTGGGGACTATCAGCATTTAATTGCAACATCACCCTTAAAACACTGAGCCAACTCAAGTGGAACCCAATGCAACAATAAAAAATATCGCTGGGTTGGATGAACAATGTCAAACAAACCAAAGACACTGGCAAGATTGCTAAAAGCTTTAAATTATTAAATCCTTCCTGTAGCTGTAAGGAAATCATGTGGCCTTCAAAACTGATGATAAAGAAAAGCACCATATTTATGTATGGTGGCCTCCACAATTCTACGCAGACCACATTTCCCACGCACTTCACTTTATGATACCATTATATACGAGTACATGTACACAGGAACTCCAGAAAGTAAACTAGTTATAGAGTGATATACATGGTAAGCTAGCACAAAATACACGTTTTAAAGTAGAACTTGGTACGATCCCCAGCGCTAGATACTTTAAGGGAGCGTTACCTGCACTCCAAGTTTCCCAACTTGTATGTGTTAAGTAATCAGTAATACTATAATCTAATTAAATAATCTCGTAGTGTCTCCTTGATATTTTTTTTTCATTATTACTTAAAACTTTTCAGCTTTATTGCTGGGAAGTAAAGAGATAGGAAATTAAATTGGGGACGTAATTTCAGTCTGGCCATAAATTTGCACTTTTGGTTCAGATAAATGTTATCGCAATGGTAAAAAAAAAAATTAATTAATAAATTAGAGCAATTGGAACTAACCCCTAGAATACACAAATCCAACCAATTAAGCAAACGTGGCAAACAATTACAGAAAAATAAGGCTCTGGAAAGCCTTCTGCCAAAGCAGCCCTCCCAGTCCAGAACCAAATGCACTGAGATCTTTTCCAGCAGGTTTTTCACATAAACCTCCCTGGGCTTCACAATCTTTTTTGGACAGTTTGCTTCAGAACTTTGGCAAAGGTTTGGTGATATCCTGTCAGGGACTCTCTTGCTGCAATTTAAATTGTTCTTCACATCCCCTTCAGCACATACATTTCAGCAGGTAATTTCCTCCCCTTCAGACACAACAGATTCTAGTTCTGATTGCAACCTTTGCAGAACCCACTACTCATCTAATTCCCAGTTGATTCCTTCAGGCATATTTCTCTGCACACATCCCAGGACAGAGCGCCTTTTTCTAAGACCCAGTAAGACTTTGCTGACCACCAGCGTGCCCCTCCTGCTGAGCTGTGCTGTACTCAGCACTCATCAGTGCCAACAGAGCCTTGGTTGTTACCTGACAATCTTCAACCATATCACCTTTACATACGGTTGTTTTGTCATGAGGTGAGAATTGCTTTAAACTCCAACTCCATTTCGTATTACACCTGCCTTCCCTCCCAGCTTGATGCCACTTGCAAATTTAGCAACTGTGCTACCTCAAGGCATTTCTTCAGGCAGTGGCACGAATGCCACCTGAGGTTGTCTAAAAACCCCACAGAAAACCAAAACATCTCATTTACGTAAAGATCCCTAGATGCAAAAAGTAAATGGATACAAGCAGAATCTGTCACGCAGGTTGCTTCATCCTTCCTCATCACCGTGCTATGTAAGTTTAGAACAAAGAACTTCAATTTCCCAGGTCAATTTTATACTCCACCCAAGACTTCCCCTTTTGACCTGAGAGCCAACCCGGCCTCTGCGAGTGTCCCAAATGTTCTGACTACAAGTGCTTTAGCTGGCCCCTTAAGTATCCTCAGATTAAAACCATCAGGCCTTTTAAGACACGCAGGACTCTGGATCTCCTAGTCCCAGATCTTATCCCTTTTCTGCTAGTATTAATTGTGCTAACCATCTGCTCACTTTTGATTTTTTTTTTCTAATTGAAAACAAATGCAAGAAGTCATTGAACACTTCAGCCTCATTCGCTAATAGCTCCCTGCTTCCCTCAAGTAGCAAACCAAACGCTTTACTTGGTCCTCCTCTTATTACTAATGCACTCAGCAATCCCTTTCTGTTCATCTCTTACTAATTTTATCACACTTGATGTTTTACTTGTATTGTCTTTGTGTGTTGGTACTGTTCCTCGAGCACTTCCTTCGATGTGAGCTGTCCTTGCTCTCCTTGTGCTGGAGGTCTTTAAGTTCTTTTCTTGAGGGGCACAGCCTTCATTATGCAGATTTCCCCGCTTCCTCTTTAGGATGATGAACCATCACTGCCACTCACTTATTTAGCATCGCTTTTTGTCATGTCCAAATAACATCACATCAGAGCAAAACCTGAAGAGCTTCCTCCTTCCTCTCCCACATCACAAAGAACACCACTTGCTGCAGCTTTGCTGTGCCTGTCCCCAAGCAGGCACCTGTGGAACTACAGCATCCTCTGCTCCATCCCACTGCTGGAAGCACTGCGCATGGGCAGACGCGTTACCCTCACGTGAACTATTATGAATTTTTTAAAATGAAAAGCAGATTTATGACACCTCTTAATTGGCAGTTAGCAGGAGGAGAATTAAAAGTGCCAGTGCGTGAATAACTCTGTATTATACAGCAATATATGCAGTAACATGGCAATCAGAACATGCACTCAAAGCAAATAAGGTTGATAAGAGCCACGATAGTGAATGGCACATGCCAGTCTGCACCAGATTTCCAAAGGGGCTTCGTGTTCCTGTGACTGACAGCTGCCCAACCTCACAGCAAGGTTCAGAAGTACACTCAGTGTTATACGGAAATCAGAAATCTCCAGGAAGCACATGAACTCCACAACCACACCACCTTCACTATGCCATCAACCACCAGTCCGTCTTCGCCTTACCCATCATACATGGCTATATACATGCAGAATAGTAGAAGAGATTAACCAGAGTCACCAGAAATACCAGATTTAATTATTAATCTGAACGCTACTATAGCATCTCTCATATTCAGAGTTCTTAGATACCCACCAGACTCTAAGCAACTCCACTTCCCTGCTCTGACATTTTAACGTGGAACTCTCTCTCCTCTTGCTTCACACAAGCTAACCGAAAACACAAGCTTCTCATACTACAAATCCTCTCCTATTAAAAAAAAACGTAGGCAGGAAAGGAGTGATTTGTTTCTTTTAATTCCCATGTTCAGCACAGGTAGAAATTTATTACCACTCGATGACTATTCTAAGCACAGTATCCTTTCTTTTACGTTAGTGGGATCAGGGCAAAGGAAGTCAAAATAGTTTTCTGTAATGAATCTTTGTGAATTGCCACGTGAGGATAAACTTATTTCATACCCAGAAATCAGGAAATAGCAATCCTCAATCCACATTAAAATGAGTTTTCTCTGGGAAGTTCCTCACATGGTGTACCTTCCCAATTACTGGGCATTCAAAACACTTGAGATGACCTCAGGCCTGAGGAAAAGAGATGATTAAGACATTTCTGAAATATTTTCAGCTTATTCTCTGCTACATGTGTAAGTCTTCAGTGTCCCTTTATAGGTCCTGGGTAGGGAACATGTCACTTGTAAATGCTGATGGCAGAAATCCTTAGCAGTAAAGCAAGTGAGAGTCCCTGCTGAGCTAATCCTCCCTACCAAAACAAAACACTTCCATGAGTATCCTGGTTATAACCTTTGCATCTTCCAAGGATGAATGGATGGATGGTCAGGATAAGCACAACCTCCAGCTTAATCTATTTCACAAAACCTAAAGAGAGAGGAATTTTTTCCTTAAAATTCATAGCCACAGTGAAATGTAACACTGTATTTTGAATGCTTATACCCATCAGAAGCTTTAGGATTGGATCATTCAATGTAATTCAGTGACACTGAACCCCATTAACCGCCTTGGGATTGAAATCCCACATTTTGGTACTTCTCCTATGGAAAGACAAAGGAAAACTTCCCCCACTCAGTTCTGGAATACACATCCTATCAATGCAATGAACGCCCAGAAAACACCTTTGCTTTATCAACACTGACAGGTGCTGATGCACTCCAAGTCTTCAACCTCCCCTCCTGGCCCCCAGACCAAAACCAGATCCAACTATTGCACAGCCAGCGAGCTGCACAACACCTTTATACTACATGAAAACTGCACGCTCCACAACGGGACTGCAGGACTTCCATCTCAGTCTCCCCAAATCCAGAGAACCAAAGCACACCGCAGATCTCATTTAACGCCCCACCTCCACGTGACATACCAAGGAAGAGATGCTCAGCCTGCTGGATTTATTACAACTTGAGCATGTGTATTTTTTTTTTTAACAGTAATTTCTTCTGTGAACAACAGCAGCAGTGCAGGGAGCAGGCTGCGAAGCAGAGCGCGGGGTCCATGGCCTCTCTGTTTACAGTTCTGCTGCCACTTCTCGTGTTCCCTGTGCGGGCCATGTGGGAATAGTCTAAAATGCACAAATACATATTTTTGTCTCCTCAGAACAGTGTTTTTCACACTATTATAGTTGAGAGTATGTCAAGTTTTACACTTAGATTTTATTTTTCAGAGGTGCATAATTATAAAAATTTACTTCGGATTCAGCTGTCTATATGCAACTGTAAATATAGACACTTTCAGCCAATAAAAACACTTGGTTCTTTTCTTTTTATGCCCAATATTCTGCTCTATTTATGATGTGGGCTTAGAGTAGCACAGGATACAGAGCTTTCCAGTCCTGCATCTGCATAATGCTGTAGCAAAAACTGGGAAGAGAATTCTCTTCCCCACCCACAAAAATCTGTATAGTTTCTTTGTTGCCCTAAGATTTCAGCATCCCTTTATCATCCAAGGTTCACTTGCCTGAGGAGCAGGAGAAGCCTGGGAAGGTACTTTTGTCCAACACTGTTCCTGCTATGGAGGAGACTAGGAACCTTTTGCATCTTGTTATTATTACTAGAGCACTCATTTTAACAAAAATAAATACCAAAGATTAATTGCAGGAAGTCATCAATATTGCTGGAATTTATATGAAATAAATCTTGTTTATAGATTTGAATAAATAATTTGCTAAACTAAAGCCCTTCTGGACAAAGAGATGGAACTGTTACGAGTGGTCAACAGATGTAACTTCAAGACCTGAAAGGAAAGAGTTCTGCTCTCATGGGAGGGGAAAGCTTTAACTCAGTGCTTTGCTACAAGAAAGGATTTGACAACACAACGCTAAGGGGACTCAGCTGCACGCTGAAGAATGTGGCCACTTGACTTAGAAAACAAACTTCTTGCCTGGTATCAGATACTTGTGCATTTTCAGTTATTTATCTAAAAACATCTAATTTGTTGTAGGACAGAAATTTCTACCAAATCTCATACCACATCAGTGCCTCAAATGGCAGAAATAGAAGAAACTCAACAGTAAATTCAACAAGAACAGTTTGCACAAGTGAAATTACCACTGCGCAAGTGTCTATGAAAGTAACTGAAAGCAAAGTCAGACACTAGATGCATAGATGGGGGTATGCTCCAAATCAGATATCGCACAGAAAATTCCAGGTCCTGCTGACAGAAATAAAACAAAACCCAACCCAATGACGCAAACAAGTCACTCTGAATCTTGTGGAAAAACTAGAGCTGTGTGCTGGGCAGGGCAGATGGTTCCTCGTTGGTTCCTCAGCCAAGGACAGCAGAAATCCACGTTGAATACTTAGTCAAGTAGTCTCACAGTAGAAGATAATGCCTCCAGTTATTTTAGTCAATAAAAAGGAGAAAAATACCCAAGTGTGTCTGACAAAGAGGGACTGCAAGCACTGGAGGATTTTGAAATGTTAAGACAGAAAGCTTCTTATTTCATTCAATTTGAGAGGTGAAGAGGGAACTGTGCCACAGTTTGGAGGCAAGAATAAAAATTCCATGACACGGTCTCAAGAGACAACTGATAGCACTCATCCATAGTTGGTGACACTCTGACTCTTTCATGAAAAAGGCAATTTTGCTTCCCAGAAAAATATTCTGGCACTGGGGAATCAAGGGGACAAGACTCTCACTGTGATTTCTGACTTTCTAACCCATATTAATATCTACAGATATCAAATCCGAAACTTCAAACTGTGACTTTGTTACAAAGAGAACTCTCCAAAAACACAAGATCTCCTGTATTTACAGCTGAACACAGCTCACCTACTTCTTAGCCATGTTTTTCCTCAATAACATCTATTATATTCCAGCTTGGCAGGGAATTCTTATCAGGAAAGAAGTTGTATCGTACATCTCACTCCCATGCTAACAGTTGAAAATGTTGAAAATCTTCTGAATATTATTTAAAATAACATTTGATTTTTACAGAAACAGTCTTCACTTGCACATGACCAAGTCCCTGATTTAACAGAGTAGGACAAAAGATTCAGAGCATTATGTATCTGGGTTTAACAAAGTATTAAAGTTCCTCTATTCTGTCTTTAAGATACATATATACATATATATATATGTCTTTGAGGTACATATAATTAACATATGTATAATTAACACATATATATACACACAATTAACCTGCATTCGAAGACACGCTGCTTACCTGAAATCCCTTTTGAAAAGCAATTATAATCCATACTGTGGTTAGATAAAAGCATCTCCCTAACAAATAAGTTAGAACTGAACATAGACGGAATGCTTTGGAAAAGAAGAGTCTGCTTCTAAGAAAACTGGCAATGCCAAGTGTTGACTTTGTGGGTGAGTTGTCAGAAGACAGGAGTTGGCAGGACAAGTGAGTGGCACAGCTCCTCCCATCCAAACAATGCCACGTACCAACCACACACCGGAATTTCCACTTCCCAAATAAAGGACAAATGCAACACTGCCTGGGAAGCTAACATTTTCTAAGATGATGGACTTTTCGTTCTTCTCCTACAAGAAAGAGATAGTAAACAACTGCAGAAAATACAAGATGAACAATTCTAGAAAGAGCAGAGCACGAGTGGCACATACAAGCATTTAGCACGGATTAATTCTGCATTGTAGCCTTCTGCACTTCTTGGGAAATTAATTCTAGGAACTACAAGATGAGAAGTCACTGGCTTGGTTCCAGTAGCTCCTTTCAAAGTCATCTGGCTGGAAATCAGCTTCAAAATCACATATTTATTTTGGAAGAAATATCCATTGCCAGTGCTGTGAACGTCAAAGACCGAAAGCTAAAATATTTACATTGCAGCCTAGACACCAGTAGAAGAACTAGTGATTGTTTGCATACAAAATCATTTTTGCTAAAAGGAATAAATAGAAATAAAAAGAGTGGTTGACATTTTGGAAACGATTCAAACTTTTGTCCAAAGAAACGTTTATACTTCCTAAACAAACTACTGTCCATTCATGGCCAATAAATTACTCTGAATTAGGTATGAAAGAAAGTATTTGACTTTACAAGCTAATTTACAATGACTAAGCGTACAGTTCAGGTCGCTCGCACAAAGCGTCAGCTTTTCTGCAATGAACATAAACATTTTTCTTAACTGGAATTCATTCTGAAATAGGAATACAGTCTGATGATCGTAGCATCCAAACCTTGCACCATTACTGACATAGAACCCACAAACTGAAAAGTTTTTTATACATATCAACTTGTATAGACAGCCTAATGCTCGCTTGTCTCACATCAGCATGCTCACATCCTGCCACTGTTGTAAGATGAAGTTGGTGTCTTCAATAAAACAAACTTTTATTTGCATCTCTACAACTTCACTCATCATCACCAAAGTTCACAATACACAAACTGTTAACAACAGACTAGTATTTATACCATTAGATGCATTTACTGCTGTGCTGCAATAGGAACTAAGTTGCTAAACTTGCAGGGCTTGGGCTGACATTTCCTACCCAGGCAATCAAATCGCTCCTTCTTGTAGACGAGCTGCATTTGTCACAAATGTGATGGTTAGCATTATGCTATGGTTCAAGAAGTTGTAATCGGGACAGTAACATTTGTCTGCGTAGCAATAGGAACTATTTCTATTTGCATGGTAATGAGATTCTGTGTGACAAGGTGCTCATGGAAAAGACAGTAATTTTATCAGTTAGGTGCTAAGACTCTAAAACACATTCAATGAGACTGGGCAGAAGCAACGCTGAAACAGCAAACTTTTCTTGGGAGAACCACAGAGCAGGAAAACGAATGAAAGGCCGCTGAAAAATAATCAGACAGCCACCCAAGTTCGTTGAAATGCTGAAGTACATAAGACAAAGAAAACCTTTTGCCTTGTTTTCCTCTAGATTTGTCTCCTGTGAAGTAACGAGGGTCTGACAGACAGACAGTCTGGCAGCAGCTCGGAGACAGACAAGGTGAGATTTCCATCTCGCTTAACCCCTGCAACCAAAGGAGCTTGGCTCTGCCTCTGCTCTAACCAAAAGCCTTGATGCTAACTTCAAATAATCTAATTAACTCTCCGTTCGCTATCTTCTCTCATTTTTGCCCTATTAAAAACAAACTTTGCCTTTACTTTAGGAAAACTGGTATTCCTATTGGATCATCTACTGCTGAATTGCTGAAAAAGCGATATTATCTTTGACCTCAGAAGTGTAGCTTGAATAATGATATAGGCATTTGAGTAGATGATAAACAGATCTTATTTCCTCTGCAAGGAAGTACTGAGAAGTTTAACTAAGGCCAGTGGAGCAGAGGTGTTTGGACACAGTTAAACAAATAGAAATTGCACGGCTTCATCACCAAACCATGGAGTCTGTTCAGCGCACAGACATCACAGAAAAGTGATTAGAGGATGATAAATGATGAAACATTTTCCTAAATTGCAATAAAAAAATAGTAATTTATTAGGTAACTAGTCCACCTCCTAATGTTAGCAGACATCCCTCAAGTAGTCAGTACTGCTCCACTTGGTGGTGACAGACTGACGGATGGACGAGATGACCCTACTGGTCTTTTCCAACCTGAATGCTTCTAGGACTCTATTCCATGGTTCCACTTGTAGCTCCATGACAGGGTGCTGGGCCAACCAGGGCAGCACTCACTTCAACATTTCAGACCAATGTGCAAGCAGAGAGATGCTGCTATTCCGTTACTCCTGGAGAGAGCTAAACTAGTCTACAGTGAAAGCTATTAATGGCAGAATTCTGAAGAGGTCACAAAGTTCCAAAGAGAACTCAGAAGAGCCCTCTTTTTATTTATTATTTCTTTTATACTACTGAGTTCCATCTGTGAAAGAAGGATTTCTATTATTTTTGTTAGAAATTCCACGTGGCAAGGGGGATGTCACAAAAAGCCACTGCTGACCACAAGTGGTGCCTTCCCCGTCCTTGTCCCAGGCAGCATTCTCCTGGGGCTGAAGCCCACCACCTGCTATGGCAGCATGCACCTTACAACGGCAGTCACTTGCACACCACTCAGTTCACCATATGCGAACACCACACTTCTTTCCATACCGTACTCCGAAATGAGCAGGGTTTTTAATCTTAGCACAGGTTTAGAATTAACAATTGCGAAGCAGATCCTCAGCAGCTCCCATCCAACTCCAGGGACCCACTGACAGCACAGGACAAGACCAGCTCTGTGCCAGGTAACCACGCTGCAGCCCATCCTCAAGTGCCCCTCCAGCCCCCAGCAGAATGGGGCAGGTCATTCCCCGCAGCACTCAGCTCAGGGTGTTATTCTGCTGCAGACGCGATACATTTCACCATTTAGTGACAGAACCCATGAAGCTGTATGATTGTTTTAAGTCTCCTTTCACCCTTTCCTCCATCAAAGTCTTATATTCTCAGAGCGAATAAACTTTGCAATGCCCGTTGAGGGAGTGGAGCTGGACAGAATACAAACACTCCAGGAAGCTGCAGTACGAAGGGAACAGGGGTCACGATGTGATTAGGGAAATTTAACAAAACAAAAGGATCACCGCACCGGAGCCCGTATTTTCCTGCATCACAGGCGTTATTATTTTGATTCATATGTTCCAACTGAAGCAAACACCAAAAGCAATTTGTGTAATAATGCGACAAAGTTAAAGCAGAGTAAGCAAACCGTAGGAAATCTGTCACTGGAGAACACGGTATCAAACAGGTTTATCCCAGGGAACAAAAGCAAGAGGTGAGGAGAACAATGAACAGCAAGAACGCATCAAATGTATACGAGGGGGAAAGCAAAGCGAGGGCAAGGAGCCAGACACACTGCACATGACATAAGTAAATAAATCAAAGGAAGTGAGATTAAAACCCGAATTAGCTGGAGGAGGGGGAGAGCTATAGCACCTGCATGGAGGTGTCCACCCCATGGAGATTAATATCACAGTCTATGAAGAGTCTGATTTGTGGTGGCTGGGCAGGGAAAGTAAGACAAAGATTCCCATCTCACAATCAGAGAGCTAAAAACACCCCAACAACCAGGGCCACCGCTCCCTGGCTTTCAAACTGCAGCACCCACCTGAGAACACAGCAGGACTGTCTGAAGCATCACACGGTCATTTTCATTTATATTACAATACAATGACACTGAAGTTGTTTCAAACCTCCTTTAAGTGATGGAGTCATTTGAAAACTGAGTTTCTTCCACATCTGATTTACAAAGCCTTAATTCCTTTCTAGCAGACTTCAGCTAGGTTTTGCTTTTCAAACCTTCCTGCAGACTTACTGAGGAAGCAGAACAGCAAGCCTTTAGTTCCACTTTTTTGGAATTATTTTGACTCCACACACAGTAACCCGAAGCTTCAGATAAACATCGACCATTCTTCAGCTGGCTATTCGGAGAAGTATCAATATTACAAAGTCTCCAAATGCAAATTACTCTCCCCTTCAAGACCTCGAGCAACACAGCCCCGTTCTCAACGCGAACAGCAGGAGCATGAAAAACTTCAACACGCTGTGATGCTTCTGAAAGCATTTAGGGAAGGGTGTGATGTTGCCTGTGGAACCATTCTGGCACTCAGACCTCTGTGGTGAGGGTGGAATGGGCCATGGATCAGGCAACGCCAAGGCACGATGCTTGGAAGACCTTCCATCTGTCACTCATAGCTAAGAACGTGCAGAAAGAAGTGACTTGCAGCAACTTATTGATAAAAACTAGGAACAGTGGTGATGGCCACACTGCTGAACAACATTTGCAAGTTCTGGCTTTCCTGTGTTTTGCTTTTCTTTTTCCAACTTATTTCTAACGGCGTCCACAGAATCAGTATAAAACAAATTGATGCTAAAACACGGAAAGACCTATCTAGTTTCCAATGAGCTGCAGCAGAGTAAGGGAACAAAGTCCAGCCTGGTGCTATGCACTGCGTAGAGGAGGTTCCTGCCAGAGCTGGAGGCCGATGTATGGCTGAGCTGCCTTCCCTCACAACATCACAAGGCAGACTGAGGCCTCTGCAGATCCACGTGCAGAGCTCAGCCCCTCTAAGGAGCTCTTCTCCTCCTGCGTGCAGATGTGCACAATGCTGAGGTGCACCACCTTGCAACTGCAGCACTCGTTTGTTTTAAAATCGTTTTCTTTTTGGCTTTAAAGGCACATTAAAGCAAACAAACAGCTCAAGCTCAACGCGCCGACCTTACGCTGGCAAGATGACAGCATCATCGAGAAGGCTCGAACGCCTGCAGATGAAACTGCTGACTTCCAGTAATTCTGCATGGAACAAGTTCTATGTCACTAAAGTAATAGCAAAAACAGTTGGGAGAATAATGGTATGGAAAAATATAAGAACTGCCAATCCTCCTTTCCCTCAGGTTTTCCAACCACCTGCTGGCAAACCGCATTATATGGGTTTTCTATTTTTATTAGAAAACCCCTGTGAGAAATAAGTTAAATAAAATCAAGGTATCCTCAACGTTTTCTACAGCATTTATTGACTGTGGTATTTTCATGCTAAGAAGTTGCACGTGTGCTCCTGCAACTTATTTGCCCCCTCTGTGCATACAACGCAGCAGAGGAGTGCCGAAGCACAGAGCAGTGGGCTGCAAGTTCCAGTTTTAGGTATGTGAGACCAGAAAATTAATGAGCGCCTTTGGAGTAATAATTTGTAGACTTCACAGAGAAGCAGGGAAGATTATAAATGCTCTTGACCTAGAAGAACTAGTAGAGAATTCACTATTCAGTACTGAGGAACAATTTCTGTGTGAATAAAGTCCGGCATGCAATCTGACTGCTTTCTGTTGACAGATGGCAGAGAAGTGTCTTCCCCATTCTCTCTCATTAAAATAATTATGGCAATGTATGTTAGTCTCTCTTCAAGCCTGGCATTTTCGCAGCGCATTCAGGGGCATCATCATTGCAGGAATAAGGTTAAATAATAATGGAAACACATTTCTGGCATGCAAAGGGCATTTGATATTAAACTTACCTGCTTCCAGAAATAACAGCAGGGAGAAATTTGTTAGCTCAGAGTAAATGAAATGATTTCACTTATTTTAACAGGAGGTTAATTAGAGTTCTCTGCTAACTTGAGAAGCTCGCACCAAAACCAGGTCAAGCCGCAGCCACGCTGATGAGCCTTTGCGTTATGCAACTCCTCCAGAACTGGGCTTGTTTCTCATTTTTACCTTTGCTGCCAATTGCTCCCTGTAAAACTGCAAATCAGATCCAGTCCAGTGTGAAACTTCTTCCCCCAGCTGTCAAATAATAAAGCCTGTGCAGCTACGGGGAGAAAATTTAGGTTACTCGAAACCGTGTAAAAATATTCCAGCGCTCAAGTGCAGCTCCCGCACGGGCAGTACTCGGGCGCGGGGCACACGGGGAAGCACGCGGCAATGCCCTAGTTACGCTGCCTGCTAATTGCCGCGGTGGGTAGTTAAGAGTGGTGCCACAAGTTAATTACTGTCACGTCGCAGGGCTTCGACGTCCCCGCTGTAACGCATGACATTAACGCCGCGTGATGTCACGGCCGCACCGAAATCAGCCGGTGTCAGCACTGCACGCCGCGCTGTTTCTCACGGCTGTTCTCCCCAATATGATTCACTTTCATTATTTATGAGGCTTGTCTCACTAACCCTCAGCAACGGTTCCAAATAATGATAGGAATCTGTCAGTGTAGGATTGTATTTCTCAAAACAATAACCACAGTTCCTGGAAATGTCAATATGTCAATTGAGGGTAACACATCTCTCAATAAACCAATATTTTGTAAAAACAAAACAAAATCTTAAGAAAAAAAAACAAAAAAAAAGCACGGAAAACAGAAATTTGAGCTGTGCTGAACTCTTCTACAATGCCAAGCAGAAAATTCATCCTTCCTGCCAGACGGTGGAGACAGAAAAACACATCTGTAGCTCCCAATTATAAATACTGAGTGGCCCAAGATCTGAGTAGTTAACATCCGTAGGATCACAGAACGGCCTGGGTTGAAAGGGACCTCAAAGATGATTCAGCTTCAACCCCCCTGATGTGGGCAGGTCACCAACCACTGCAGCAGGCTGCACAGAGCACAGCCAGCCTTGCCTTGAGTGCCTCCAGGGATGGGGAAGCAGCAGGTGAGAGGAAATGTGGGCCCTGACAGAAGGCCAAGAGCTCACACTGCAGCAGACATCAGACTGGAGCTTGCCCACATCAAGCACAGGAGAGGAAAGAGGAGCTTTGAGAATTTTTTGCAAAAGGTTAGTTATAGCTGTTATTATTACACGTGGCCAAAAAGGGTTTCTTTTTTGAACCATACTGGCGCAGAACTGGTGATATCTTCAGGGAAGGCAGCAGAAATTTCACTCCTCTGCTTTAAATAAAGCTCAGTAATGCAACAGGAGAAAAACTGAGCTAAGTCAAAGTCCTCAGAAGTTCCATCCTCAGCCCAAGGACTGAGCAGTGAATGCCACACTGCCTGTGAAATCCAATCCAATAAGAGTAATAATGATGATCAATGCCTTCCATCAGTCATGGGGAACAGCATCTTTGCTTTACGTTTCCATCCAAATATCCATTGCCTCACATTCTCACAGAGACCGGAGAGAGTTCACTTCAAAAATTATTTCTCTTAATTAGCAGGTTCTGAAAGCATTTTTGTACCCACAATTGACACAAACTGCAGTCACAACTAAATATCACCTACAGAAGTGGTACTTCAGTATTTAGGCACTACAACACAAGCCCTAAAAAGCATTAAAGCCACATCAATTATGAGATTACAGGTTTCTAAAAGGCCTTATCCCATCCAGGGGATTACTATCCTGGTTCTCCTTTATGAACAAACACTGTAGAAGAGCAGATTCCCTAAATCACACAACCTCAACGATTCAGTGTTTTTAACATACAGCCAAGAAAAAAAAAAAAAAAAAAGGTATTTCAAATACTTCAATTATCAGGAAATGCAGAGAGGGTTCTCCCCTTCTGAACTCCACGGACACTGAGATCTCTTGCAGCAGGAGTGTAAACGCAAACTCACACACACACACATAATCAAAAGAAAGCAAAAGCAAGCTCTAAATCATTGAAGGTCAACAGGAAACTGTATTAATTTGCTAGTGGAATGCTCAAATAAAAAGCAGAACTGTTCCAAAACACAGTGCGAGGAATATTAAAAGCACTAAAATTTCTGTTCCCTATTGCAAGACTCATGTCTGCGTGCTGGGAATAGGGAAAACACACCATATCTATTTTGGAGAGTATAAATTTATCTGAACAGCAATAAATTCCTACCCATGACATACACTACAAATAATTACACAACCGACTTCCCTAGCAAATCATCTTGAATTTAATCTTTCCAAACTCAAAGGCTGTCGTATCTGGCTAATACAGCACATCATTTTCCACCCCTTGCATGTGACTTGGTCTGCTGTGACACATTTATTTCTGACTTTTCCAGAAAATTCCAATTTTTAGAATTCACAGGGTAAATATGATCAAAACTGAGATTTGGAATAAGAGGAAATTAAATGAGTATACCAGCTTCACGTGATAATGCGTGGTGTGTAATCTTAACGAACAGTAGGGAAAGGTGGTAAATAAAAAGCTTGTAGATTTCAAAATTAATAATCTGTAATTATCAAGAAGCATTATTCAGGTAAGCAAATACCATGGGATAATAGCACGACACTGCAAGAGGAACATCTGCTGCAAACAGCACCAGAGCTGCAACCTCAGAGGTTTGCTGAGCTGGAGCAGAACCACAGGAGGGTCTGGGTTGGAAGGGACCTCAAGTCCCAGCCCCACTGTATCAGCAGGGAATATGCTAACCAGGCTGCTCGAGGAGCAGAGCCTCTCCAAGGAAACAGCAGAAACCTTCGCTCCTGTGAGCAGTGGCAGCCGGACCCACCAGCGTGTAGTGCTCAGAGCAGACCTGCTGTCTTCCTCCATCCAAAGCAATGCCCCACACAAACAGCCCCAAGGAGACGAGGACCTGAAAACAGCAAGTGCACTTCTTTACTGCATCTTCCATTGAGAACAGGGCAAGGAGTTCCTCCTCTGCAAGGGGCACCTCAGACATAACTGTACTAAAGAAACCACGCCGTGCTTTCAGATGGACAAATCCCGGCCCACCATTTTGTCATCATCAAACCCCTTTGCTTAACACTCAGTGTGAAACGAAACAAACTTCAGGCTCCCTCCCTGTCGTGGCCCTCAGGGTCTACCTTTCCTTGTGTCTGTTCCTTCTGTCTGGTGAATGCAGTCTGCTACCTTCCCTCTGCTGATCACAGTTACCCTTGCCCACCTACCATATGCTGCATGGTACTTTTCCTTTTTTCCTATTCTTTACGTTTGCATCCTCCCTCAGTATACTCTTCTTTGCTCACTGCTTTTGTAGCAGCACCCCATAAAGACACAATTACTATGCACCATGTTGCCTCCCCCATTTCAAAGCACTCTAGAGCTTTTCCTCTACAGCCTTCTCCTCCCTAAATTACAGAGGGATTTCCTGGGTTCACCACTATAGTCGTTGAGACCAAGGAAGAGTCGATGGCTCTTCCTCCAGCAGAAATCTTCCACCTGGTTCTCCCATTTGCTTTTATTTCACATCTCCACCCACTGACAAAATAGCGTGCCCTCCCCCTTCATGGTCAGCCCACCCAGGACAGGCTGGCAGCCTGGATTTGGGCCGCACCGTGAACACAACCCACCCTCAGCTTTTCACCATCTCCATTGCACGAAGCTGTTCATTTTTTCACACAGCTAACCACACCTGTATTTTTCAAACCCTACAGACATACTCAGCCATACACAGAGATGATCTTAAGGCACTTAAAATAAGGCAACAGTTCTGACGCGTGCTTTCCTAATTCCGCAGTAAATGAATGACAGCCTTCATCGTGGAAGTACTCTGCATTTTCTACGCCAGTTTGATAAAGCAGAAGGAAAACTCTGACATTTCATCCTTAAACAACCTCCACCCACACCACTGCTTGAGACCACGCGAGCCAAGGAGGACAGCTCAGGACTCCTTGCTCCCGTCCTTCCCATTTCCAACCACACACACAACAGTTCACCAGTGACAGGAACCGTATTTATCGTGCTAACAAATCCACCCTCCCCAGATGAGAGAATTAATCTCTCTCCTGCACACGCTATCTTACACAGCTACATACACACAGCGCGTGTTGAGTTTAAACATCAGCTGGCACACCTATCAATCCACGGCAAACTTATCATAAAGCAATCATAGCTTAATTAAAGCCACAGAGAGGTCAATATGTTCGTATGCAAGATGATTCAGTATGATGTCACTTGGGTACAATCAATTAAAATGCACAGTGTATTTTTTAAATGGGAAAACCTGAGTGGGGAGCCTGCCGTCTACCCAAAGGTTTTCCTACGCTTTAAAAGCTTCATTTAAATATTTCCCCCTTATTTATATGCACAAAAGTAATAGTTATATCAGCTATTCATAGGTGATTTAGATGATTGATACCAATTTCTCTTCATAATACGACCGGCAAATAAAAAACGCAGCGGTTCTAATGTAAAAAAATAACATGTGACAAGGTTTCCTAAAACATTTCTGTTCCGGACCTCACAAGCTAAATTGCTTTTGCTGGCCCCTTCCACCTCTCAGCATGGTTGACAGACAAATTGATCGAAACATCGGAAAATAATACGCTTGCAAAATTTCTCTGGGTGAGTTTTTCACTCTTTTGAATTTTTCATACAAGAACAAAATGAAAGATTGCCTCCTTGATTTTTCCTCCATTACGCGTCCCCATCTTATGTACTACAGGAACATACAATGCTTCAAATAGCAGCAATACATTGTAAACAAAATGTATAACATTTTTCATAGAACACCCAAGCCGTACGAAGTTAAGAGACTGGGTAGCAGGCATCTTTGCCCTGCAGATTATGTTGTTCAATTATAATGAATTCATACATTTGAAGTTGCCTTAGGGCCTCTCATTAGACTTAGGGGTGTTTATTACAGGAAATATTGCTTGTATCATTTAAGAAGCAAGAAGGCTGGATGATTTGATTAGAAATGTTGACAGTTGAGGTGTGTAAAAAATATGTCATTCACCCGCGTTTTCCCCCGCTTTAATATTAGGATCCTTCATTTTTTATGAATTCTTTAACCCGTTCTTCCCTTCCCGTTGCACTCCGGCCGTGGCCGTGCACGCATGCGTGCAGCGAGCAAAGCCAGGCCGCGAGCAGCTCCCTCCTCCTGCACAGGTACAACCTCACACACCAGGGTTTGCACCTCCTGACATCTAAACGTGTTCTCCTTCTGCGTGTTCCCATCACCCTCCGTATTTTGTCAGGTTCTCCTACATGCAGTTTGTCAGTTTCGGGTCTGAATATGACTGCTGAGACAAGACGTAGAATTTAAGCAGTGCAGAGTAAGGGGTGGATCAGAAAGCTATGCCTTTGGTCTTTGCCAATTTGTTTGACACAAATTAATACATGTTACAGTTGAAGGCATATTCTACCATTAATTCCTATACCACAAAAACTGACCTCTAATTATACCTTAGATTATCTTTAATTTGGAGAATGAGAACTGGCACTCCGCCTGACGCCCTCAGTCCCAGCACACCCGGTCACCGTCAGCAGCGAGCAGTACTCTGTACCCCAGCTTCCACTCACACAGTGCCTGGTTACTCCTGGGGCTTTCCCATGGGATTCCAAACTCTGTCCCCAAAAACCAAAAGCACAGACTCTTCAAATCCGCTCCTAAAATAACGCAGCAAAAAGCTTCAGGTAATTATGAGCACTGACAACACAGCCCCACTCTCAGTTCTCATGGCTGTTACCACATACACGTTACCCAGCTTGAATGGGGCTTCCATTCCCTACATAACAAGAAAAACATAAATGGACTTTGAGAAATTCACACAACACACAGAATGCACAACAGAGGCAATGAAAACTCTCCCAGTCTTTACTCACTTCTGACTTTAGCACAGCATTATATAAAAGGGAATAGCAAAAAAAGAATTACGTGTTTGCATTCTTTACATTGGAAATGTTTTCTCTGTGTTGACTGTGTAAAGGAAGGTAAGTACTTAAATTAAACGTGGGGTGATCACGCTGATAGGAACATTCTTGTTAATAAAGCTGAAGAAACATCAGCGGTGTTGAAAGTGATCAGGCCAAAGCGTGATGGAAAAACCTTGGAAAAAATTCTGCCATGACTTGTGCATGCTTTCCTCCCCCGAGGACCTGCTGTTTGCCATGCAAAATACCATAGGACATTGCCATCTCACAGCCAAAACTTCATTTCCCTACAGCAGGTCAACAAAAACCAGACTTACCACCAACCCCAGCACCACGTTCACATTTATTTTTGTCCAGTTTACGTTGCTTATTAAAAAAGCAATAGTTATAAATGCCATCACAATAATTACACTGAATAGAGAGTCGTTACACCCAGAATGCCTTTATCCCCCTAACACCCACCAGTCAAATTAAATCAACCAAGCGTCGAAATAAGCTTCAGACGAAGCCCCCATTTCTGATGACCATTTGATGTTTGGCTGCAGAGGAAGGGCAGACATCAGCTGCCCAAAGGTGCACCAGAGTTCCATGGTGGTGCCCATCGAGCCCCTCCAGGCCAGCTGGGTGTGAGCTCCTCCAATCCCACACCAAAAGCTCCACAGTGGCAGTCCTGGTTCAGTCCCAGCCCTCCGTGCCACCTTACACCAACTGCCCCGCAGCGCGGTTAATAACAGCACCATCAGTCCACCTAATATTTTCACCCTCTCCTCTGCGACAACAGTTACGTTTTCATTCCATTTGTATGCGGCATCAGCAACAAATCAGCTCTGCATTTACAACACAGAATCAATGCGGAGCGCCTCAGAATTTGCTAATCTGCATTCAGAGATGCTTATGTCTCTTAAAATGCTTAACTACACACGTTAGGGCGCTTAAACGGCACGCTGCCTACTATCTTCAAATATCTAGAAAACTAACAGTAGCATTCTTAAGTTGGGAGTGACAAATACTAGAAAACCTCCACAATTTGGCTTCCATATCTCTGAATTGGTATTTCAGTGACAGATGTTTGTTGCAGCAAAAACCTCTGTCAGAACAAAATTAGGTGATCTATCATTTTAAGATATGGTCTTCATATACTGTTTACTCGAAGATATCACTTGCCTCAAGCCAATTTTGACCAAGAACATTTTGTGATATGGAAGTGATTTGTATATCATCATTTTTGTGATAAATGTAGCTCTTGAACACAAAATAACCTACTATTCCACAGTATTACAGTTAAAACTCCTTCACCAGTAAATCTGTACTACTGCTTTTATTACTACAAAGATACTGTATCTAGACTCCAATGCATTTCCCATTTTTATTCACTGAATAGGGTTGCCTGTTTCCTCAGCATCAGATGAGGGCATTCAGACCCACCCCCCTCCCCAGTTTTGTATCAGAGATGCTCCTCAGTTTTGAGGGGAACAGGAGGCCCCACTGCACCCACAACACAAACCTCCATTTTCATTTCCACAAATGGAAAATGCCATACACAATTCAATACCAAATGCCTTCAGAAATAACAGGAGGCAAGGAGTGCCCTGATGGCTTGGCAACCTGACCCCTCCCAAATGAACAATTCTGTTCCACGACCACTAGCACAGAAGCAACACTCCCTCCTGATAATCTGAAGCCTTCTGTTTCTTGGATGACTGGAATAATCCACTTCACTTCTTGACCTTTCACAGCAGGAGGAGGGGTGAAAACAGGGACGTGATGCCATCAGCCAAGCACAAAAGATGGAGAATGCCCTAAAATACAAAAGTTGGGCAAATCACAGGTGAAGGTGGATGAGGAAACAAGAGGGGCATCCCAAGAGGCCAAATAAACTCAAAATGCATGTATCAAATGATCTGAGCAAATCAGCCTAAATGGCAGAGCCAAGGATCTTCCACCACCTACTTAAATTTGGACACATCTTTAGAGACCAGTGGTTAGCAGGAACACATGCCACGTAGAAAATTCATTAGGTCCATCAGTTAAAACATAACTTGCTGAATAATCATAGAGTAATGAGCTCTAACCATTACTAGCCTCGGGTTAATCTAAAACAAAGTTCTAGAGATCGGGGGCTCTAGTTTTCAGCTCCTTCACAAAGTACCAACTACCTAAAATTGACTGGACCCAGACAGCAACACCACCACACAGCAGTGCCTCAGCCACTGGCTTTGCAGTTGGCGCGGTCAGAGCTGGCAGCAGGAGGAACCTGAAGTCCCGAGGTGACTCCACTCAGTGCCCACCACTTTAGTGGTGCCAGTCCATGTGCCCCAATGGTCTGATGAGCTCAGAAATGCAGGCACAGAAAAGCACTGGCTTCTGAAAGAAGCAATGCATGCAGGTCAGGAATGCTCTGCAGTGGCACAAAGTTATCACAGAACGGTCTGAGCTGGAAGGGACCTCTGGAGGCTGTCTGGTCCCATTCCCTGCAATGCACACAGACACCCACAGCTCCACCAGGTGCTCAGAGCCCATCCCCTGCCCTGGGCTGTCTGCAGGGACCACCAGCACTTCTCTGCGCAGCCTAAGCAGTGCCTCAGCACACTCATCATAAAGCACTGTTTTCTTAAACCCAGACTAAACCTCTCCTCTTTCAGTTTGAAACCATTTCCCCTCATCCTATCACAACGGAACTGATACAAAGCCCTTCCCCTTCTTACAGCCCCCTCTCATTTAGATCCTGAAAGATTGCCATCAGAACTCCACAGAGCTCTCCCACAACACACAGTGACGTGGTACTGATGTTTTCCTACCCTATGGGACTAAGTTGGGCCAAGGGGCAGAATGGCTCCGCTGCTTTCCTCATGGCTCAAACCCCACCACTCCACAGATGCTTTCCTTCCAGGACAGCACTTTCTGCAGGCTGCATCCAGCCTCCAGGCTTCTGAGAGCTGTCCCCATGCCACCACGTCACAGTTGGCTCCACTTGAACAGACCCGCCTCAGTCCCTAAGCCAAACTGTGCAGAACCAGTGGAATAAATAGTTTTAGGGACTTCTTTTTCCTGCTAGAAATGAAAACACAGTGAGAATCCTTATTAAGGGGCAGGATCGGTCAATGCAACAAAAGTTCCCTGCCAGTGCATCAGGACTGTACAGCACGATCTCAGTCCATGGGATCTGGTTGGGGTTCTCTCCTGCTCAGCTCCACATCTTGTGCCCACACACCTGTAACAGACTCCTTCAAACATTAGCTCTGCTCTTTGTCTGCTGGTTACCAGAATGGGCCGACTCAGTGCTGTGATGCTGCGAGGCGTTATTTCTGGAGTAAAAACTGCTATCAAGGGGAAGCCCTCATCAGGGGACAAGCATTTTACAGGGGGATGGTGGGAACGTGACTAAGCACCAGGCTCAGAAAGCCCAAGAACAGCACTAAGGCTCAGAGGTGCATGGAGTTCAGTGAGCCACGAGCAGTGTGGCCCTTCTTGTTACACAGGCCGAGCCACACAGCTAAACATAGGACAGAGCAGTCAAGGAATTAAGGAGCAATGCTTCAACGAGTGTTAATTTTACCATGTAGGTAACAAGTTCTCAGACAAACATCCTTTATAGCAGGGCTCCCATACTCTGTGCTATTTAACAAGTGCCCAGCTTGGTGCTCAATAGAGGAAAACAGGGTTGCTCTTCACATGACATCCTGCTACAACACGGATACCAGCTCCAGTGTAAGTGTGTGCTATCCATGATCACCTAGAAAACACAGCACTGTGCCAGGACAGCACTAGCATCTGCACCGCACAGGGGAAGAGGCACTGCTAGTGAAGCACGACCAGTTCTGCCTGAACCTCAACATTCCAACAGAGAAATAAAGCTCACATCACTGTTACTTCCAGGGAGAAGAGCTCTGCCACGAGCATCTAACAAACAGCAATTGTTTCCTTTTGCCACTACATCAAAAAAAACGAGGCACCATTTGGCCTACAGCAAAGCAACCACGGGAAGGAATTCCTTCTCGGGTTCAATTTGCATGATAAACTGTTGTTAGCAGATACCATCTGTTTTTAAATTTAGCAAAAGGGCCCATATTATACAGCTCATTACAAATATTACTAACTCTTAGACAATGACTCTTGTAAAGTGTGTATCGTAGCTAATGAAGTAGAAAGCTTAAACAACAAATCATTTACAACTTTTTGTACAGTATTTCTAATGGAGGGAGGTTATAATCATAGCAAAATGCAATCACTTATGTTAAGCAATCCATGGACCTAGTCAATGTAGCACAAACAGCCATTATGCAAAATTATGACATTAGAGGGAAAAAGACTATTGCAGACTTCGCATTTTACAGTACATGCTACACAAGCTAATAACTTTGAAACAATTAATCAGGTGAGATCACTCACCTCCAAAACAGCAGGTTCCATCAGATGGGGAAAGCAGGATGAACCCAGACTGAGATCTGCTGCCCTGAATTAGACCTGACACCGGTAAGAGAGGGGATCCTGCAATGGATGTGGGACCTCACAACACCATCCATTCACAGGCATCGTGGTGGACATCATCTGCCAGGGTGAGGCATTACAGATGTTCTCTGGGTTCATGTTCCACCAGGCATGTACTTAATAATAATTTAGATGATTAACTTTAAAATTGCTATCACTGTGGTGGACAAAGACAAAATGCAAACGCTACAATAACTTCACACAAGAAAACATTGCAATTAAAACTGTTTGTTTCATACAGGAGTAATTGTCCAAGATTTAGAGAGATGAATGAACGTGAGACAAAGCTGCACATCTGAACACCGTAATAAGAAAACAAGTACTTTGTAAATCACATTAATATCAGTGCTTGCAATTATCCCACTTCCACGCTTATAGGATGTGTCTTTGAATATAATTCCTGTAACAATACTGGCTTCTATGAAAGGAACTAAGCTTCAAAATAAAGACAGTGTGTCTTAAAACCACTATTTTCTCTATGCTCTGTACTGAGAAATAGTAACATTACAGCACTAAAAATGACCATGGTGCATTCATTCAAATAACCCTTGTTTTTATACAAGGAATTAAGTGCTGCTTCCTGAACCATGATAGTGTAAGGTCTGCGGGTATTGGTCAAGAATATCCTACGTATCCTATCAGGATGATTAATGAAGGCACCTTTTTCACAGAATGTCAGACTCTGCCTTTTTAACAACTGACCTTTCATAGAATACTACTGAACTCATAATTCCACTTTTGTTCAGTTTCTTATTAGTGGAGTTAAAATTAATACTTATGGGAATGATGGCCAAGGTGATGCACAGTAAATCTTATGGCACATCAACCTTCTACACCGACTACCAAAGGAATAGTACCTGCATTTGTCTCGTTCAATAGCATAAGTATTCTAGTAAAACTCTGTGTCCTTTTAAAAGACAAATTAGGTCAATATTCAACCTTCTTCCAAGTACAACGCTGTACATATAGAGGAAGACTTGCAAAGTTCAGCCATCCCAATGAAACAGTGGACACCTACTGTACATCAAGGAATTTTCCATCCTGCTGCACTGTTGGGAGCTTTCAGGATGGTGCAGGTGACACATGGCACACACACCACAGCCTGTGACCCACAGCCATTGCAGGTGTGGGTTGCTGCCATGCACCTCCTTGCCCAAAGGCCACATCTTCCAGCTGGGGAGGAACAGCCCTGTAATTTGCCACCATGGAGATCTGCAAAGTCACTGATGCTGTGAGGATAAGCGCATTTTGGGAACTGCTGTGCTGAGCTGAACAAAGGGCCCTTATTTCTTGGAGGTATTTAAACCCCAACCAGCTGTTCACAGTCTTCCAGGGGAAGGGAACAACTGGGCATCACTGCATTAGCCATTACTTTACTACCACCTTCAAAACAGTGGAAAATTGAAGCTGAGCGAGCAAAGCCCCAGATGCCAGGCAGCACGGCGTGACACCATGGCACAGGGCACTGTGCACAGCCACGCTCCCAGGAGGATGAGGTTACTGCTGCTGGACAAGGCCGGCCTGAAACCCCAGCACCCTGCCACAGCTCCTCCAGGACATCAGCACAACTGCAGCCACAGTGCTAACTGCTTCTGCATCCTCACAAGAAAGGGGACTGGGAGAGAATGACTGCAATCTCTGCCTCACTGATGGCTGATGCCATTTTGGGGCCTGTGATGTGTGACAGCCACGCTGTGCCAGTCAAGCTGGGAAGCCCACTTGCAACAGCAGAGCCCCAGAACCAGGCAGCACTAGATGGATTAGGATTATTGTGCTTTAGGAGCAAGAGGCACTCATAAACTGCTTAATTTTCAGGGCTCTGGTGTCATTTCGGTGGCACGCTGTGCCCCTCAGCACAGCTGAAGCCCACATGCAGCTGCAGCAGGCAGAGTTCTACTCACACCTCCACGTACCACAGCCCAAGGACAACTGGCAAAAAGCAACGGCACCAAGGAATTAAGAACATGCACTTCTGTATAAACAGCCCAAGTAAAATACGCTGGGCTGTGTTTAACGATAGGAAGAGGAGAACATTAAGAAATAGATGAAGTTAAAGTAATTAAAGCTTTGGTAAATATGTTCATTAACATACCTGCCTATGTTTTTGTCTTTTAAATTACAACACCGGCATCAAATCTTTCTCACTTTTATAAGTCAACATTCCAAGACCCAGAAGTTATCAGGCTATAGAGACTTTTCTATCCTTGAAGATGTTTTGGATGATAAAGACACAAAACTTTTTATTGGCACAGGAAGATCAAAATACAGGCTCGAGCAGCACTGTACCCTATGTCAAACACTTGAGACATCCCACAACTGGCAGCAATTCTGTTGTAAAAGTGCAATAATGCAAGCAAACGGCAGCTTTATTTTTCTCTGTGCGTGCATTCACATTCATGTGAAGTCCATTCTCACTCATTATGAGATAAGGCATCTGCATTATGGCCAAACATTATATCTTGCAAACACAGTGGCATTTGCACTGTTTCAACCCTTGCAAATCAAAGAGGCCATGAGGATTTCACCCAAATTGAGGTTTTCTAGAGGACACAGGAAGGAACGTCAACCTCTCCTTAGAGCTCAGTACTTTTCCTAGGGTCAAGCAGCTGTAACTCAGCTGTTCCATCACTGGAGACCTGAGACCTATGGTGTTATCCAGCCCTTCTGCAGGACAAATGCGACCTAATGAATTGACATTACTTGTCTTTTTGAGCAGCATTCAGGATCCTACTCTCCATCCACTATTACAGTCACAGGCAAAACTTAAGAAATAAAACTACAGAAAACAGCCAGACTCATTTTCTGGAATCAGTTTTTACTCCTATACCAGGAAAAAAAAAATAGAGAAACATCTTGCTCTTTTAGTTTTCAGAAATGCTATTGCACTGGGAAAAGACAGGGAGCATTTCCCTGCAAGAGAAGAAAAAAGATTTCACATCTTGGTTGAGACAGAATTTTCAGAAGTTACAACAGAAAGGAATCAATGTTCAAAATGTGAACTGATGGCCTGAAATATTGGGCCACCTCACATGTTCTGAGAATAGAAGTTGGAGGATTCTAGCTCATCATCTGACAGTGACAAAATGCCTTTAGTTATCTTCCTTTTATTGACGATGAAAAGGCAGCATGATTAAACAGCACTGCTTTTAATAAGAAACACTTTGAAAAGCTCTCATTCGTAAACTTACCATCTACCTGAACATTTAAAGATGAACAAGCTGCATACAATCACCTACAGAAGCACCTACAAATAACTGCTAACATTTCTTTCACCTGCTCTTCTGGAACAGCAATGATTTGTGAATCCTTCCAATTAATTCATACCAAAGAAAGCATAAGCCAATAACCATATTCTGTTCAAAACGAATTGTAGAAAAAGAAAAGCAAGGTTGAAAATCTCAGCTGGACTGGACTGAAAAACAGAGATGAAAATCTTTTCCCTCCAGTTCTGAGGCCAAGGAATCAGAGTCAGAGTGATGTTAATGCTCAACACCAGAAGAGCCCATGCTATTAGAACTTACTGTGAGGTATAACTAGGTATCTTTTCAAATGTAGCACCTAGACCCACATCACCTCCAGGAACCTGGAACCCCACGCAGTACCTCCCACATTACCTGTGTAACAGAAATAAATGGTTACAGTGGAACCAGAGAGAATATTTCAACAGACCATTCAAGACTTTGTTGGCCCTACACTGAATGGAAAAACCTAAGCATGGTAAGCAGAGCACAGACACAACAGCAGGTGTATTCCCTCAAGTACGAAAGATGAGACAATAATGACAAAGACACAGAATTGCTATGGAGCAATTTACAATGAGAGTGCGACAAAAAGTGCAGCTCTATCCCAAACTGAGAAATGAAGGAGCCTGCACACGAGGGAAAAAAAAAGCAGCCAAAAATCAGCCAAACAAGCTAATGAAACTCAGGCAGCAAAGGCCAAGTGTCAATGTAAAAAGCAGAACAATCCCAAAGCACTACTGTTCAAGGGCCTCTATGGCAGTACTCAGCAACCACAGGATGAACATCACAGACACAGCCCTCCATTCGCTTCCACGATGCAAGCTTAGCTCACTGTAGCATCAGCTCCCAAGAGCTGGGGGACAAGTTGCCATCAGCACTGCCAAGGAAAGCCCATCGTCCTCAGCACCTACCAGCAGGCAAAGAGAAACATGTTTATCACAAGGAATAACTTTCCAATACAGTAACTCCAAAAGAGACTTAGAAGAGCACTGCTCTATTCAGTGCATCATATAACGCTGCTCACACATACAAGGACTGAATGCTGCCATCTTTGTTACAGGGTTAAGGTGTTGGGAATGGAAACGAGGACAACATGTGCTGGATTTCTCAGTGCGAACCAAAAGCACAAACGTTCTTTTAAACAATGACACAATATTTAGGGAAATATGACTGCTTTGAAAATGTAACTCATTACCAGTTGGACAGTTTACTCCAGATGGGAAGTCAGTACTTAACAGGACTCTTAAATTAGAAGTGCTGGATAAATGAAAATGACACATCCCAATTAACGTACACAGATGTCTCTCCTAGAGCCCAAAACAAAGCAGACCTTTCAGTTTGCTAAGTGCTAGCCCGACAGAGCCCGTAGTTGAGTTCAGTGAGTTAAGAGTTGGCTTGACCATAAATTACCCCAATTACTATGGATTTTTGATAACAAACTGATAGACCTGAAAGAAAAGTACTGAGTAAAGACAAAGTTACAAGAGACAAAGCAAAAATTGTTGTTTTGGACTATACGGCATCTCTTTGCTTTGGTTTATCAGCAATTCAGGCAAGAGATCCTTTGTTCATTTTAAAGTTACCTGCGTGCACCAGAAGTCATGCACACCATGACTGTATTTTTGTATTTTATTCTTTTGTTGCCTGGGTTTGTTATTGCTATAAGATCTACAAAAGAGAACTAAAACAGAAAAAAAAGCATTTCCCAGAACAGACAGGAAACAAGACATGCTATCCCAACTCTGAGGATATCCTCTGTTTCACACTGAAGCATAAATCTTAAAACCCAGAGGATATCTGCATAAATGAAGAGCATCTGGACAAGCTCAGAGTCACAAGCAATATTACCCAGCACACAGAGAACTCCTGACCTGCAGGAGTTGATAGGTGATCCCAACCATGACCAACAGCAATTGCAGTGAGCACTGCAGCCAAGTACAACGGGGATGTGCTTCAGCAGAGGAGCAAAAGCAGAAAACCTCCAAAAACTTCAAGTGAAAAAAGTCTGCAAAAGCAACAAACAAACTAGACAACGTGTACCTTGCACTGTTGTACCTGCCACCATCAGCAGAAGAAATCAAAGAAAATCAGAGTGTTTCCAAGAATTCAGAGCTGGGAGAATTAGTGGAGGCCGAGCAGCAGGAAGGGAAAGGGCACAACACAGAAATCATGGGTATGGCATACAGATCAGTGCCAGTGAGGACTTCTGAACATCTAAGAAGACATTTTCTATATTCAAGTGTTCATGTCAGTGTTGAAAATTAGAACAAACTATTTTCAGAGGTGAAGAACGTTCGTGAGCTGTGAAAAACTACTAATTTCAAATTACTGAGGTAGTACGTTTCCAATTACCTTAATATAAGCTGATTTACGTTTGTGACCAACTGTTCCGTATCATGTTATACATGAGGAACTCTTTCCAGGTCTCATCTCTGAACCTAAGGACTCTCAAAAAGTGAAGCAGAAGTACTCCCTGTTCTCCTTCAAGGTGCCAGGGTCACTTGACCAGAAGTTTTCTAAAAGCTCTATTTTGATCAGCTTCTCTCTCAATCTGCTACGGTACCATGCACCATAGGAGCTCTAGGTCTAATATGAGTCATCAAAACCTTGATGCATTTCCATAATGCTTTTTAAACTAATAACATCTGATGGCCACACACACTCCTACGAGGATGGCTTTTGTGCCAGCGTGGACTGACCCACCTGCAAAACCAACAGTCATGCTTTGCAGAAGACTCATTCTTTCTGAGAGCAATCCGTGATAAAGCCCTGACTTTTGCTTTTAGGAAAGTGTGCAGGGAAACCTGGTGTAGGGAACCTGCTTTGGCAGGGGGGTTGGACTCGATCTCGAGGTCCCTTCCAACTCCTATGATTCTAAAGTTCACAAATTTCTCATTGAAACACAAAAAATTGTATTTACTTCATTAAAGCAGACTTCCAAGGCTTCATACAAGCAACTTCAGTGCCACAAGTTTGGGGGGAGATGAAAAGTAAACAGCTTCCCATTATGTGTTAATGTAGACTTAAGGAGTATTTTATCATAACATCAAAACAAAGCAGCACTTCGTCTTTGAGCAACATCTCTACACAGCAGCTGAAGCGTGGTCCTGTCCTGCACCCTTGCACTGCACTGAAGTATAAAACCTGAAAAATAAGCTAATTTCCCAGACCTAAACATCTGAAAGGGAGGCAGTTTTCTAATGTGTTTCTCACACAGGATAAAAAAAATACATCTAACTGTTGAGTAGCACCGTGCAATGAATTTAGTAAATGCTTGTCTTCTGGAATGACTTCTTTCCAGCTCTAGAGAGGCTCACCACTTGTGCTTCTAAAACCAAGTGCTAGATGCCCTTCTTCCCCAAGAGAGCCGAAACCAAGCCAGGTCTGCCCAGCATCTCCAGGATAAGATTAGGGTGCATGCACACTAAATCAGTAGCAGTGCCACACACATTTGCACCACAGTGCCCAGCAAACAAACAAGAAGAGAGCATTATCATACAAAGCACTGACAGAAGCAGGATGGTCACTGCACAGACACACCACGCTTACCACTGCAGTCAGAACACGAGCAAAACCTGGTTGTGCAACAGCAAAGGTGAGGGTGCACGCATCAGTAAAGACGAGGAGAAATAAAACCAAATACTTGATGATCTAAGGTGCAAACCTCAGTCTGAAGTCACCTCATTGCTTCACCACTTCCTGCCCTGAAGCAAAGCAAGAAGTGTCCTCTATAACAGTCCATATTTGTTGCCTATGACCTAATAGATTTGGCCAGAAGTTTAGAAGCAACGCAAAAAGCTTTCATCACCAACGAGAACTCATTCAAATGAGCAGAGACAGCTGTGAGCACACACCACCTGACAGAATGCCAGCATGGGTGGGTGGGAAGGGCTCCCCAGCCCCAGCAGCACCTCCAGCGATGGGCACCACAGCTCCGGGCAGCAGTGGCACTGCTCTCTGGGCAAAGGGCTCCCACCTGCACACCGAACCACCTTCCATACTGCAAACACACCTGCACCAGGGCTGAGGCACTTCTTGCTGCCCAGGAGCACTTTGGATCTGAGTGCTCAAATTCGGGTGCAGAATGAGATGTGATACAGAAACCAGTATTAAACGTTTAACACGATCAGAAAATTCGCAATTATTTCTTAAGTGTCTTTTTCTGGATAACTTTTTCCACTGCATGATCTTAGTGAGAAGATAATGCGAGATGCTGCTTTTGAATAAGTTATACATTTGCCTTGCTTTAGTTGAACATAACAATGCTACCTTTATTAATATTTTTACTCTGCAGAACGGCACTAGCCTTCCAAAGAGAAAGTCCTTGACCAAAATATCAGAGGATATTAAACTGAGAAGTGATCTACTGATGCAAATCATTAAATCTATTTGCATTTGCTTACTGAACCTTAACACAGAAATTAAACTACATAGTGTAGGAAAAAGAGCTGGTTTTGCATGGTTAAAAGGAGACATCTTGGAAGATCCAAGCTCTATGTCATTAATTTTCCTTCTTCCCCTCATTAACAAGTAAAATGTTTTCACTGCTTGAAAAGTTTTAATAAATAGGAAAAAGCAGGGCAGCTGACATAAGTTTTTAATGTAATATACAAGAGCTTTTAATATTTTTACATATATTAATGCAAAAGCTAAAAATAAATGTTAAAAGGTTACATTTGTGAAGAAAGAAAAATGGCATTTACAGCTACAGGATCAGAATTTAGAACTTAACCCCTCCCTTCCTGGAACAGCTCTCTGAACACCATTTGACCACAGTCAAAGTAACCCCAAAGGTGAGCCCTCTGCAGAAGTGGGCTGCAAGAAGGGTTCCCATTAGGCAGGCATCTATACTTACACCCCACTGTTTACTTCCAGAACAGCTCTGGCACTACAGTATCCTCTGCAGTATCCCTTTCTGCATCTAGATATTTTTGGAGGGCTACAGGAGCCTGGGAAGAAAAACAGGATAAAGATTTGCTATATTTAGGAATACCCACTAATTCTGATCTATATTAGAAACATATCCATACCATTGAACCATTTTCCCATCCTCATAGTAAGCATCTGCAATGGAAAAATGCTCCACTGCATTAATCTTCTGGCACAGAAGTGGAAAGATTCCCCCCACACTCTGAGTTACAGGAGGAGTTGGTGAACACACATCAGGCCTAATGTCCGCAGATAGGATGGGGCAGAGTGTCAGGAAAAGATTTCCTTTCTAAGAAATGTCTGGAAGACATGAGGCTGCATAGACAAATTCTCACACTCCTCTGCTGAAATTATTTTTCATAACTACTCCGGCTCTATATCTCCTGCACTAGAAATAAACCCTTCGCATCTGCGTTATTTTCAAGTGTGTGTCTGCACAAGTTATATGATCTAATACAGTTGTTGTTATTTTTGCCATTTTAAAATATCATCGCTGTAAAACGTGATCTCTGGGTGTATAGCATTCCCTGCTCCAGACTCCCGGCCAGCCCTCCAGGTTTACACACACAGGGCGAGCAGCAGAGCTTCTCCCAGCACAGATCTGGCACCACTTTGATGCAGCACCATACGAACACTGCAGATTTTAAAACACTAGTTTACTCACATGAATAATTGCACAGTAGAAGCGTAGTTTCATTGCAACGTGGAGCCCTCAAAGGCTGCTCCAGCTGCACTTACAGGGGAAGCCACACAAGTGTGAAGATTTGCAAGGAGCTCTTCTATCTGAACCTTGTAACACCATCATTGTTAGATAAATAGAAACGCAGCAGTGCTGGCAGGAAGAAACAACACATCTACAGCACGGCACTGATTACAGTGGAGCTGTCTGAGATTCACTTCAGTTTAAGTGAAATTTTTTGACCAATTTTGCAGAATAAAGTTCCCCACCCACTGCTCGTCCCTCAGCAATGCCCCAAAACCAAGCACCTGAGCCACACTACCTGTAAGGCTTCGACAAAGCCTGAACTTCCTCGATGCTTTCAGACTTCATTTTGTTTAAGATTTTGAAACACCATTTCCAATAAGAAGTTTCCTTACCATGATGCAGCGTAAACAATCTGCAGCACCTCCACAAGAAACTGTGGAAAAAACCTAGCCCAGTTTATTTTTAATAAAAGGAGGACTATGCTATATAATAACTCTTCCTGCCACGTCCATTGAATCTACTGAAATAAAGATTGATGCCTAGATATTTGGAGACACTTCTTCTAGAGAAAGTAATATTTCTTTTTTTTTTTCCCCTCCCCTTTTTGTTCTCCTTTTCCTCCCCCCCTTTAAATACACCACCTTCTGGTATTCTGCAGTAATCTGAAGAAAGTAACATGCACCATCTTCCTATTACCTAGAAACACAGCACACAGATGCTTAAGTAGTGGCAGAAAACTCCACGAGATCTGTGACAGCTCAGTGCCACGAGTTACAGAGCATTCAGAAATAAAAGGACAGGAAGCAGAAAGCTGCACAGTGTAAGTCTGACCTCCCCCTTTCAGAGACCACTGAAGACAGACTCCCAAATCATGCTTTCAATTTATGCATCAATACACACACACATCAACATTGTCAGGACTGGGAAGGGTTAAAATGCAAAAGAGCAGGCTGATGGGTGCACTGCTGTGCTGGCTCACACAGTGAGCATTCCCTTCATTTCTAGGAGAACTAAGCACCTAAAAACCTTGGCCTTGCCTACCATGCTGGACCGCACCAGGCTCCTTCTCACACTCACTGACATCCCTTTAGGCTTTCCAAACTACAGTGCTGAAGAGTGACAAAATACACGAGGAATCCTTGAGGCCCTCAGCTGACAGCTACACAGTTATTCTGAAAGCAGCCCTGTTTCCAACAGCTTTACAACTAACACGCCAGTGACACAACACACAGCAGCTGCAGTCATACCTTGGGCACCTGTCCTGCCTGCATTTACTTGGAAGCCCTCTTTGGCACAAACTAAGTGCTGCTGTGCTAGCTACAAGCTTAGCTGCTGCTCATCTGTGGCTGCTGCAGGCTTCCTAGCAGCACAAACAAGCTGTTTGGAGGAAAAAAAATGCTTCCTAAATGCCTCACCTGCTCCCACAGCTGGCAAGGGGAAGGTGACTTTCTGGGACAAGGCAGAAGGAAGGAAGCTCTAAAAGTAATAAAATGGATCCCATCAGAAAGAGGCATGGCTGGAGGACTGTCAGTCCCTTTCAGCAAGACATGATACTCAGCTCAGAATGGTCCAATAGAGAGACAAAAAGCAAGGCCTGCTCCAGAAGGCCGATGCTCTGTCCAGTCACCGAGCAGCACTCTGAAGCTTCTGAGAACAAAGCACCACAGAAGCAAAACACGTGGGACAGCCCAAGCCTCCCACAAAGCCCAACCAAAGGACTCACTACACCGAATGCAGGCTGTATCTCAAGCCTAATCTGTTTATATTAACGCCTACAAAAGATCCATCTAATGAACCATTTTCCAGCCACTGTAAACAGTAATTAAATACATTAAACTATAAAAAAGGAAAGTGCCACGCAAAGCATACTTTGATCATTGATAAATGCCGTCAGCTTGGATGATTATGGTATTTACAGTGGTAAGTGCTCTGTTTCAGCTGGCAGGAAAGCGATGCAGCTGGACGCATCCGCAGTCAGCGTTCTAACATCTGCCCCTAAGGGAGCAGGGCTACGACCTCGCAGAGGACAAACACTGCACCAGCACTTGCTGTTGAGAAAACCAACCAAAAATAACAACAGTTTTCCAGGAATTGGAGCGGTGTTGAGGTTGTTCAGTTTTATTTTTTTCTATACTGTTATTACTCAGGAGGTCTAAAAGCCACGTGTGGATCACAGGGTGAATCCACGTGGGCAGCAGACTCGGTGTTCTGATCTAATGAGCAAAACATGGACAAGAATAAAGGCTGCACACACAACCATCAGTAGTGTAAGAGGATCCCTTCAGTCCAGATACACCACTTCTCTGAAGAAGTGACCTGGAGTATATAGAGCTGATGCAACCACTACTGAAGTTGCTAAGAGCTATAGCAGCCCTCCTTGCCCTTACTTTACGTGTAGAAGTTCTCAAAGCCATTAATTTTTCCTCTCTTCTTCATCTCCCAGTTGTTTACTTCGTCTCAGACAGCTTTTGTCCTCCACCACTACAATTAATAAACCTCCACCACCACACAACAACTTCAAGGAAGAGCAGAACACAGAACAACAACAACTGTTCCACGGTACTGTCAGTAACCCTCTGCTCAGTTAAACCACTTAACTTCAGGTGCCCATGGCACAACAGCAATGTATTCGGATCAGCTATGTGAGTAGTTGCAGACCCATCTCCTCCAGCTGGATCTGAGCACGTCCCTGAGCCCCAGTAAGTTTCTTAGCTCATGCTTGTTGGAAGAACAGGAGTGGCACTCTCCCAAACGCCTCCACTTGTGGCATCAAAGTGAGATATCACTCACAGTAAATTTTACAGTATGAGGAATGAAACAGTTAGCAAAGTTGACATTTAAACCATCATCACTGGCTATGATTAAATACCTCGGAGATGAGCAGAGTGGTTCACACCTCTCCAAGTTATTGTTCCAGGCTCTTATCAGACTCCCATACACCGCTGCGTTAGCTGCATTTCGACACACTGGAGATTTTCTTTGAATCTGTAATGGCTGCAAACCTGCTTAGACAGAATCTGGAGAGTTTCTGATAGTGTTAATGTGGCAGGGTGACAGAAACACGGGCTAACTTTCTGAACTGCAGATTCACCCCTGGAAGGTTCAGGAAGATAAATGAAGAATGGCCAAACGAGCTCCTCCTTCCTCCCTCTCTGGTCGCTGTCAGTACGATGCAAGGAAATGAAACACTACCAAGACATGGCAACAAGCAGCATGGAGGGAAGACAGGAGCACAGTGCTTCCCCAAGAATCTCTTCTAAAATACTGTGTAGTCCAAGGTATGTTTGCAACACTGGGAAACACTCAGACCATCAAAGCCACATTAACACGAGCCAACCTGCCCAACCTCAGCTCCCCAACGTGAGCGTGGCACACAAGCAGCTTGTGGCAAAAGTCATGTTTGATACATCCCGAGCACCCAGCTGACAACACAGCCCTCCAGCTCGGCTGTGAGAGGCTGCAGAACAGACATCCCAAGGTGGGAACGCTGCGGGAGAAATAGCAGAGTAAAGGGAACCAGTCCTGGAGCTGTGGAGCAACATCTCCAATGGGCAGCACCAAGCCAACACTGTTTCAGGCAGCACCACTTTTGCTCAAGAAGGCAACATTTGTATATGCTGAGAAAACCCAATGACAAGACTCAATGCAGAGTTAAAAGCACACACACAAGACACAGAAACACTTTTAGCCTGCGTTCACCAATTAGAATTCCCACAGTCGCGTGCAGCTGAAATTAATTCTTTTGCATACAAAATAAGATTTTTTTTCTTCCTTTTCTCCAGATGTAAAGCTCAAATAGAAACCTGCTCTCCCCAAACAGAACTCACTCCGCCGTTACGTGTGCTGACTTTTAAACTCGGCCGCTTTCACGAGGAGCAGAATAACCTCAGGTTATTACAATTAGTTTCATCTCATTAATAGATCAATTCCTTTCAAGTGCACTGAAAACTGGATTTTACTTTGTTGCTTCTCCTTTTAGTCCACGTTACAGCCTGTGTTCTTAAGTTTTCAGGAGAGCCATCACAGAGCAGGTTGTAATCTCAGGTGATTAATAGCACAGCATTTCACAGCTGTAGAACAGAGCGAGATCTCCACGCCGCGATGACACCGTTCAGCAGGTGCTGAGATCCAGCTCTCCACGCAGCCAGGGCTGGCTGACACACCACAAGTCTGAAGTATTTATATATTTCAAAGGTAGACTTATTTTTTTTGTTGTTGTTGTTAAAACACTCCAAAATCCATATTGATTGTTACATGCAATTCTACACGAGAAGTCGCAGGAGCCGTGGTGCTGAATACCAATATTTATTACTAGACCCACGCTCATTATGGTTCTCTTTGACAGGGGTCCATTAAAATCAATTTTTATGTTTCTTATGTTTTTTTTCTCCTACCCAATCTCCTTACCATAGTGTTTATTAGCCAGTTAGGAGGAACACTGGGCGCTGTTTTCTTTTTATTTTATTCTGTCAAAAATAATGAGGCCAGATTTAACAGCTATTCACTAGCGATGAGTAGAAGAGATTAAATGTTATACTTCAGCACAAACATTTACAGATGGCTTTAAAATGTTTAGAACTTTATTGCTGGTTAAGACAAAAGCAAGTCCCCACCTTCCATCCATGATTTAGATTTAAGTTTCTGAAGTAATGGTAAGGAAATCCTGCTTGCTGTCAACTACTGGATCACTTTTTGGTAGTATTCCCTCTGCAATATAACAACTGTTGCACAAAAATCCTGTAGTCCGATAGGTTAAGTGCTAGCAAGATGCTACTGGAACCCCACCGCCTCTGGGGGCTGGGAAATCACAGCAGCCAACCATGGGAAAGCTGGGCTGAACCACCAGGCAGAAACACAAAGAACTAGGAGAGAAATCAACACTACCTGACATGTGCCCAAAGAGCAAAACCAGATCCTTCCCCCAACCAACTGTAGGGCACCAGCAAGCAGCAAACCCTGCCAACAAGGAAAGCAGAAGCTCAGCTTGTATTGAGAGGCAGCCTTGTGGTACAGCTAGGCTTGCTTAGAAATGGCAGTGACACAACGTGCAAGCAGAAGCACCTTTCATTTGTGCAGACATGAATAAAGAAAGATTTTCCTGGGAATAAAAAAAGTCCAATTTCCCTGCTCAGCCCTCCTACCAACTCTGATAACATTTCACTGTCCCTAAAAACGTTGTTCAGAAAAAAAAATGGACAGCAAGTCATACTGTCACATGAAACATTAAAAACCTCAGCATTAAAGGTAAGAGCCACAGCAGACCTCTGCTCTTCTCATCTGTACAGCCACACACACACAGCACAACAGCTCCTCCCCAGCCCCCTATGTGGCCTTCACCAATCAATAGTTCTGAATTACGTTCATCCAACACTGCAGCAGATCACTAGAAGCCTACAGCTGTTAATACTTAGAACTTCATGACTACTTTCATGCAATTCCCTTTACTTCTACCAACATATAAAACCACATCTCCAACATTTACCATGTTTGAGTGCACAGAGCTTCCTCTGGCTATCTTGGCACCCGCTCTCTGACATGTTCTCTTTTCAAAGCTGAAGAGCTGTCACCTGCTTTAGTTGTTCTTCAGCCAGAAGCTGTCCCATAGCAAAGACAAGCATCACCTCTGTCCTAAATACCGTTTTACTTCCATTCCTCATCAGCAGAAATCCAATACTGCTATCAGCATATGAAGGAAACTGAAGTACTGATTTCCATATCACTGGAGTTGGCAAAACTGTCAAATCCAGAGGCTTGAGGGTTTCAGAATTAGAGGGAAAAACATATTTCAACCAGAATTCACACTGCACTTTGTATCTGTGATTAATGCTACGCACACTTAAAAAATTACAAGGGTAATAAAATAGAAAAAACAGAAAAAGAGGAAAAGCTACAAATCAAAGGAGAACTGAAGAGCAGAGCAGGAAGGACAACTGGGAGAGGAGGAAATAAAACCTGTTTGAGTCCTATCAGGAAAAACACTGCAAAGGCTGCAGCTCCATTACCAAGAACACCACGGCCAATCCTGCAGCTTCATCACCAGAAGACAGCTGAGGAAACAAGCCTGATTAAGTTAGATCAATAACTTCAGTCTGAGCAGAGGCTTTGGCAAAGAACTTTGATATCTGTAATTTCAGCAGAGCAAACCCACACCAGAAAAGGAACATCCCTAAGAAAGAATTTGGTGGTCCTTCTGAAAAGCCAGTTTTTTTCCTCAAAACAAGGAAAAAACACAGGCAAAAAGAACTCCAACAGCACAGAACTTGAGCAGACTGAAAAGCACATCTGTTGAGCCATCGAAGGTGCCAACACCTCTTCCATCACTCTTGAGGCATTACCTCCAATGCCATAGATATTTGTGTTGTGAACTTCAGGAGATATTACAAAGACACAAAACAAAGCAGTGCTCTCATTAGCAGTTTCCATAATTAATCATTCAACCTCAGTTCCACCTGTTTGAGCACACACATTTAGATAGAGGTCAACAAAACAGACATAGAAGTGTCAGTCTGTAACTGGGGAGTAACATGTGCATCCAAAATTAGGGAGCAGAAGGCATCTTCACAACGTAAGCTGAGACGAGCATTCTCAGATTGTTTTCTTAGCTAGTATTAAAGACGCAGAGAAAGAAATGCACTTCTGGAGTGCCACTCCTTGACAGTGCTGGAGGCTGCTTTGCTCTCCCATGGAAAAGCAGTATACTTTCAGTGCGGCTGCTGAAAACAAAGCATGCAGCCTGCCTCAGATCCTCTGGGCAATCTGTTTACTGCTCACTCAAACACAGGATCAATAGAACACGAACTTACCCATTTGGCAGCGCACTCATTTTGGGAAGTTTTATTTCATGTACGCCTGTTTCACACCCAGATATCTCCAGCTTCCCCACGGGGCTGAGCAGAACCATGTGCTTCTCCTGGCACTGAGATGCTCTCTCTTTGGGAGTCACCTGCTCAGAAAGACACAGCCATCAGTGGGCATGCTTTCACCAAGGAGTGTTCATATCAAGATATGTCGTGGAGTTTTCAAAAGTAATCTGGAATAGGAAAATAAATAAATAAATAAATAAAAAATAAAAGCACCTCTACCCAAAGAGCAACCAGAAGCTAACCTGACACGCATCCTGCTCACGCTCTGGAAGACCAGCAAGGTTTCTTGAGTTTTAAAACCACTCTGACCATAACCTGCAACTTGCTCCACACCCCCAGAGACAACAGCACAAGTTTACTTCCACCAACACCCACACCAGCACACAGTCTGACCCCGAGCTCTGTGAAGGTTGCCCTAAGACCAAGGTGCCTTTTCAACTGATGCTCCGCATTTTGAACCTGTTCAAGTTTTTGAGGTGTTCTAATTATTTTCTTTTTTTACTTAAGAAATTTACTTTTTCCTTTAGTGCTTTAGAAGAACACTTGCATTACTCCCAGGGACTGACTGGCAGCTCTCAGACCAATTAAGCTCACAAAGCATTTGCTGATGCCACAGAGAAATTCCCCTTCTGAACCAGTTTCTTGCTCAAAGAGTGGAAATGGGTAAACCTTTCTGGGGAGCAGCACCTCACTGCGGAAGTATCAGGAAAAATAAAAAGCCACGTACAAGTTCACATATTTGGAAAAAAAAACCAGCACACATTCTTCATTTTTATTTGTGTGACAGCCCTAAACTAGATGCACTGAACCTCATACTATGTATTCTGTGAATATAACAACTTAGTTATCCGAGGACAGCTTTTTCATTATAACAAAACACAGGATGCAGCATGTAACAGAAAACTATAAATAACCCTGTGTTAAAACCAACTCAAAGTAAGCTTTGCAGATGAAAACCTTGAGTAATCACTACTACGTTCAGCCTTGTTTATCAGATGTGCTGGGCAGCAATATTAGAAGTTTTATTTTTGTAAAACTGCACGAAAAATCCACATACATATGCAATTGCATTGGGAGCTTCAAATATGAAGGTCACTGTACAAAAGTAGAGAACAGTATCCTCTGTTCAGATATTAATGTACCTTCTTGCTACCTTAATATGCCAGAAGTAATGATACATCACTGCAGATAGTGCTGTTTTGATTAAAATCTCACTTCATCTTAAGATCTCAGTTTGTCCCAAGTTTGTGCATGCAAACACGCGGTCTTGAGATGTTACCAGCTGAGGTTGCCCAACACTTGGGCATCAGTTTGCTGGCAGGCGGGCACACAGCTTGCCACACCTGCACGGCTCTGCTGAAGGCACAGCAGCCTTGTTGGAGCTGTGAGAGCCAGAAGTCTGTAGCAACTTAGAGAAGAAATGTAATAAATCCCAATAAACCACCTCCTGTCTTTCTCAGCTTCTTTATGTAAAGAAATCATTTGAGCAATTTTGATGTGGCAGCACCTGAACTTCACCTCCATGGTAATACCTACAAATTTATGTCCAAGTATCAACATCCCCAGTTTACTAGGTTAAAAAAAGATCCAAAACAAAACAAACAGGACTTTTAGAGAGTATTTCCCTGTGATCCCTGGAGTCTTGCTGCTCAAATAAAGACATGGGCATATAGTACACGAGTATGCATTCTCTAACCACTAAATGCTCTAAATAAAACTGAAAGAACATTGTTAGCCAACGGAATGGAGTCCTTTTTGTCATTAATAACAGATGAGCATCAAAAGGTTTCCATAGCAGAAGATTTATCAGCGAGAACATTAGCATGATTTATGAGTTAATGTCCTGTATGGAAGAGCCTCATTTTCCAGGCATGCTCCTGTGACTGCGCAGCAGTGTGTGCCTCACTGGCCCTGCACTCCTTCCAAAGGTACAGCCCCTAAATTACACCCAACACCACGAGGCAACAGTGACATACCACTCAAATTGCTTCCCTAAGGTTCAGATGCTAAAGACTCAAAACAGCAGCGAGTTTGATCTCCTAAACTAGGTGCCAAGAATCTAGCAGCAAGCATTGGCTTGATGACTTGCACATAAAGATCCTCACCTCTTACACCTTCCATAATAATTCTGCTTAACAGTCTTGTTGCAGCCAAGGTTTTCAGCATTAAAACGTACCTTCAATTTGATTAAACACAGATTTCATTCAAATTTGCATTAAGGGTCTTTCACATTGTAGTAAATAATTTAGAATTACTTTCAGCATTTAATTACTCCTGAAAGCAAGGAATTCCATCCCACAGTTGGGGATCCAGAATCCACCTCCCCCTGTAATGCAGAGCAGACAGACAGACAGAAGAAAACCCACAGAGCAACTCTGAGGATCACCAAAGTTCACAAAACCTGTAGCAAAGCACTTCCCATAAGGGGTCAGAGCAGCATCTCCAACTCATCTTTCCACTTGGCTCTGCTTGGGCAGCAGTACCCCACACTACCTAAGTGCTGAATCTACCCTTCCTTACCATCTGCATGAGATTTCTAAGAATATTTCCATCAGGATGTAACACTATAACGCAATGGAAAGCACAGCAGTAATAGTGGGGTAGCAAAGCCCAAGGCCACAGTAAGAAAGGATAAGCCCAAATACAGCAACTGTGGTCACAGAAACAAAGGAAAATAACTGCTTACCCTCAGAAGGCCTCGGGTACATAGGGATCTCCAGCAAGACGCCCAACCTCCACTGCCAACCCCTAAATGAGGGCTGGGAAGGGGTGGATCCTGGCTCCAGCCCTTCTGGTCACTCAGGTACACTGCATGCAGCTGAGCTCCCCTGGGCTGGCCCTGCCTTCCACCTGTGCTCCATCACTGCTTCAGGCTGTGATTGACCATTTCTGCTACACAGGCTATAGCACACGGTGAACTTGAAGCCCTCACCATCTTTGTCTATCCAGTGTTTCTGAGAATCAGGGCAAAACTACTCCTCAACTTCTAGACCAACATAACGTGTCCTCACATACACTGTAGTTCTATTTGTTAATTCAAGTAGGAAGGCACCAACTAGTGAGATATCACAGCTGCCCCCAAGTTCTCAACATGTCTCTCAATCCTTTCTGATTAACTGAGGTGTTAATTGTTGAGCTAAAGTACCTGATAACGTAAACATAACCAACAGAGTTGGTTATGCATTAAGATTACTCCCTTATTTCACCTGCCCTTTCCGAAAGACAGAAACAGTCACACTTTGATCGTTCCCCGAATTGCCACCCTGGCACCTTTGAAAATCCTCTTCCCAGTTCTTCCATACCAAAGTCACTGTTATTCATAAACAAAGAACCTACGGAGATGCCCCATCAGGTTCCTCATGCAATTTTGCTCCTACATTGTGCTCACCTATAATTACATACTTCCATACTTAACTGCCAACACAGTTGCCCAGAAGGATCCTGAGCAGTGCTGTACCTGCCAGTAGCAGAAGCTGTCAGTATTTTTAGCTATAAAAGCTGATTCCAAGGCACTTCCACTTGGCCCACACTGATGCTAACTCATCCCACCCCAGCTGCAACGAGCCAGACTGTTCATTTACTTCCTATTCTCCTTAAATATATCCTATCCCATCACTTCAACATTCTAACTTGCTTGTATTTGAGGCTAGCATATAAACTCCAATTCTCAAGCATCTCTGTTGCTGTGACACAATACCAGCACCTTACCAAAGCAACACCAAGAATTTGCTGAGTCTGAGAGGACAATGGATAAATGCCAGGAAAACTGCTTCTTCATCCTAACTATAGGGAAGAAATAGCAGTCCTGAACTCTGAAATGGGTTGTTGTTTTCAGTACTGTGGTGTTATCAAACCTGCTTTTTATTGATTCGAGTTCTGAATTAAGATCCGGCAAAAGCTTGGAACAATGGATCAGAACTGAAGGGGTATATTTCACTGGCACCTGGAATGGAGTGCCACTTTGTGACTTCACTTCTGTCCCATGGCTGCAATCACACTTTCTGATCCAGTACGTATACATCCTCCTCATAACAAAGTCACATCAGTGGTGTTTCTCAAGGCAAGAATGATTAGGGACTGCCATCAGAAATGAGGACACGGCCATATCCACCATTCCCATCTCTCACCAGTACTGGCACCAGAACACGAGGGCGGGCTGGTTACAAACCCCTCACCTACTGGAAGCGTACACGAGTGAAGTGCCAGCCCAGAATGCTGCATGAGCAGCAGTGAGCCCTGCAACGAGGTCACCTGGTGGCTGCCAGCACAGACGTGCCCTCAGCTGAGGTGCTGGAAGCTGCTGCTGCTACTCTGCACTGAGACAACTGACTGAAGAGAAACAAATCGATCCATTAAGGTGTGCTGTGGACACTGCAGAGACGATCCCATGAAATCACAGCTTAGAAACATGACCCCTAATGGCCTTTTCTGAAGGGTTTTAATTGCACAAAGCTTCTGCCCCCACCCCCGGGCAGCAGAAGCCAGCGGCGATGCTGAGCACAGCACCCACCTGGCACAGGCACACAGCACTGGCCCACTCATGAGGTTTCCATTCAATTATAGCTCTCCCCACATCTCCTTAATAGTCTAAAACTTCCTGTATTTGTTTGACTGGTTTCTGCCTGTTTATTTAAAAGGAAATAATCCATGTCAAGAATATGGGAAAAGTTATATTAATAGTAAAGGCAATGTGCTTTTCTGCACATATACTTCAGCGTGGACAGTAATTTTCCAACCCCATGCAGGCAGCCTTGAATGGGAACATCACTTCTTAAATGTAGTGTTTTAAAGAAGAGAAAAACCTAAGCACTGAGGAGAAAAACAGCACAGGATGCATGCAATGAACTTGTGATGCAGTATCTGGATTTTCACCACCCAGATGGAACAGCACAATTTATGCAATTTCTACTATTTTTGCTTTTTGTACATTTGATTTATTTCAAAGAAAATCAAACAGCTGTCACTTTCTCTCGAATAAGTCCAAAGACTTCCAGCTAAACACGATGCCACAATAAATACTAGGTCCATACACCTCTGTCCTTTCTGCAACAGTGATCAGCACCTACAGATGAGCAGGACTTGCAACTCAGATGGGGCTTTTACACAAAAGCTGCACTGAAACATCCCACATAAAATGATGTGCACATCATCTCGTGCCACAGGAAGCAAGGCCAAAATGGCCCTTTCCAGGGTACAGCAGATCCCAGCCTTCCAGCAGTGTTTATTCAAAGCCTCCTCTGCAATTTGATGGCTGGAGAGCTATGGAGACCAACAGCACTGCTCCCACGGGCTGGTGGAATAACACTTGAAAAAAAAGAGACAGCAATTCTTCAACAGGATTCACCAAGCTTGAACATCTAGAAAAGAACTACCAGACAGACTCAGCAAATCCAGGGTTAGTTAAGGGTGATATATTTCGTATATATCGTATGAAATTTCGTATATATAACGTATGAAAACGTTAAGGCACAGAATTAAACTGCATGGTTGGACCACATATGAACTAAAAATCATTCCCCATCTTCACTTCTGAGAAAGCCTGCTCCACACAAGCCCCTGACAAACCAGAAGGAAACATGTTCCTGTGCACACAGAGCAACATTTGCTTCCTAAAGCATTTAAAAAGTATTCAACAAGAGCAAACACATAATTCTTTATTAAACAATCAAAGACAACAAGCGCAAGTTTCTGTTGTCCCATCGTATTATACTACTAATCCTCTTTGGATGGCAATCAAAAGACCCTGAAATGCCAAGCTATAAAAGTGGATTTCCAAGCAGTAGTAGCCTCTGGCTCTTTGGCTCAGTGTTCAGTCGCTTGTTTTGGCAGACAGGAGTCACCCTGGCTGTCAGATGGCAAGTTCCCAGTGTGCTTACCAGGGCTACCTCAGACATCTTCATCTCACTTGCAGGACGGCCTCTGCCGCTGTGATTTTACTTAAAGAATGGTATTTTACTTGCAATAGAATTAATTCTCCTTTCCAAGAGGCAGCTGGGTTACTACTATTGTATTCTAGGCAACATTCAGCACATTTTTCTACCTCATCCATTGTTCGCATGCCAAGCGTTGATTTCAGACATTAGTATCAGCTGACACTTAAACACAAGACCTTAATGGCCTGTTGAAACAGGAATTCAGCTGTACGATTTCCTACAGGCACCTACTGAAGCCTCTTCCTGAATCTCTCCCACTAAAAAGTAAACAAGTGTGTTTTGTAGCTTCCCTGGCTCTTACTTACGTAGGAAACTTAAACACTACAAATGTGCAGCAGCCACTGCTGGGGCAACACGGTTTAAAATCTATATGCAGTACAGAATGTTTGTCATTCTGTGTCATTTTAGCAGCAAGATGGGGTGAATACTTGGAAAATCAAGGCTGGATGTGGCTCTGGGCAGCCTGCTCTTGTGGACAGTGACCCTGAGACAAGATGATCTCTGAGGTCCTTCTCAACCCAGGCCATTCTGTGATCCTACGATGATGATTCTATGAAAATGAGTCACATGCTGCAAAAGAGCAACATGTGAAGGCGTGATGTTAATGAACCACTGACGGTGGTGGTTATGGTGGGTGGCTATACATGTTTCAAGACTGGGTCGTGACATTCCTAAGCATATCTGTGCCAAGAGGAAAACAGAAGTGAAACAACCTGCCTTAAGCTCAAAGACACTCCGTTGCTTTAGGATATGCTGTTTGAAATGGTGGGCTGCATAGAGAAAACAACGAATTGGAGTAGAATTGGGCAAGAAATGGACCGACATGAACACGCGAAAACAAGACAGGATGGGCCAGATGTTTCTGTATTAAGCAAATCATACCATAAATATCAAAGTAGCCATCACTGTGCACATTCCTTGCCGTTAGGGAGTAACTGTGAGTCCCACCAGCAGTCACCCTGCAAGCCACACTGCCGGGCACTTCCACCTCCTGTGCTAGGTGCACGTCATCATTCCTATCCCCATCCTACTGGTGACCTACAGGTGGATTAAGCACCTCTTTATTTTTAGATTGGGAATCTCATGCCAGAAGATTCAATTAGAAGCACCAGGCAAAGTTACACTTTGTTCAGTCGTTCACTGTTTTAGCATCAGTCACATGCAGTAAAACACCAGAAGCAACAGAACGCGTTGCCCAGCAGGCAAAGAAACACGTGTGTATTTATCCATACAGAAATATTGCACTACTTCTGCTACAGGGTTCAGCTGTGCACGTAAATGTACCGCAGCTATTCTAACACAAGAGAAGAGATTTCCTTATTTAACCAAATGAGACTTGTATAAGGTTAAGCAGCACTGAAAACGGACAAAAAAGAGAAAATCTAGCAAAAGATTTCAGCATAAGGTAACATTTTAAATTTTATCACCTAAAGCCACAAAATCTTGATCTGTTCCTCCTTGCACTCACCGCAGAGCTGAAGGCAGGACCAGCTAAATAAAAGGTAATGCAACTAGGCATAACACAATAAAAGATATTACCTTCACAATGCATTATTGCTGCCAATTATAAGAATCACTTCAACTTAATTTCAAAGGCACAATCACCCTCAACTGTAACAATCTCTTTTTTAAATTTCAAACAGTATTACATTAAGGCAATAACTCACCTTCCAGCTATAATATCAGTCTCCCTTATTGCAAAAATACATTTCATAAATACTTCTCATCGACAAGTCAAGCTAATTCAGGTTAATTTTATTGTATTTCGGTGCTATCTCACATTTGTGTGCAATTACCTTTATCATTTTATTGCCGTGCCAGAAAGTAATCAGAACAATTATTTGGAAAAAGGAGGTATATAAATTCTAAATCACACTTGCTGGCATTTTTGATAAAATAGCAGCTTTATCTCTGAAAGTGGCAGGGACATCGGATAAATCATGCATCAGTCAAGTGTAGCTGACCCCCAAGTGCATTGCACAATATCAGGAGTGCTTCAAAAGAAACTTTCCTACATAATCCATCATTCTCTATAATACCAAAACAGCTCTACCTGAAGAGCAGGAGCTAGAGAATAATAACAGGATAAATCTAGGCAATATGAACAAAACCATTAATAGTGCTCCTTTTTAAGCTAAAGGAGAGTCAGGAATCTGAACTGTGTTCAGGAGGAGGATTTCATTGACATTTTTCAAGTGAGTAGAACAGCTTTAAGCGCAAATGGAACAGCGGTCCGTGTATTAAGAATCCACTAAAAATACAAATGCATGTACAGAAAAAATAAATACACACGAAAGACATGTCAGAAAGACTCACACAACAATAGAGGATTACAGTTTTGTCATACAAATCTGAGTTTTGCTGTTGTTAGCAATCTGAGCTCACTTGAGCACAGGTGTTTTGCTATACTGAGCACAGAGAACAAGGCAGTATGTTCAGTAAAAACAGACTGCTTCCTAAGTTTAAAAAGTGCAAAATGTCCACAGGACAGAACCGTATTTAGAATTATATCTTATGGAATAGAAAAAAAAATACTGCATTGCTATGAGAACAACATAAAACTGCCCACACACACAGAATCAGCAAGGAGACCTCCAATATCACTTAGTCCAACCCTGCAACTACCACCAGGATCTCCCCAGATCACTGGGGCCACATTGCAGCCTTCCATTCTCGGCTCCAACTTCCACTTCTGGTCACTGCAGTGCACTTACAGAGCCAAGGTAGTAAAAGGGAGACAACATCAGCTGAGGAGAGCACCCACACCTGGCTGCTTTTAGAATCCATTCCCCAGCAACCTGCTCAGCATGTTACATTGGTGATTACTGACTGCTGCAGAACGTGTGAGCCAGGCACAGCTTGTGCCACACAGGCATATACTGTGTGGCTCTGCTTCCAGAGAAACTGTAAACTGATCATAAATATGGAGATTCTGAGGAATGGTGAGCAACAGCCCATTCCTACTCATTTACAAGGGTGTGGGAAACAGCAGAAGGAGCTGGGGAGCTTTGGCTGTGCCCTGAAGCCCTCTGCTCCCCATGGAGCATGGAGCTGAGAGTTCACATTTTGCCTCAGACCTTCTCCCTTCTCACAGATCAAAAAGGGAAAGCTCCCCTAACAGCTAACACTGTACCCTTCAACTTGAAGCGAGAGTGGGAGAAATGAAAAGGTTAGGTCATAAATTATTAGTTTCATGTTGCTTACCAGCTCTGTCATACCCAGCTGTGAACAAGAGGCAACCAGTGACTATTCCAGATATGCGCGGTGGTTCACAAGATCATCAAACCTCTCTCCTCAGTTATCCAAGGTACCTGCTACCAGATGCCTCCAACCAACAGGCACACAAATACAAACCCACAGAATATCGGGTACAAGAAGAAAGCAAAACAAAACATGAATTTATCTTCCCAAATTTCCTTCCTCAACCATTCAATTTTAAAGAAATAGGAACCATTTTCTTGTAGGGAAAACAGAAAATAGGTACAAAGACATGGCATATGCCAGAATACTGCTTTTCTCAGCCAGTACATGAAGCAAACTAAAATCACAAGAGATGCCACTGTTAAGACACTTGTAGTAGTGGCAGAAGTTGCCAGCAGGAGTAGTTAGATATGCTAGTTCAATTGAAGTAGAAATATTCTCCTGGAGGAGCATTACTAATGTTACAAAAGAAGTTATATTACTCACGCACACAAAAAAGTATTAGTATTTTCACATTTCATTTCAATTATTTGAAGATTATGGTTATTGAGTACACACGTGTCGATGCTCGCCTTTAGGAAGGGAAAGTCACTCTGAATTTCCTAACAAACAGCAGTGCTATCTTGTTTTACTACAAACGAGTATTTCTCTACACTCAGACCTTACTGAAGTATCCACGTCCAAAATTCAGCATGCATCTATTTCTTCCACAAATGAGGCATTTATGAGGAAAGGGAAGCAAACAGCTAACTTAACACAGAAAAGGCAGTGCTGTCCTATCAGTTTATGCTCTGAGGAAGATAGATACGTGCTGAGGAAAGGTCCACTGATGCCTGTTACCAAGCATGACAGAGCTACAGAGATTTACAGTGCAGCATCAATCTTGTCAGCTGGATCCTTAATACTGACTGCTGGACACTGGGGAAAAAAACAAACTATGTTACGTGAATCCTTTCTTAATGCTGGACCCCTAACGTACACCCACACGCAAGGGTACTTCACCAGAAACTTACTTTTGGAACACGCCTTGATGCCATGGTAGATGAGAGATGTCTGCAAGAGAAAAATCATCCGTTAGAGAATTTAATTAGAGTATCACAGGAAGCACAGCACATCAATACGATCATTTTTTCAGGACCAACTTCGTATCGTTTTCTTTAAACTGGCTCTAATTTTTAGTCCAAATAATATCAAAATAAAGGTTACTTTTTAATTTATGTATTCATGTATTTCTGCAAGCAACCAGGAGTGCTGATGCTCATTAAGTCATCTCTCGCTTATTGAGAGGCAAAAGCAACAACACAATGCATTCTTAACAAGCAAATTTTGGTCCTTCCAACAAGAACGCCCTCTGTGACATGCCAGGAACTTAAAATATTCATTTTAATTATTGGAACTGAAAAACATCTTTTAAACACTGTTAACAAAATACGTCCTCTTTTGAAGTACAAGACAACTGCTACTTCCCCAGCATTTCGTTTTTTCCCCTTCATTTCCTTTTCAGTGCCGTTTTGTTAAAATCACCACGTCTCTGCACAGATTTGCTACAAACATGACATTTCTGAAACCAAGGCGGCCGTCAGAGCTCAGCCCAAGTCCAGGGGGAGCTCTGCCCTTCAGCCACGGAGCCCCATCCCTGAGGTCCCTTCCAACCCAAGCCCTGCTCTGACACACACCTCAGTGTGAGGAGGGAAGCCCAGCACAGAAGCACCTGCATCTTTGGGAACCTGAATATGAACAAAGGCTGCACAGGATTGCATCGACACACTTTTGCCTGCCTTGCACCCAAACGTGACAGAATCTCCATTTAGCAGTTAATTGGGCACTGCATGCACCTCGTGCATGTGGAAGTCAGACACCAGGGAATGGAGGCTGGGGCCTCCAACTAAACCACCACCAGAAATAAAAGGGAAGGATAACAAAGGAAGGGGGAAGGCTGCAGCCCTACAGACAGACCCACTTCACCTCAACACACTTTGCAGATCCCTCAGTTTTTCACTAGAAGTACTCAGGTGTTGGTTTTTTTCTTTTGAAATAGAGATGCTCAGATCCATCTGGAAGTAAGGAGAGGAACTCCCAATGACACTTTAACATTTTACATGCTGGACGAGCAGAAAAACTTACAAGGTAACTCAAAGGCTGAAAACTCCTTGGAAAATGAGCACAGCAAGGAAGCACAGATGAGAGCAACCCGCTGCTATCTGCCAAGTGCCTCTTCCACCACTCAGTTATGCACTGAATGCTGTAGTTATTACACAAGAAATCTAAGTAAACATTCCAGTATGAGCATGAATACAACTAAAGCATCAAAAAGAGTATCAGAGCAAAAATAATCAGTGACTGTGAGGAGAAGATGACAAATGCAAGCTTTGTCTCATCTATTAATCATACCACGAAAGGCAAGGGAATCCAAACTCTCCTTCCCGGCAGGAACAGCAGGCAAGGAGCACTCGTTCTGATCGGAGGAACCCAGTGCCAAGCAGTTGTCTCTGGGACAGCATCATTCAGCAAATATCCCTTTTCAGAACACATCTGTGGTATTTATTAGCAGTCAGAGTGTTGTCTGCTTATAAAGGAAGACACATCAAATAATAAATAAATAAATAAATAAATGAGACTTCAAATTGTTTCAAGCAGCAGCTAACTTCTGCAGTGGCAAGAGCAGCTTAATCACCAGTAACGTCCTACACGACACACTGATATTTATCTCAAAACCTCCTCATCATCCCACAAGGAAGCTCTCATATTTCAGGAGTAATCCACGCAGTCTGAAGGAAAATCCAGATCAGTCACTAAAATCACCTCCAACCGTTTCATGCAACTCCCTCGGACACCTCCCCCATGCAAGTCTAAGAAGTGCAAGAGATGACACAGCCTCCCCTACAACCTGACACCACGTGTGCCTGCAAATGGCACACTCTACCTGCTGCATCAGGGAATAAAAGCTGACTGTAAGCTCAGGAGGAACACAAGGGCCGGCACACAGACTGGCTGATGTTGAGACTGGACTGTGCCAGGAATGGCCCCAGCTGTAAGGATCCTAACACAGGATTTCCTGAGCACCCTGCACACTGAGGAGCTGTGCAGAGCAGGAGATGTGCAGGGGAAGCCCCTGGACGTGCAGGCCTGGGGAGCTCGGCAGTTGAGAAGGACAAATGAAGCAATTAGCCCGGCAGAAGCTGCATGGTGTCTGAGGAGGCCCAGTGATTGATGACTGTTCATGACCCATTTCTGCCCCAGGTGGAGCTCTCCAAGTGTCACCATGGCTGTGAAAGGTGGCTCGGGCAAACACAACCAATAACCCAAACCACAGGGCCAGGAGGAAGGCCTGCAGCTGTCCTGGGGAAAGCCATACAGGACAACTTCTCAGCTTCTGAGGGCTGGGGAGGTTCAAAGTATTGCTCCAAAATGCATCTCATCAAGCCATCAATGAAGCTCCCTTGTTAAAAGAGGCCAATACATGCACTAACTCCTTTCCAAATGTAGCTGAAGGCTCCCCTAAGGCTGATGGGCTAAGAACTCTGTATCGTTCCTGAACGGCACAGGAATGACTTTTCAGACTCAGCCACGATTACAGAATATCCGGATGTGGAAGGGCCCCACAAGGAGCATGGATGCCAACTCCTGCCTCCACACAGGACCGCCCTCATTCTGGCTCACGTACCAGAAACTGAAACACCAGGATCACTGAACCTCTCAAAGACTGAGCTCTTACCATCATGAACTTCACCAAGGTGGGCGGTTTCCTCCCACACCTGCAGAGACTGGATGAACAGAAGGGACTGAGTCATGAGCAGAAATGGGAAAAGGTAAAATCTGTCCTCACCCTCGTTGGCTAGCACAGTGCTACCTGGCTGGGACCAAGGAAGCCCACCTCCCATCGAGCTCCTCCGTGGCCATGGATGAGCAGCCAGGCACAGGTTTTCCTGCTTACTCTCACAGAACTCCAGCTTATGAAGCACACGCAATGGCAGCGCTATGATGAGACCTCTTTGATTTGTAACAAGCATTTTTCTTAGTTCATCAACTTTTTAAATAATAAAGGAAGATTCTCCTTAGAAGAGAGGATCCAGAGAACTTAATACTCTTTGTTTTTGGCACTAAAATTTAAAAAGAGCTAATACATCAAGTCAGTATATGAATAAAATTCCATATGAAAACATTTAAAGTACATTAGATTTTTGGTCAAGATGAAAGACTGAAAAAAACTCAAGCAATCTATTCTAATTGGGTTCCCATGGTAACTGTACAATTGGGTTTTTCAGTATAACATCCCAAAGGCCCAATGCACACTTGTAAAATATACTTCAAACAGCCTGAATTGTTTTTACATTACAGCACTCCCAGGAAGATCAATTACTATACATCCCCACCCTAACTATTAGTGGCAGGAGATGTTAACACTATTGGCCATATTAACATAAGTCATGTAAAAACACCACGTATCACCATCATTATATAAAACTAATTACACACTTCAGATTCATCAAACACGTTCTGAGTAATAAACCTATACTAGTCTTGTCACGAGATCATGTTTACTGAATGTTAGAAATCAACCCCAAATATATGCCAAACCATTTTGCTTCTTATATTGATTTCAAGGATAAACAGAATCAATCATTAATAATTACATTATAAGATGACCCACAGGGTTAATCATATTCTTAGAAACTCTGACTATGGAATCCAATATAGATGCACAAAGACACAACTGTGCAGCATTCGAAACCAGGCTGCATGTATTACCTGTGATAAAAAAGGAGGCGCATTCACTAGCACACGACTAATAGATTGGTGAAAACACGACAGCACTGTTATTTTACTTCCTTAGGAAAGCGTAAACATCTATTATGGGAAGTCGCTCTCTGACTGACTGTCTTGCCATGTTTGTTCTCAAATTCAAGCTCTAGAAATGCAGTGCTGGATGTGGGCACAGCTCATCCTCACCCCAAAGCTGAAATGCAATGATTCCCCACGCCTGCTGCAAGCAGGATTCAAAGCCTTCCAGTTCAGCTATTCAGGAAAAATAAATAAATCAAAGAAAAAAGAAAGGCTAAGATTAGCTTTATTCAAACTGATCCTATTTCTCAGTCAACCACTGAAGAACCCTAGCATTCCACAGACAGAAGGAACATCAGCAAATAACTGGAGCTATTTTCACGCAAGGGATATCCCTTTTTCTCCCCACCCTTTTCAGAACATTGTACTGAACCACACTGAGCCTCAGTGCAGCAAGACAAAGGGAAAAAAAAGTTGGTTGTGGATTGTTTTTCCAGGGCAGCCCTAACAGTCTAAAAACATACCACCAGCAAAGCCAGCCCACGGCTCTCCACGCCGTTGTGTATTTCATGGGTATTTTTAGATGCAGTACGGCCTGCCTTGTGATTTTATAAAGCTAAATTGAAAAGTTTTAATCACTGAACGGGCCCTTAAGTTTACTTTCAGTGTTTATTAAAAAGTTTAACTAATTAACAGACCTTCTGCACGCTCAAATATACAAACAACTCAAAATAATTTCATTGTTTGCATTGTACTGACTCATTTAAAGCAGTCAGATAACTAAAATAGTATTGGAATGCTAATTATGCAGCTGCAACACTTACAAGACAGCATTAATACTCGCTCTCTACTAACAATGAGTAGACCAAAAGCCCGTCTCTTCAGCATCCCACCTTCACCAACAGCACACAGCAAGCACTTAGTGACTGCTTCACTTGTACACTGATCTGCCCCACAACATGTGGGTTTCACATCTTCCCAGGCAGCAGTGGGGTTTCTGAATGCAAAAGGAAACAGGTAAATGTCTCAGTGCCCATCCACCTGCCTTCTGAACCCAAACCTAGCACCCTGACCGCAAGGCTGCCACTCAGCTGCACACTGTGCAGTGTACACAAGAGATCTGAACTGCCACCTGTTGAGCCTCTGAATGCCACCCATTCCTGCTCTTTAAGAGGCAGAGTTATTCGGTCTCCCTTTGACTCAACACTACAGATCCCCTGAAGTAGCAAAATATGCTGTTTTGCTTGGAAAGCAGAGAGAAAAAAAATAAAATCACAGACTTCACACCAATGAAATCCCATTTTTGTGAGATTAACCTTCACTGGGATCTATTCAGATGAAAACATTCTCCTGTCCTTCAGAACCTCCATAGCGTGGGGCAGAACTCCTGCTGCAGGTTCAAACTTAAGAAGCGACCTGAAAATGTAACTGAAATGATTTCTATTACCGAACACAGCATAACATAAAGTAGCACATAATCCTGACACATCGGGTCAAGATGCTTTTGCACGGCTGATACAGAATAATAAATAAGAACACTTCTCAGAAAGGATTAGCCCAAAGCATCAAACGGTGACATAGTTCAGAAATGAACAAGTCAGAATAACTGAACTCCAAAGCCACACAAGCTTTATTGGTCTTCAAACACACTCGACTTTAATAAACAATAGTCTGGAGCATACAAGTAGGTTATAGCATCAGCACTTTTAAAACTGCATGCTGTATTTGGGGAAAATATTCCAGGACAGGCTTGATTTGTTTTTACAGTTGCCGTTTCTCTACCTGTCTGCTGAAATTAATGCTGGCCAAGCAGGAGAATGGGAGGAAAAAAAAAAGCAAAGTAACAGGTTTCCCTCTTGCATCAGGGTTTGCTCATAATATCTCCATTCAAATTAGCAAAGCTGAAGCCCTCGCTAGGACACCTTTGCTTTTTTAATGATGGCATTAATGACAAAGTCTGCAAGGACAGCGGAGACACCCACCCTGCTGCTGCCTAACAGGCTTCAAGCCTCCCGAAATTAAAACTTCATCCTACGTTTTCCCATTAGTTACATTCTCCTCACCAGCCCAGCTATCTTATGAACACTCAGTAAACTAGAGAATTGCACAATCCGTCAATAAAGTAAGCGCATTTTGAACTACTGTCCACATGACTCAATTTGTCAGTAAAAACTGCCACCAGCGCTGCGCTTGCAGAAAAATGTCCATAAATGCATTATTGCGACTGGCAGATCGATGTCCATAATAAAAACAAATAGATTTAACAAGTGCTTTGCTTTTACGAGTCATGCTATTGGTGGAACGCGCATCCGGCTTCGCCCGTCAACTTGGGGGAATGGGTAATACAGGCCAGGTTGGGTGCTTGCTGATTTCACCAGTGTTACCAACAGGAAATTATTCCTACGCAGGAAATCTTTAAAGGCATCGGGCCGAACACGAATGCCTTCAGGATGTAGTTAGAAGTTTCACACGTTCAGAACTTAACATATCGTCCTGTGAAATACAAACCGCGAAGCCTTGCAGTTATTATAGAAAGGAAAATGTGTAAGTGAGGTCAGCTGAATCCCCAGCAGATCAGCTCGCTGCGTGCTCAGGTTGATGGAAACACCACACAAAGCCCCAGCATCCCAGGGCCTGAAGTCTGCTCCCACTAAAGTCAATGATTCAGCTCCTGCACCGCAAACAGCCATCACAGCAAGAGCGAGGTCTGTCCCTGTGAAAGGTGATTCCACCCTTTGTACCAGAGACAAAGGCCGGGAATCACAGGGCAGTTCTGCACTGCTTACTCAGAACAGGGCCAGCTAGAGCAGCTGGCATACCTAGGTTGAACTCAGTTGTTCCCGTTCCTCCAAATTCCTACCTGCGTGCTGCCATCAGAAAGAATATTACAAGAACAGTTGTCCATGACTGTCCAACCTCCTTCTCCTTTGGATTTTTTACACTACTGCTCTCTCTAATAAAGTTTCCCATCGCTGAAATCAGTTTAAACAGAATTTCTTTGGCACAGCCTTTCCATCTTACCCACGCAACAAACTTAATACTTTTTCTACACAAGCCCTTGAATTAGCCATTCAGGGAAACCCTGATAACCTTCCCAGAGGGCACGAGCTTCTCCTGCAGGCTACCATTCCTTTAGTGATGCCATTAACTGATTCTCCACATACGTTAAGCATTAAGCAGTGGTGACAAGTTAATTACAGAGTTATCAAGAGATAAAGTAGTCACGGTAACACAAGTTGCAATATAACTACAACAGTTTCCTATAGAGCTTCTGTTCAGTTGCTGGTGTAATTGGTGTAATTAACTTGTCATGGATCAGAATGCAGATAGGAATTGCTACAGCCACCTTGCAAGCTCACAGGGGTACATCTCACTTCCTCTGAAGCTCGAGGCTTTGGGTGGCACTGTCCAGACGTGGAATGCTTCTAGAAGTTCAGAAACAAAGCAAACAAAACTTTTTCACTTGGATATCTCCACCTCTGTCACGGAAACTCACTGATCACTCCAAGAATGCGAAGAAGCAGGAAAGCTTCTGAGGACTGGGTCTCCTTACACAGGAGCAGCCTGCACTACAGGGCACACAGGGGCTTCTGCTCCACAGGAGAAAGCACTGCAGCTCTCAAATGCGCATGAAGGAACTCAAAGATTACACAAACCGGAGAGGTGGACCTGTTTAAACCCCACTGCGCATTTAACCCCTGCCACAACAACTCGGGTTTAAAACAAGGCCTCGCACTGCCTACATCCACGTTCCAAGGCTGCGAGCACTAACACAACACCCCGAGCGAGGCTGTCCCACCGTCACCAACCCCTCCAGCTCTGGGTGCAACCCCTCCAGCTCTGGGTGCGATGCGCAGCCACGGAGGCCCACCCCTCACCTCTGCTCCCTTCCCCACGCGGGTTGGAGAGGAACCTTCCCAAACGGGCACACGCAGGAGGCGGGGCAGCCACAAACACGAGGCAGGGCAGCCGTGCACAGGAAGCAGGGCAGGGCACAGCTCGCTCCTGAGCCGCAGGACAGCCCGCATGCAAAGCGAGAGGAGCCCAAAAGCCCCACTACAGAGGCATGTCCGTGCATGCGAGCAGGACGCCAGGCCCCGGGGCGGCACGGGGAGGAAGAGCCGTGCCTCCGCCGCAGCGTGCTCCTGGGGCGGGCAGGGCTGCGAGGGCAGAGCCCTTCCTCCCAAATGCTACAAGCTGCCAGGGCCACGGAGAACGAAAGCAAGCAGCCCACCTCCCTCACTGCGCTCACAACTTACAGAGCAGCTCAACTTCCTTTCCCCGCCGCGCCGCGCATCCCGCCCCGCCCCGGCCCGCCCCGGCTCCTCCTCCCGCCGCCATCGGCCGGATCCGCGGCCCGTGAGGGGAGCGGCGGAGCGGGCTCACCTCCCCCGGGCCCCGGGGCGGGCGGACCCCGCGCTGCCGCAGTGCGGGCTGTGTGCGTGGGAGCATCCCCCACAGCCCCGCGGGGCTCCGAGGCGTAAAGCCGCGCGTGTCCTTCGTGGGCAGTGGGCATCGGGCGGTCAGCCCCGCTCCGCTCAGCACGCGGGGCTGGGGGGAGGTTCTGCAAGCACAGCTCCGGAGTGACAGAGAGAAGCAGGGCTCTCTTTCAGGCCACAAAAACCGATAGAGGAAAGTGGAGCTTTCTCTCACGTCGCATAAAGAGCGCTGCTTGAGTTTGCAAGAAAAAGCTCTTAATTTTTGACTTAAGAGGTTTATTTATTATTACTGTCCTTTTTTTTTTCTCTCTGTCTGAAACTGAATTCACGTTACATCAGCAGCAGTTTTATGGCGGTGCTGCGGTGCAGAAGTTATCGCAGAGCGGGAGGAATCCACGTGGGAAATAACAGCGCTGTGAAAAAGTCATCCCTGAACCCCGGCAATCTTCTGATTTTTATTTTATTTTTTTTCCGCAGGAAGTGAGAACTGCAAATAAAATAGCAGTGAGTTGGTGCCTGCGTGTTAAATCTGGTTCTTAAAAAAAAAAAAAAAAAAGAGAAAATTTGCTCCAAAATGCAGAATTTTCCCCAATGCAACTGCTACCGTTGCAGTCTGCTCCTGGGGCACACATACAGCAGGGCAGGTGCAAGCAGGGGACGTTGACAGGCCTGCGTTACTGACTTGGCCATCTGCAGAGTTAAGGCATAGGCCAAAAATCTCTGCAGATCTCAGATAGGAAAAGAGTACGGTGCTTCCACCCAGCCCTGCTGGGGCTTACGGACATAGCTGTTCAGAGCAGGATAGAAGAGATCTGTGTGATAGGTGAAGGATGGATTGAATTTTAATTCATTTAAGAGAAAGGAAGGCAAATCTCTTTATATGAGCAGTTTCTCAATGCCTTTAAGAGAGAAACAATATTATGGTTAAGAAGAAATACAGGACAAACTATTCCATCTTTGCGATAACTTACAGACAATTAGAGATTTCTGATTCGTATTTTCTGATTTTTTATGCATTCAAAGTTAATTTGTTACCTTTACAGTAACCTTTGCTGGTGAGCAGATTACTCAGACTTACTACATAAGCGATGCTGTATGCTGTCAGGAGAAAATGAAGCTTCCCGGCAGCTTTAATGAAGCCCGGATTAACAGTAAATGAAAAGGTATTGCCGTGGTGTGCCCCATACAAGTGCAATGGCTTATGTGAAGACCGTCTCATCTCTAAATGAACCATCTCTTCACATCACTAGGCTGCGGGCCAGATGGGATACCCAGGGGATAGTTATTATTTTAGGATGCAAATATCAAACTTCTTCAACTTGGATCCTTTTTTTTCTCTCTTTTTTTTTTTTTTTTTTTTTTGCCCAGATGTTTTACATTCCAGTAACATAATTAAAAGGAATGAGCGTGGAGGTTTGTAAACCTGCCATTCTAAAAATCAGTTTCAGCGATCCTCCTTTCCATAACTCTCCTCATTTCTTTTGCTGTCGGGATGCCAACATCAAGACAAGCTCTGCAAGTCGGTCTGTGCCGTTCCAGTTGAGGAGGAGCGGCCTATTGGCCAGCATGGGCATGGCACTCAGCACTGACAACAGCACTGCTCGAAGAGAAAACTTAATTAGCATGGAATTCCCTGAAAGACTGCTTCCCAGTAGACTATGAATACGTAATGTCGTTATATAATTAAATACTTACAGATTTATGCAGTCTTAAAACATATAGGAGGTTTCTTGGGCACATCCATGTAGGAGATGTGGGCAATGTCCCTTTGCCTCTGCTCTGAGTTCTGTATATCTGAGCTGTGATGGGGAGGTATATGTAGCTGCTTAATGCCTGAAATAGGGTCCCTGCCATATTCTCCTGTCCACTCCTGGGTTTGGCTCAGGTGGAGCAAGTCAGATTGTGCTGGCACCCACCCTACTATGAGTATTGAGTGACAAGAGGAAGGGTAAAGCAGTGCATCTGCGTGAGTTTCAAATTAGCAGTGTGAGGTTCATTCATTCTTTCCAGGTATTAGTAAATGTTTACAATTTTAAGTGCTTCAGAAATCTCAGTCTGGTATCTTACCTCTTAAAAATGAACTTATTTTACTCTGAAAATGTTATAATGCCAAATTAAAGGGAAATAGTGCTGAGGCGAATGAAATCACTCTGTGCTCATGCATTTCTGAAAAGTGACCAGTTCCTGAAACTTCACTGTGTGTGGAAACCTCCAGAAAATACATATAAATCTTTCCTAACTCACCTCCCAGGATGATCTCCTTATTGCCTGAAGCATGAAAATTGATTATCTTTAATATGATTTTAGTTAGCATTATAACAGGTTTGAATAGGGAATGTGAAATGTCCAGACCCTCTTAACACCAAGCATTTGGGGTTTTGGCAGTGAGTCCACAAGTTGTCTGTTTGCAGTATAAAGAAGTGTAGAAATTCAAACTGTACCATGTTTTAACTTCATCAAAGTATCATATTCTTCTGTTAGCAAATGAGGTAAAAAGGGTACTCCTGAGCACTCTGCACTCTGTCCCAAGAACGTCCTATTCAAATCTCCTCTCATCCCTCTGCTGACCAGATTTTAATCTTTATTATTTTGCCAGTGTAAGTCCAGCCACTGAACTTTTGAATTTCCTCCTAATCTATTCATCAGTGGATAAGAAAATGGCTGGGAAGGCTATTGGATGTGTCACTGACTGATGACAGCAGTGTCAACAGAAGTTATAACTCCCTTTCTTTTTGTAGATTCTGGCCCTTTCATACTGCTTTACTTGGTGTCAGACTTCCTTCTTAAATTACCTGTAAGTGCCACTGGTTGTTAATTTTCCTGCTAGGAGTCTCCAGCACGACACGTCCAGTTCACTAATACTAAAGGTTACAGGGAATGTTTTGTAACACCAACACTGTAAGAAGACAGAAGATTCCTAAAATGTTTTTCACATTTTGTCCCAACTTTTGTTTTTCATTCAAGGCGTTATCTCTCAGATCTTTCCACGATTTGTTATTAAGTTTGCCAAACATAAAATGCTGCTTCTTTAACATGTTGTGTTCAGGTACAGAGCAATGTTTTCCCAATCTAAATCCACTTCTGACTGCAGTGAAGATCACAAAGCCCTTCTGGTGGCACCATGTGAATTTTCTTCGGAGTAAATCAAAGCTCAGACTGATGAGAAAAACTTCAGGGCCACAGAACGTGCTGAGATGGAATGGAAAACTTTAAAAAAGGGAGGTTTGATTCAAGGCCTCAGATCAGAAAATGTTTGTGTCTGGATTAAATGCCTCGTGAAGGAGTAGCCTCTGGAAGCAGCCACCTTCTGCAGCACCTGCTGGGGAAGAGACTGTGGCACTGGAGCTGCAGCTGCCCTCCTGTTAGAGGGAGGTACAGCCAGGTGGAGGCCCAAGGACAGTGTCTATTGGAAACCACTATGCTTTGGACCTTGCTCGTAATTCTTGAATTTTCCCCCAGAGGAAATCGTCAGATTGGAACAAAAGCTTAATATATTTCTGCCTTTTGTGTGTCTTTGCCTTTCTTAGTCGGAATCTGGCCTTGATCACTCTGCTCATGACCTCCCTGCCTGAACCTCCACAGCCGTAAATGTGTAGTAATGAACACTTGTATGATTTCAGTGAATAAATAAGTGTTGCTTTTCACTTTAGTAATCACCATGACAAAAATACAGGCTTCATGAGTCCAGAAACTCTGTGATTTTGTTTGCTGAGATGCTTGCATTTCCCCAGCAGCATGGATGTGTTCTGCAGATGTAAATCTGTGTATGTGTATGCAAAAAGCAAGCTGATTCTGGTTTCAGAATAGGTTTTAGTCATAAAAATCATCTCTTCTCCCTGACTTTGTTTTTCGTTTGTCTGTATATTTTAATTGGTTGAAATGCTGAGAAGCACACACCTGGCTTGCTGTAAGTAGAGAAAGTGTGTGAGAGTGCAAGTGTTTCTGGGAACTCTGAAAAGAGTTAAATTTTGATGGTGTGGGACATGATTTCTGGTTTTTTCATGGAGAATGAGAAACGAGGGCTAAGGGTTATGATTGAAGAAGTGATTTTGTGGGGCTCATTGTTCAGTCTGGGTAGGAGCAGGCTGAGCATTTGTAGGACTCTGTGGCCAAGTACAGAGACCTGTAAGAGCCACTGGTGACAGCAGATCATTTCCTGCAACAACTGAGATAATTACAGAACCCTTCTTCTTGAATAAAAGAAGAGTATCTTCCTTGTGGAAAAATTTGAGCAGTCCATGTCTGTGCAGTATATCTCCACAGTTCTGAAATTTGAGGGAGTTTGGATAAAATTCTGTGGATTTTAAACCACCCTTGTCATTCAGCTAGTTTGGAGCCACTGCTAATGCAGCTTGTTGTCTCCCTCTTCCCCCCAGAACATCGTCCAAGCCTGTGGAAGCACAGACCCAGCTCTAAAATAACACAACATGAAAAGTAAGCTAGAAATCCGGATATATTGAGTGGGAATAGAACTAGTTCCTGTGCTGGGAGAGGAAGGAAATTGGTTAGTTTGAAGTGGAGAATTACTGGTAAGTTAAGAAAATGTATTTTAGTAGGCAAACCATTTTCAGTAGTTATGAAGAAGCTTGGCATTGGGAGAAATATGATTTCCTGTAATCAAGGTGCAGGGAGTTGTTTGCCAGCCACTAATGCCTTTAGGGAAATCTAGTAGCAAACCATGTAAATGAAAGGGATATTAGCAGAGATTGGCTTCATTTTCTTTAGGGCAAAACCATAAAAAGTTACGGTGTTTCATATACCCTACCTCGGCTGGTTTAGTTATCTCCTGGTTGCTTTGTTCCCGAAGTTGCTGGAAAATGCTTTGATGATGTTGGTAAGGCTAACCAGCTGAACTTTTATCTGTTATGCTGCAGAGAAATTGTGTGGCAAAAAAGCTTATAAATGTTAAATAAGAGGAATTTTTGGTCAATAAGGCCACTGATAAATCTCCTGTTAAATTAAGTGTGCCTGGAGTCCTATATTTAATGGAGCTTTCATAGCTGTTGCCAAATTCCAGTGAGGCTCAGGCATTTCCAATAATTATTACAGCAGAATTTACAGCACATATTTTTTCCTATTGATATATTAAACACATTTGCAATAGAACATGTCCTCCAAGTGATCGGGTTATGTATCCTGTTTAGAGACATGCCCATCTTTGCAGTCATCGTAAATAGTCGGAAAAATGTTCTTAATAATTCTTTGCTGTGAATGAAGATTCCCCCTCACATCCCTTCCCGTGCCATGGGTAGGTGAGGTTTCAGTGATTGTCTGTGCCATTGCATTCACAGAACTTGCTGCATCGATTACTTTGTGGGGACAGACTTGCTCCCACATGAACCCGTGCATTTACTGGGTGGCACTGGAAATTAAATCAGGCTAATTCCTTTTGGTCTGTGTAGCCAAGCTATGTTGGCACATGTAGGGATGTATGTGTGTTTTGTGGAATTGTGTATTGTGGTCTTCGAAATGAATCCACTTGAAGTTGGTAGTAACCTGCCTCTTGCATCAATGGAAATGGATATTATGATTGTTGTGTTGAAGCGTGTGCTCAAATGCACTGGGAGTTTGATACTATTTTTCAAACTGCCAAATAGATAATGTCAGAACATTTCTGAAATGGGATACTAACATCAAGATATACTGCACCAATCAACTGACATCAGGCAAAGTACTGTGTAAAACTGGGGATGTAGGAGACTACTACAGAATTTCCATTTTCATTCTCTATGTCAACAGCTTTGTAACTTACCTAGCAGATTGTTTTATGTTTTCCAGACATATTCTCAGTAGACTACAAACACTACATTCAGCTCAGCTTTCAGAACCCAAAGAATTAGATATGCTGTAGTTTATGAAATGGATGTTTATGAAAGTATCCTTTGTTTGAATTGCTCAAAAACCCAACATGAATTCAAACTTTGACAGCGTAAGCAGAAAATAAGAGGGCCATAGTGATCTCCCAAATGTAGCCTTAACTATTGAGGTTCTCATATTGAAAATGCAATTTTCTGTCTAGATGTTTATGAATGTCTTCAAATTCCCTTTCATAATAGCCCCTTTTTGACAGGCCTTTTTCAACTCTGAAATATGAGCAGAAAGGTTGCTGCGGAATGTACTATACACCATTATAGGAGGTACACCTCTGTCCCTCAAGCCAACAGTACTCTTTTGGAAGTCAGTGATGATATATGCACGTGTAGGAGGTTGCGGAGCCTAAGATCCACTGCAGAGAAGCAGGATTCTTGTACTGAATCTCAGGAAGTTCGAATGCTAAAATACAGCATGACACTTTAGGGAGCCAGTCTTTGTAAAATGCATGACTTCTGTGTGGTTTTATAAACTCTGCGCATAACTCCAGTCTTGTGTGTCTTCAGAGTGCTAGCGAACCTCATCACGCAGCTGCCAAAAAATAGTCAAAGCTGTTAATATCAGATTGCTCTCAGCAGGTAGAAATGTGTCTCTTGGGTTACAAATAGTCTGTGCTGAAGGGATCCGGTTCCCCTGGCCTGCCTGTGTGTGTCAGCAGCCAGGGAACAGGAATGGGCAGCAGCAGCTCAGTGAGAAAAGTGGGTGCAGAGCACACATCAGGTCTGCTCGCTTCGTCCTTGTGCTCTTCTGACTTTCTGACTATGTAAAAATGTGTTTTGAAGCTGATAAGGAAACTGCCACTGATTTCACCGGGCTTGATGCCGTGTCAGTAGATCACAAAAGATCAATGTTATGAGATGAATTGCTGTTCCCAGATTAAAGTGCTTTTTTTCTCCCCTACAAAAACATGAACTTCAGGTTATGATGCAAGAAAAGGAATGTGTCAGCAACAGTGGGGGCTTGTGAGAGCAAGGGGTGCCAGCAAAATGATGCTCATCCTTGGGTTTCAGGGGTCATGAACATACTGAATGCCACGCAAAATCCAGGAAGGCCATGGACAAGCAAAACACATACAGTGTGTGGGTTATTTTGTCATTTGCGTGTTGTGAACTTGTGTACATGGTAGATACTAGCTCTGTCTTGCACTGTAGTGTCACAGAGCCAACTTTTATTTGTTGGAGAGGCAGGAGGATGGTATTTTCTTTATTGTCTAGTGTCCAGGAGTGCTGAGAAAGTTACTTTTTTTAAAGGACGTGCCACTTAGAAGATGGGTTCAGGTTGCACAAGTACTTGGTAGGAAACGGATGCGGTCCAGCGACAGTATGCAGCTAAGGTCTCTGCTTCCACATGCGCAGTGACAGAGGCAAATCTATTCCATGTTCAGCTTCCTAAATCGGCTTAATAATGCACATTAAAATACCAGCTGACCTGTAGCAGGAGAAAGAAAATGTTTGTGATGTTAAGCACCTTAAAATGAAATAATTCCACGTTAACCTGCAGCAGCTTTCTGGCATAAGCACAGCCCTAAATGGTGCAGGTAGAAATGCACACCCTGGAAAGGTGAGGCTGGAGCCTACTTGAGCTCCCAGTTATGACAGAAAGGCAGCAGCAGAGTTGCTGAGGAGTAAGGGAGGGGGTGTGCTAGTCAAAAGAGAGATGCAATCTTGGTGTTTCTGATGGCACTGTAGGGTACCAGGAGTCAGAGCTAGTGTGCGACTGCTCCGTGTCCTATATTTGCAAGTCTTGTTTTAAAGTTCCCGAATTTTGCTCTGCTCTCGGGCTGCCTCCATCAAAGCACTGTCATCTGCTGGCTGTTCTGAGCTCTGGCCAGCCTTTATAGAAGTGCCAGAGAAAAGGCAGCATCGTTCAGCACAGTATAATGCGTAAACAGTTTTATACTGACATGGAACATGGAGTAGAGAACATTTAGATTAGTGTATTGTTTCAGCACTGGACAAATACAAATGTTTCTCCCGAGTCTAAGGATATTTTTAATACTCCTTTTTATGTGTTCTTTTATTTTCCTTGAAACTGAGAATGCATTCTTCCCAGAATCTTTAAGCTTGCTCTTTTATTTTTTTTAAGGGCATCCTGTCCGTTTTTAAATACAGCCTTTTCATGTTGCCACCGGGCTGCTTTGATCTGCAGATGAGAACCGATGAGATGCAGTTTCCTCATTGCCGGGCTCTGCCAAGAGTTCCAGGAGCTCGCCACCATCCCAAAGAGTAAATCATCCTGGCGAGACTTTCCAGAGCAATCTTTTCCCATTGCCTGCAAAGCAGAAGGCCCAGAACAAGCCGTCTCTGTTTTGGTAGCGTAAAAATGAACGTATTAAAAAGAACATTGTTCAGTGAGCTTGTTTTATTTATGTAATGGTTGCTGTACAAAAGGATGGGGATGGCACCGTGTCCGTGGGGAGCCTCTCCCTTTTTCCCTGCTGCCCTCCTGGGGAAGGAATTCATCTGAAAACGCAGTGCTTTGAGTGCCTTTCTGTGCCTTACGTCTGGAAACACGAGTCCCATGAGGGGAAATGGCTTTTTTTGGTCAGTTCGTGCCGAATTGCACAGTAGTTGGTTGGAAGAGGTAGCCCAGCGTTACTCTCAAAATACTTTGTTCCTTCAGGTTTGGATGGGAGACCCTTTGTAGTTTAACTGCCGCTTGAATTCTGCAGCATGTGTCAGGGAATAAGTAAATAACACGCCACTCCTGCCCTGGGATCGGTGTACTAATTTATGACCAGATCTGAAGCCTTTTCCCAAGGCAAAATACAATTAAAGTCAGGCAGAATTTCGGCTGTGTGAAGACTTCCATTTTTGATCAGTGAATTTTACTTTTCTAGATTTTTATTACTTTTCAACAGTCATAACAAAGTTTCTCCTGTTGGTGATTTTACATAGCCTTGGGTCTCGAATCCCATGCACTAAAGGCCTGACCTCTTTTAACCTAATCTTATATGGTGTGCTGTCTAAAGAACTTAATTCTTATTGGGATAACAAGTTAAAAAACATGTATTTTTTAAGCACATCCGTGACATTTTTGTTAACCTGATTCTAATGGTGATCTGACAGTAACAGCAAAGGATGAAACGCGAAGAACAGGCTGCGATCTAATCTGGCCTAACTCATTGATTCACTCCCTGACCTTGGGTGAGCCTTTTGACCTGCCTGTGCCTCAGTCAACTCAGCTGGAAAATTGGGTAAAGAGCAGAGCCTGTTAGAAAACCATCTTCAATTTGAGCAAAGATTTCCCGGAGACCCAAAAAAGTGAGTGGAGTCATTTTGTACAGACATAATTGATTGCGGCCTGCACAAGAATAACATCCTGAGCTGTGGGATGCGATTGATGACATCTCGTTCGCCGTGTGGTACCCGGGTGGTCTCTGCTAGGCCACTTTTCATGTGTCCAAGGCTGTGTTTTCCCTTCCACGGCGTTCGTCTGGCCGTGCCTGTCCTCGTTAGGAATGTGGCTCCAGCACTGCGCTGGTCCAACAGGGTATTGTGGAGTAATTACTATTCCTGCTCAGTTCGCAGTTACTGAACTACATTATTATCCCCTAGATTTATCACGAGCTAAAGTGGCATCACATGCTGCTGTATCAATAAAACATAAAAATAAAATCAGGTCTCTACCCAGAATTCACCCGACGCTTTACAGCATTCCCTTGCTCTCCCAAGCTGGGTTCCATGCTGTCAGCCTGTAACTACAAAGAAGAGCCAGGCTGCAGCCCTGGAGCCGAGCCCTGATGCCAGCCATGCCGTGCTCAGGGCAGGAGCAGCAGTGCAGGAGGTGTGCAGTGACCGGAGCCGTCCGTCCGACCCTGCCCCGAAGCTGGGGCTGCTGCTGCTGCAGCCCGAGTGCCGTCAGGAAACGCTGAAGTCATGTGGATGGAAGCCAAGGGCATTTAAATGGCATGTGGATAACCACTCGAAATTGGCAGCATGTGATCAGCCTCATGCACAAAGCTCCATACTCTCACGAATTTGGCACTGTTTGTACTGGGCAAAGGCCAGCATCTCTTGCGTGTGCCAGCATGTTTAAACTATCCTGGACTTACTAATCTATTCTCCATGACCCACGCTGGAAAAATGACCATTTCCTTTCCCCAATTCCCACATCTGCTATTTGTTTTCCTCCCTTTGCCTTCCTAAGATTTGGGAAGGAGTTCAGGAATGCGCAGCGCTATTCAAAACCAAGCTGACCTCAGATACTGATGGCATTTATCTGACAGCGCTCGGAGGTAAATAGTTAAGGGGAAACCGTCATGTTTCTTCACTTTCTCAGGCATATTTCTGGGCATTTTCAAATTAAGAAAAGAGCAACGCACACTATTTTGTTCCAAAACGTTAGCTAGCTGTATGGCAGCGGTAGGAGGGACCCGGTGTTTCCAGTGGAAACTAGTAAATCCTGCAGTGCCAGTTAATTGGCTCTGTCATTATCCTTCCATGAAATATTCTAAGTTTTAACATTAATATTAGGTGCAAACACCTAAAAAAAGTCACTTCCACCAGTCCAAATGAAATTACTATGTGGGAATGACATTTATGCTGGAATAAAATCATCACTGTGCCTCGTATAAAATAATATATACATATATATATTCTGCATTAAGGAAAATCTCAGTCTGTACTCACTTGAGAAGTGTGGGCATAGAAGAACAAAATGAAATTTCACTTGAAAATATTCAATTTTATGAAAGGAATAATCCAGAAACATATGTTTCATTAGAACAGGCAAAAAAAAAAAAAAAAATAGCAGTAGAATGTGAAGAGCAGTAGTGGCAGATAGGGGGTAAAATGTGGTCAGAATTTGGAGAACAACACAAAATCTTGTACTGCACCCTTGAAAAAAGAACAGTAACAACCACGTCTTGGGAGATATAAACTTATTAAGAAAGATTAACGGGAGATTTAACCAACGGGGTTACTACAGCTCACGTCCACAGTGACGCTTCTAGGCCTTTATTTTAGCAAATCAGTTAAAGTTCAGTGTTAAAATAGGAACTGGAGGCTAAAAATGGGATCTGGGCCTAGTGCTGTATATTCCTCTGGGCTTACAAGGCTAAGCAGAGGTCCAGGAATTACCCACAGATATTTGTTGAGTTTTATATCGAGAGCCCAAAATAGAGGCATAGTTATGAAATTAAAGGGAAAGGAATTCGAAAAGAGCTGAGTAAACTCTCCACAATGCTGTACTTGAGCTTACTATCCAAGAGTGAGGAGCTGAGTTTTTCTGTGCTCCTGCCAGTAATGAAGGATTTGGTGCTAGGAAGGAGATACACAACTTCTGGCATGCCACGTGCCAGCTGCATCTTCACAAAGCCATGAGCAGCTCCTGTTTCAGCAGGAACTCATATGCAATCCGCTGTTATCAACTCTTAAGTTCCTTTTGCTTTTACTTCTGTCCAGATTTCCTTTTGCTGTTGAGTACCTTTGTTCAAGATTATTTTTCCCAAGATATGTTAACGTTGCGTTTTTCCAAACCGAGTGTCATTTGTCGCCATTCGGTGGGAGTCTGTACATTGCACACTGAGATTGTTTCTGATCAGCAGGACCGTCAGCTCCAGCTGTCAGAACCCAAAGCCAGAGATGAAAAGTGCCATTGGTGCCTCTGGAGGGTCTGGTCCTTCCCGCTGGCAGTCGTCCTGCTCGAGCTGCCTCCCTGCTGCTATCTTGGCATGACTCACACTGGACCCAAACTCAGCGTTTGCTCTTTCTGGAAGATAAGATTCTCTTTTGTGTCGGTGGGCCGCCAGAACAGGAAAATTCAGCGCACTGGTGGAATGACTCTTTCATTGTTATGCCCTGACCCTGCACACTTTCAAAAGATACTGCATGTCCACACGTCCAGGAATTCTAACGGCAGTGGCAGAAAGGCATGTCTTGTTCCTTCCATGAGGAATCCTTCCATTTTTAGCAAAAAGTCAAATGAATACACACGTGTTTGAAAAAGTAGAGTATGTTTTTGGCCTGGTGTTTAAATGTGGTATTATTAATGCAGAATGAAAGGCAGAAATCTGGTGGCTACTGCTATTGAGTGATCAAAACCCACTGCTTTTAGTAGAAAATGCATGTAAATAGCCAAACTAAGGGACTCATTCCCTTCTCAATGAAGTCAATGGCAAAGCTCCATTGGATTTCAATAGGCATGAATTACGGGCAAAGAGAAAAAAGAGCGGTTATTTGTAATTGTAATTGACTTAGTTTGCAGTGACAAAGTTGCCGCATGGAGGGAAGGTGTGCATCCTAATTGTCTCCACTCCCTTGCTATCGCTAGGTTTAGCTGTGACTACCCGTCGGTCGCTAATATTTTTCTTTCACCTGCTGGGACACTTTGCTATGCGTGTTAACAGCGCTGCAATTGCAGCAGGGACAGTGCTGGCTGATGTTCAATTAGATGAAAACCAGTGATTTTTTTTAATGCTTTTGTTGTTCTTTTTGACATGTGGGTGGTTTTTCATTTCTTTAAGAATATGGCATGAAATTCATCACAGTGAGAGTATTCTTTTATATGCTGGAACAAAGAGGGTGGAGAGAAAACTGGTAAGTCTTTCAGCGTAGTTACAAAAAGGCAGAGAAAAAAAAAAGAATTTCAGTGTTTTATTCTCCTTTAGGTGAAATGTTTGGAGTGACTGCCGTTCGGCTTATCAACTAATCGAGGAAGGAACGGTAGCACAAAAGCACTTTTTTTGTTGTTAGAGAAGTAATTAATTGATTGCATGTTGTTTGTTTCTTCAGCAGTTACGTGATACTCCCCCGTCAACCTGTGTAAAATTATTGTGTTGGTGTGGACACACAGCATCTTTGCTGCTTCCAAAAGCAGATGAGGGGTCCTCCTCTCTGGGCAGTCCGCGGATCCGTGGCCGTTCCCAGGGCATTCCAGGAGTGTTGGCTATCTCGGGAACACCGGAGAACTCCGCAGACAGGAGACTGTTCCATAATTAAACTCTGTGCAAAATAAAGGGAGATCTTCATCACGCTCTTTGTATTCATATCAAATCTGTTGCCATGGGAGCTAGCACTGAATAGCAAGGTAGGCAAAATCAGTAATGTTACATCACGTTTGCCCTGTAGCCACTGGAGGGTCCCTTAAAATAAAGTCGCCTTTTATCTTTGCTTTCTGAATAAACATAAAACTAGATTTTTAGTGCAAAATCCTGATTTCAAGGTTATTGATGCCGGACTAAATTAATACAGTCTGTGCGATAGCATACAAAATCCCCAGCAAAACCAGGGATACTCCTGTCTTTTGAAAGCTTGACATTTGTTTTTCATCATGAACTTAAAGGTCACCAGCTACAGATGAATCAGGATACCTGCTTGAGTTTACATTTACATGCATTTTATTTTATTCCCATGTGCACTTTTTATGAGATCCATCACTGGAATAAAACTGTAGCTCTGTCTTATTATCTGGGTTTGATAAACTAGAAGAGTTATCAACCTGCTGCCTTTAGGAGCAGATGAGTTGTCTTCAGTGCATCGCGCTGCAGCCGCAGTTCAGTTTTCTTTGCCTCTCGACCTGAGCAGCGCCTCTAATTTCAGCTGTTACAAAAGAGGTTCTCTGCTCCTCATCTGCAATCCTCTGTGTTTTGTCATGCTGCTCAATCCCCGAAATGATGGCAGTGCTGCACCGTCAAAGCAACTGAAAAATGATTTGTGTGCGTTGATGCTTGCTTAATTCTTGTTTTATTTCTACAGATGAAGATGCAATTAATCAAAACACGGGTTTCAGAACTTCCTGTGATTCTAAATGCCTCCTTCGGACTTACAATGAACGTGTCCCGTGTCTTCTGCATATGAATTTTTGTTTTTGTTCGGGCTAGCAAGTGACCTGTATTGCTGCACGGATTTTTTTGAAACCAAATAACATTTTATATTTTTACCAAAATACCTGTGGAGCTGACAGAGCATGATGCATTCATTTTCCTTGATTTTGTAGTGAGGGAAAAGGCTAGCATGAATAATTCAAAAATAATGCTGAGACTGTTAAGATTTAGTACTGGAGAGGTCATCACAGTTGGGAGAATGAGCTAGGAGACTATTACTATTCCACGATCTTTGAATCTCAAGGTGACATCATTATTATTTCTCTATATCTATAATGTGGTGCTGCAACCAACTTATTGCAGTGTTTCTCATGTAGGGTAGAAAGATCAATTACATACAGACCTCAAAATGTGAACTATAAGCATAGTGTCCAATAAAACTGTCATTAACAGTCACCACAATTTTAACTGTATGCTTCCAGGTCAAGCTGTCTTAAAAATGATAACTGACATTGAAAGGTTGAATAAAGAGCACTCACTCCAACGGGAACAATTCCGTACCCAAATAAGTTTTCATTAACCAATTTGCTAATTCCGTTCTTGAGTTGACGAAACCGTTCGGTATTTCATCGATTCGTTTTATTGTTTCCGTTCCACACGTTCGCAGACAACCTGAAAAAAACAATCATCGTTTTTCCACATGATCAGCGTCCACGGCAGTGTTGTTGAATGCAGATAAAGCATCCCTGTGCAGTTTGATTTAATTTATTCCCATCTTCGGCAAGAAAATGGGAGATACTATGGAAAGTGTATCTCAGTAGCGTGTGTTGCATGACTTTAACTGTTACCTCTCCGTGTGCTTTAACTCCTCAACCCATGGAAGTGTGCGGTTCCCAAAGCAAACAAGTCCCTCTGGGATATGGCACGGCGGTGCGTGGCAGGAAGCAGCCGGCAGGACTTCGGAGCAGTCCCTGATTGGCTGAGGGCTGCCTTGTATGTTTAATTAAACATTCATTTCCCTTGGAGAATATTCCTCAGGATTGTAACTCTTCCGGTAAACACTTTTCCTACTCATTTTATTTTCTCTTTGTAATTTGTGCGAGTTTGAAAGATAAATACGTTGGCTTTCATAAGGAAATTATGAGAGAAAAAAGGGTTTGTAAGCCACCTGTTCTGAACACCGGGTTGCTTTGATGTGAACCGCGTTAAAATATTTCTAACAGATCTGCTGCGAATCTTTGAGGCAACGATTTCCCCTTCTGTTTTGGAGAAGCAGTTCCTGCGCTGCTGTCTTAGTTGTGCCCCGTTCCCGTGTTGCTCCATCAGCCCACTCCTCGGGGCTGTTCCTGGGCAGTCTGCACTGTTGGCTTTTGGACAGCCAGCAGCTCCTTCCCACATCTGGGTCTGAACGAACTTAGGGATGGTCTCATTTTCTAAATTCTGAATTCCCTTGCTTCTCTGAAGCAGACTTTTTTACAGCGAGACAGAAAAATATTAGTGTCATAGAATCATAGAATCATAGGGGTTGGAAGGAACCTCAAAAGATCATCGAGTCCAACCCCCAGTGACCAATGTGTACATGGAACAGATAGGAAAAAAAAAGAAGTAAAAATGAAGATCTTCATTTTTCTTGCTAGGCCTTCAGGTGTGGCCAGCAGAGGGGCAAGGGGCAGCTGGCAGAGCATGGGCCCCAGATACCCAACTGAGACATCAGGCATGGACAGAGGAATGGAAGTGAAATAGGCCGGGAGACATTTGATCCTGCAGCAGGAAAACCAAAACAACTGCGGAACAATGTCTCTCTAATGATGACAGGAAAATTAAAAAGAGAATAAAGCAGTGGTTTCCTAGTTATAGCTTTCTTCCTGTTCAACTGAACATTTATTTTAATTCTTAGTGTTTGGAGGAAAGCCACATGACTTCAGCTCCACTTCGCCCTCACCATGCAGTCTTAATTGCCGTGTTTTTGTCAGCCTACTGCACATAATGAAGTTTGCCATCTGCAGAGAATGTTGTCCAGAGGTGGTGGTGATTAACAAATGCGGCCCAGTGCACCGCTCTGCTGTTCTGTTTGGGAGTGTCACAAGCTCTGAGCATCATCACCAGGTAGACTTCTTGGTTGAGAGCTAAGAACCAGTGAAAGAAATGGAGATCAGTGCAAAAAAAAAAAAAAAAGCCAAAGCAAAATGAAAAAAACAACAGGTTTTGTGGCAAAATTATTGAAAATCGCATGGGGATTTAGGCTTACCTTTGCCCTCATCACAAACTTCTGACACGACACTGTGGCAGCTACATTTGCTGTTTGAATTCTGAGGTACCAGGGCTACGAAATTAGTGATGCCATCCCAGCTGACAGCAGCGGGAAAGGCAGGGAGAGGGGTCTTCCATCTGAATGTGGGGTGGGGAGCCTGTGGGTCAGGAGTTCTGGTAGCTTGGCTGCTCTGGCATTTTGAAATGTGGCATTGCTCTGGTTGATGTGAGAAGGGACTCCTGGAAAATTTCTGCTGCCCGTGAGGTGACATGAGGATTTCATGTGGAGTGTCACTCCACCATGCATTGTGCTCAGTTTTGCTTGGGAAGGCAATTTGGCGATAGGCAGCCTTCAATGACATTTCAAAAGCATAATAAAAACGTAATAATTATTCGATTTTGTGGAGAAAAATGAAGTTTTTGCATCAGCGGGTATGGAAGAAATCATCTTTATGCCACAGATCTTGATTTTTTGTATGATCTTCTGAAACAACACTGTGTGCCTTTGGGGAGAGGAGAATCAGCGGGTGCCTGAGCCACAGGTCAACCCCAAGCACTGACAGGAACAAACGTTTTCAATGGATTCCTTGTTTGTCACTATGCAAACTAGAAACCCAGTTTTAATTAAAGAGAACTACTGTAAAAAGTATTGAAAAACTACAATGGGAGACAATTCCTTAGCATGTTACAGTTACCTCTGACAGAAACATTTTCTGTGGCCAGCGGTCAGCTGAGGATGTTTGCATGGTATTCAGCTGGGAGTGAAGAAAAATGTGGCAAAACAGCTCAAAAGAGTCATTAAGCCTGTTTATCTTTAAGTAAAATGTACAAGCTTGTTCATAACACAGGAATGCAAAGTATACCGTTGGAGGAAATGTAAATGTAACTGCAACTATTTCATTTCATGTGAGGTTTATGTTAGCTCTCCTATTAAATTTAATGGGTTGCCTCATGAGAAGCAGCTCATTAATATGAATATGAAGAGCATGTTTCAACCTGCAGACTAAACAACCCAACGATATGTGGTGTTTTTCCTCTGGTAGATCTTTCCTTTCCAAAAAGATGAAGGAATGTGGTAGGAATGGATGGAGTCTGGGGATAAAGCGCTGAGGTGGGAAGCAGCAGGCCGCGTTTCTCATTCCGCTCAGTGTCATGCACTTTTGATGGGAGCCCAAGCAAATCAATTAACTGCTGTTTACTTTGGTTACTGAATCAAGTTAAATCAACGGACAGTGTAATACTTATTGTGAGGCTAAATAATTTTAATTAATTATCTGGGTTTGGAATGACACCATGGAGTAAATTGACATGCCCAGAGTGATGGCTGGTGCTGAGTGAGGATCCAGGGCTGGTTCAGGAGGCCAGCAGCTGCTTTGTGTGCTGGGAACCACTTGGGTCAGTCTGGGTGGGGGGAATGCTTCACCCAGCTGTGTGACTGTACTTCGTACAGCTTGGAGTGAGCGCACCCGTTGCAATTGAGTATTTCAATGTGGCTGCCTTGAGAGGGGAAGGAAAGAGTCATCCCCAGTGCTATTGTCCCCTTTGGGGCAATGAGGAAAGGATGGAGTCACATGGATGAAGCATTTGCAGGGCTGAGGTTGCTGCTGGATGTAGTTGCAGGAAGTTGCTACTTGAGAAAAAACAAAAAGGCTAAATGAGCAAAAAGCTTCAAAAACGAAATTGAAAAATTAGCCAGCAAACAGTCAGGAAGGACTGAAATTATGGCCCTCAAAGGAACGTTAACTTGCCCGCATTTATCAAATTAGGGTTAATTTTCCAGAAGACAGAGCCCCTTTTGTGGTTTCACTCTCTGGCCACAACGTCAACACTCACCTGTGAACTGCAGGCATTGTTTGAAGGGCTGGTGCCACCAATAACCTGACTTCTGCTTGTTGATTGGTTGGTTTTCATCTGGAAAATTTCCTTATGGTCATTTTAAATTCATAAGTTGGCATAGAATCTCATAAATCTGAGATTTACAATCTGAGGTTACCTGAAGTTTCACGTTAGGCAGTTAAAATAATTCTTATGCCTGAAAACTGCCAGAAATTCAGGCCTTCATCCTGCAGTGGGATAGGATTGATCATATTGCCTGTAATCACGGTATCACAGAATCAAAGAATATCCCAGGTTGAAAGGGATTAACAAGGACAGAATCACAGAATTGAAGAGGTTGGAGGGGATCCCCCTACTAAAGCAGCTCCCTACAATAGGTCACACAAGTAGGCATCCAGACAGCTCTTGGATATCTCCGCAGAAGGAGACTCCCACACCTCTCAGGGCAGCCTGTTGCAGTGCCTTGCTCCAGTTTGTGCCTGTTGCCCTTGTCCCGTTGCTGGGCACCACTGAAAAGAGCCTGGCACCATCTGCTGCCCTCCAGGTATTTACACAGATGATCAGATCTGCTTTCAGCCTTCTCTTCCCCAAGCTGAACGTTCCCAGGGCTCTCAGCCTTTCCTCATCAGGGAGGTGTTTCAGGCTCCTGATCATCCCATTTGAAAAACTAAAGCAAGGTGCTTGTTTGTGTAAAATTATCAATGACACAAGGCGTTCAGATCATTCTTTCTGGAATTACTTTTACCATTCTATTTGCTGGCCTTTCGTTTTGTGATCTCCTGAAAAAGGAATCACATTCCATACTGGGAATCCCAGGAAAACTCTTGGGAATGATCAGCAGCCGAGAATTTGAGATTTTCCTGTACTTTTTGCACTGAGCAGGGCCTGCTGCCCCAGGGGGAGCTGCACAGGTCAGCGATGAATTCATTCTCACCGCTCCTTCAGTCTCTGCATGGAGCAGTGCTGCCCGCGAGGAGCTCCGCCACAAACCACGACCTGCAGGCACCCTGTGGCTGCAGCTCCTCAGGAGATGCTGGTTTGCAGAGGGAGGGAAAGCTGCTGTACTGGTTTAGTGCCAGAGGCAATAAATCTGAGTGATCACAAAGAGGTGGGAGACATGGCTGCACCTTTTTATTGCCTTCTCTACGCTTTCCCTATGGGTAGGCACGGCAGTGCTCTCCCTGCTGTGCCTGGAAGCACGCACCTAAGGACCACTGGTAGAGAAGCCTTGCTATGTTGTGTGGTACTGTTAAAATGGATCACAAAGAATGCCCAAAAAATCCAACCGAAAAACATCCCAACCTTGAAATTACAGAAATAACCACGTTTTTTCCAGGATCTGAATCCTTACAACTTCCAATCTTGGAGGAAACTCATAAAAATTCCTTGAGAAGGCAGTAAGACCCGCGCTCTGATCCTTAACTTGTACCAGGAAAAAGTGTTGAGCATTCTATTTTCTGTTGTTGTTCCGTGTTTGTTCCATTGCGCATACTCAGGAGACTCCTTTATTTCAAATTTAAAATAGTCCATGAAAATCTGTATTGACGTAATAGCTTATTAGGCTACATGCAAAATATTCCCAGAACTAATTTTTAATTAATATAGTTCACTGAAAACTTATAAAAGATTCATATATAATATGATAAAAGAAATAAACATCCTCAATACCACGTCAAGTTTCTTCTCTTTGTAAAATGTTGTTTTTTTTCTCCTCTCCTACCAGAACAATAAAACCTCGGTTCGGGCTTGTCTTTGGCAGCTCTGTCAAATGTGATGTTTTCTGATACATAAAACGGTGCTTATAAATTCAGTCAAATTGTCACCTCTGTCACAGCCTTTCCCACATTTCCAGTCCAGATTTCTCCTGGAGTTTGGCACCGTCCCTCCAGCAGGCTGCTGCAGAGCCAGTGGAGTCTACTGGAAATCATCTCGTTGGCGTAAGTGAATTTTATGCCAGTCGTAAAGTAATTAAAAGTGGCAGGATTTGACTAGAATTCATCTCATCTCTCTGCAGCCACGTCAGTGATCCATCTCACCCAAGCTCCCTGCAGGAGGAAACCCGCTTGTTTGAATTTTGTCCTAAGCAAATCAGGATGGATAGCAAGAGTTGTGCTGCTCCGAGTAGCCCTTTCCCCCACGCTCATTTTCCTTCCCCAGAAGCCCTCTCTGGATATAAACTTGTTTCATTTTGTACAGAATCCTCTCTTTTTCTGCTCTGCTCATGATTCCCATCTGCATCGGATGTTTCCACTGCAGCATTTCATTCAGAACTCAGGCTGGGGAAGCTTGATGTGGAAGCTGGGGGCTTTTGGTTGCCCATGAGGGGGAGTGGGGCCGCCCGGTGGGACCTCAGCTGCAGCTGAGGCATTCAGTAATAGGGTGGAGGCTTCACTACTTCATCCTTCCTCGTTTTGGCAAGGACAGCAGAGGAATTGAATTGGCAGGCTGACAGCTCGGACTCACATTTCCTGCTCCGTTATTCCTGGTAGTTGCCTTACTCTGCGATAGCCGAAAACAAAGGATGTGTTACGTTTATCCTGAAGTCATGATCAATTGAACAAAAGATGCTAACTTTTTCATAGCTGTAATCCAACTTCATTCTCATTGCTCACCTAAAAGACATTCACCTCACTGGCAAAGCTGAACTTTTAAGGTTTAGCAATGTGTGAAGCGTGGGCTGGGGGTGCACTGGGAGCCAGAGGGGCTCAGCAGCCACTGCCCACAGCACAGTCACAGCTTCTGCTGGTGGACAGAAGGAAATAGAAAGGCAGAGGATTTAGCTGTGCTTAGATCCTCCTATTTTTGCAACTACGAGCAGAAAGGGTAAAAACTGGAGAGGGAATGACAGCTGGCTGATCAGCCCCACAGGCAAAGGGAAGTGTCTCTTGCCTTTTTATCCAAAGAGCATCCCAGGTACAGGAGGACATTCCTATCTGTGTTTAACATGGGCTGTCATACCATTGATGAAATCACTGAACTTTGTGTGTGCAGGGTCTGGAGTTTTTCACTGCAGAAGCTCTGTTTCATTAATAACTCTTGGGTGGGTGCATATAAACAGGGGCTTTAATACACATGCATGTACTACAGACCAGTGGGAAATCAAGGTTTTAAATGTCCCATTGCTTACATCAACACTTTGGATGCTAGAAAAGTAATGGCAAGGGTGCAGTGATAGTATTGGATATCTCTTGGAAGATCTTCCTTAATTAATCTAATTGAGTACCTGAGTCTAAATCGGGAAAACTCTATATGTTTAACAGGATTTACTCCTGTGAATTCTCGATATCCTGAGCTCTTGAGGAGCTTTAATACACTCAGCATTTTCCAGGGTTAGATCTTAAGGGCTTGATCCAAAAACATTTAAGATCAATAGGTGTTTTCCTTTGACTTCAGCGGGTTTTGGTTCACCCTCTGTATATCTGTCAATACTTTCTGATCCAAGAATGGAAAAATATTTAAAATTCATATTTCCAAAACTGCTTACTTTACGCTGCATGACTTCTTGAACTCTGCATGGATTTGAATAGGGAAATATTAACCAAAACAATAATGATACTGTTAGTTGAAGTTTTAGCTTTTAAATTCAATGAAAAGTACCACTGGGTATTCTTTAATGTTATAGAAGAAGACTGATTAATTTCAGGTTCAGGTGCAAGACGAGGTCAGGAAAGAATTGTTACTGTATACAGCGAGCATTTCGAGATGAATTTGTAGTTAGAAGTATCATTTTATGATGCATTTTCTGTTTTGTTATCAGGGGAAGTATGATGGGTGACATACGAGTGATCACAGTGTTTTGGTGCAATGTTCTGTGATGGGCTTTTCATAAAAATTAGCTGACAATGTCACGAGTATACAAGTAAATTTATAGCTTTCATACTGGACTGCCATTCCCAGAGCTATTTCCAATCACTTGGGCTTTTTATTAAGTTTATTGTTCTTTTATTGTTCAGTGGAGTGTAAGCAGCAAGATTACAAATAAATGTAAGTTTCAGTGGGTATGAAGTCAAGCTTGCAGAATTAGGGAAGACGCAAGCGAAGGAGAGTAGAAATTAATTTGAATCATTGGTGATATGAAAGACCGCGTTCTGACATCCCTTGTCAGACGCGTGCACCGTGTGCCGAGTTGGAAGCTGACATGCTGCTCCTGCCCGAGTTACAGAAGGAGGTCTGAACACACAGTGTCAGTCATGCTTCCCGTGGACTGACGGAGGGTCGCACGCTCACTATTTATTTTTGCCTGCTTTGATTTGTGCTGGCTTTCTTCTCAGCTCCAACTTAGGGCCAACAAGTGGAAGGCAATGTACTCTCTCCTTTCAGTGTCATTCTCGTAATATCTCCAGTGTGAGTCCTTCAGCATTTATTTCCCTCTACTTTTCCTCCCCTCAAAGAGTGAATACTTTATCATTTTGGTTAATATCCTGACCAGCAGAGCAGAAAATCAGACTCATAGCTTTTAATGACACATTTTCAACCGCAAGTTAGTCAAAAAAATCATTTTTATGTGGTTCTTCAATACTTATACAGACTTCAAGAAACATAATTAAAATTTGTGTTCCTTCTTTGTTATTACGGCCGTGCACTCCACTTCAACTGGATGCTGTTTGTCTGGGCAATCAGACAATAGCTGGAATCCAAAAGCAAATCGATTTGCTGTGTGGCTTGTGCTATTACTTAAGTTATAAATAAAATGATTTCTCCCTGATGGCCCTGCTCTCTCCCCGGTGCAGCCGTGGCCTCTCCTCCCCACACAGCTCCATGGCCCCATGGTAAACCCACTGTGGGCAGCGTGGCCATGTGCTCTGATGGGACACAGCAGCACTGCAGGCCGTGATGGCTGCCCTCATTTGTTTTTCTAGTGCAAACATTCTGAAAGAGAAAGGCTAACTTTTCTCTGGCTTGTATATTTACTTCATAGGCAAGTTATATTTCCAGAAGTGTGGGCAGGGCACCACTGGAAATTGTAAATATACATTGAGAGCCAGCTATGTACACGTGCCCGTGCTTTGTTTTCCTTTTGCCTTCTTAGGAGGACTAAAATTGTTAATCTAACTTGCTGTATTTTCTTTACCTTTCTCTGAAATCTGGGAAGATGTAACCTGTAATCATCCAGCATTTGCAATAGAAGTAAAACAATTATGATGGAAACGAGTACATTGGGAAAATGTGGGTCTAAAAATAAGTTGTTTTTTTTTTTTTGTGAACACAATAGAACCATAGAAAAAAAAAAAATCAATAAAAAGTAGTATATAATGGCTACAGAGTTCAAACAAAGTGCATTCATTCCCTAGTCCCTAGGAGGACCCCTGATATATATGTGCAAAAGTTAATGAAAATCAGACTTTGTTGTGTCATCAAAAATAGCAGAGGAGTTGGCTGCGCTTTTCCCTACGTTTTGGCTACTCGTTGCTCCATAAATATAGCACCTCTTTAAAGGACCAAGCCTTGTTCCTAACAAAGTCAGTTGCAAATCTCAGACAAACTTTGGCACAGGTCTGGGGGCCCAAAGATGGGCCCTGAGCATAGTGGGGTGCATGGGGGGAGTGGGTGCATCCCGGCAGGGCCACAGCTTCATCCACGGCACAGTGGTGGTGGGAAAGGAATGGCTTCATCTTCTTCCTAAGCTGGCTCTCACCCATGGCTGAGGTTCTCATTTTTGTGGACATTTACGTGAGCCCAGTGAATCTTATAAAACAAGCCAATGCTTAGATTTAGAGCATGGAGGAGGAGTTGTTTTTTTTTTACTTTCTGGTGTTTTGTTTGTTTTTTTCATTTTGAATGCAGGAGAATGGGGTTGCGAATTCCACACATGTCAGGGAAAGGCTTGGACATTTACCTCCTGATTCAAGGCATGAGAGGAAAACACCACGTGTATTCCTGCATCCATCTGTAGCTCAGTGGCTCCTTCACAGAGCCTGGGCTTCTCGGGCTCCCCCAGCACCATGCAGCAAGTGGAAGCCAGCAGAAGACTTGAGGAGCTGTTCTGAGAAGCTGCTGTGTGAGATAACTGTAGAGCAATTCTGTGCATCAGTTGAGCCAGGAAATATCTGGTTATCTAGATTCTATTTGGAGAGCAACACCTCCATTTTATTTTCTTTCCATTCTGTGATCACAGAAATACTATATCTTGTAAGCGTCTAGAATACTTTTCTTCCCATGGCAGCCTCACATTCCCTCTATTTTCCTGTTGACACTGAATGACTCTTGACCTTCGAATCTTGCAATTTTTAATACATTCAAAGAAAATCTGATCCTGAGAACATTTGTAAGTGATTACATCTAAGCTGTGAGAGCCTAAACCGAGGCCTGCTGAAGACAGTGAGAGCTTTTCTGTTTGTTTCCACGAGTTTCGTAAACTTTTGCTTATGGAGGAACAATGCAATTAGAAGTCTGTCCATCTGAGCTTCTGCTTTGCCTCACTTAAAAAAAAAAAATGAACACTCTCATTTTGCTCATTGAATGAATACGGAAAGGATGAGAATGGAGACAGCCACGCTGGCTCCAAGCCAGCCCACTTTGGCCAACAAGCAAGTTTCCTATAATTTAAAGATGTGCTACAGAAAAGAAACCCTTAGCCGTTCCAGCCTTTATCTGATTGTTTGCCACTTCAATAAAATAAATAAAATAATTAAAAAGCAGTAAGCTATAACTTTTCAGTTAGTTTAAGAAATGAATCTTAGAGCTTTCTTTCCCAGAAGATGGGCTGTCTCCTGGACGCCGCTGCTCCGTGCGCACTCAGCCCCGGCACAATGGCTGGCTCCAGGGCAGCAGCCTTAAAATGCAGTTTTGCAACTCCTCCTTGGATGAGTAATCTGTCCTTCAGTCCCACTCACGTGAGTAAGGGATACTTGAGTAAGAAATGGTTGAAGGGCCTGGTGTCCTGATGATGGCAGAGGGCTGAGTTGAGCAATGGCTTTTAGAAGCAACAGAGTCTCCCTAAGCTTTGCACAATGAGTTTAGATGTGGGCACAAGTGATGGGCCTGGGCTCAGCGAGCCCCTGGCCACTGCCTGTCCTTCTGTTCAGCCACCCTCCTTCAGAAATAACCAGATTCACCATGCTGGCATATTTTTGAAACATATCAAGTTTGCAGAGGCAAGATCTAAACGTGATTTGGGATCGTGGGTCTGGTGAGGAGGAAGGCACACCTTGCAAATGTACCCAATACTTGAAAGCTTGGAGTGATTATCAGACTTCAGGATAGCAGTTTAAACTTGAAAAGCTTAGAGTTAGCTTAGCAGGTCTTCTGCAGAAGTCAGAGCTTCCTGAGTACACTTTATAGCTTTCAGTACTATTTAGAAGCAAGCAGTGTCTGTCTGTGTTTTCACCTTTCTTATGGGAATACAAATCTCAGGGGACAGCTTTAATTTGTTGAAGCTAGGGCTCTAACACACTTTGTTCCACGTGGAGTCCTTGGGAGCTCTAATATGTTTTGAGTGGGTAATGTTTCCATACATTACTACTCCATTCATAATCCATTTCTTGGATAATTCCTCATTTGTGAGACCTGGAGAAATTATGGCATTCGCAAGCATTTTTTGAATATTTATGTAATGCCATGGCAGAGCTCAGCATATCAGTTGGCTGGAGACGAAGGCAAGATCCCGAGCTGTTCTCATACTTAAGTGCCAGTTTGAGTCCTTGGCAAAAATGTAAATTGCAGCGTTGGAAGGCAAAAATCATCGAACGAGAGGATTACATTGTAAAGTAGATATTTCAACAGCTGCTGTCCATAAGAGGGCATCTGAATTTTGCAGGAGAGCAGTTTTACTGGCCAGAGCTATTTCACAAAGTTAAGAATTACTAGCACAGTTAAAAAGACAAACCCCCACTGCCTTTGTGTCGTTTGCACAACCACTTAGCTAAGACATCCTCGTGGTGATGGGCATGGCCCTGCTGCTCTCCAAACCAAAAGCTGCTCGTGTGGAAGAGGAGGCACTGCACTGGTGAGAGCAAGAAGAGCTTCCCTGCAGGAGGATGGTCCAGCTGCAACATTCCTGGGATATTTCCCTCTCTTTTAGCCATGGTGCTCCCAGCATTTACAGAATCTCAGGATCGTAGGGGTTAGGAGGGACCTCTGGGGATCATTCCTTGCCCTGCTGGCCATGCTCTGTGCAGGGTCCCATTGGCCCTCTGGGCCATCAGGGCTCACTGCTGGCTCATTGGCAACCTGTTGGCCACCACAATTCCTGAGGAGCAGAGATTCCCACTGCTGAGGGCTGGGGAAGGCTTTGCATTGAGAGCTGCTCTGGAGGACCGAGAGCTGTGGGCAGGGCAGCTCTGGGTTGATCCTGACATTCTGCCAGCAGTGCTGGTGGCTGCACATGGACATGGCCCCTGTCCATCCCTCCATGACATTACAGGTGAAAAAACACTACGTTAACTTTTCCAAAGAGGAAAGCGTAGAACAGATAAGTGGGATGCCACAGACAATGTACTGACCCAAAACAAGAATTGAGAATAAACATGTCTCCCGAATCCAATTTCCAGTCTCTAGGTAGTAGGTATTTTTTCCTGTCTCCTTCCTTTGTAGGAGCCACATTATGACAGTTACTAATGGATTGCAATCATAATGCTTCTTACGACAGTATAACCATGCAAGGAGACTTCAGTAAATAATCCACCTAGTCAGAGCTGACACTCACAAGGTGTTTATTATATGTAAATAGCAATTGATTTAGTTCTGAATCTCTTTTGGACTGTCCTGCTGCTAGGACCTGCAGGTCTGGAAGGAAACAGTGCAAGGGGCAGAAAATGGGCAGTGGAACATGGTGTGCCAGCTAGGTGGGATTCAGAACTACCACAGTGGCATTATTTTTAACTCCTATAAATTGTTCACAGGTGCAGAACTGTCCGTGGCCTTCTCCCCAGAAGCAGTGTACAATCCTACATCGTGGTATTTCCTGCAGGGAGTGTGCTGTGACGTAAGCCAAGGACATAAATTCTGGCACCCTGATGTGGAAATGTGGAGAGAGCCAGGGTGTTCTGTGTTAGTGCTGTGCAGCCTGAAGGACTCACTTTGGTGCATGCTTGGGAAGCCTGCAGAGCACCCAGAGATCATCTAAGTTACATCTTCATCATGTGCAGTATTCTACATAAAGGCTTTTATAAGTACTAGGAAGTATTATGTCGAGAAAATGTTGAGATTGATTTAAATTAAAATGTAGGTATTTCATTTTCCTGGAATGGAATTGCTCTGCTGATGCTTAAACAGAGCTTCCACACGTTCCGTGGCAGCTTCTGTTGGCCAAACCAAGTCTACTTCAGGCACTAATTGCACTTAAAAGAAAGTGGTTTACTTAATTGATTTGCAGAGTGATGTCTTGATCCCTGTTCTGATGCATGCTCGAGTTAAGGGCATAAACCCATTTATTTCAAGGAAATATGAGATCTGGTTCTGACTCGAAAGACATCCCAGTTGGTGCTGGGTAAGGTTTCTGTGTTCTTTCCATGGGCTTCAATACGAGAACTGTCTTTATGGGAAGTGTGATGTTGTTTGTATCAATTTGGCAACTGGGGAGACTGTGTTAGTGGGTGACCTTGAAAAATGTGATAAGTGGCAAGGGTGCTGAAAGGCTGAGGCACACATGGGATGGCTAAAAGCGTGTTTATTTCTAGCCTGTGATGATGGAGGGGTGAAGTTCATGGTTCTCTTCTCCATAAGAAGAAACTCCTCAGTAGCCATGAGTACTTTCTGCCGCATTCTTCTTGGCTTTACAGAGAAAGCAGTGTGAACCCTGAATCTCTGAAGAAAAAATAAATAAGTTCTAAACCTCAGGCCCATATACTGCTCTGGTTTTTATTGAAAATGATACAGAAAGGGATTAAAAGTAGGAAAAAATATACAACCAACCAAAACTTGAGAATGAGTGAAAATGCAAATAGTTTTTTTACTATGCTATAGCAAAGAATGTAGTATGTATCATCAGAGAAAGGACATTACCAGGCATTTCCAAACCCTGTTCTGCCTGAGGTGGAGCAAACAAACCCCAATGGGATGCGGGGGGTTCCTGCACTACTTAGGCATACTTCTGTTTGCCAGAATGTAGCAGTGATTTTGGCTGTAAATCATGTCTAATTCTCGGCACAATGGTTATGTAGTGGTTTTCCTTGTAATTTAGCCTGAACTCTTCAACAATGAGAAGCCCCTACCCCTGCAAACGGTCCCACTTGCTTTTGTGAGTGCAGCAGGGATGTGTCATCCGCGTGTGGATCAGAGCCAGCAGAGGGAAACAGGAAAGCAGGGGCACTGAGATAGAAGCTGCGGGAAGAAAGTGGGCTCGGCAGCAAGTTTTCTTGCTGAAACATTTCAGTGAAACTGTTCTTAGTGGTTCTGATGTGACAGCACTGCCCAAAGGGGGAAAAGTCCTGCATCTCCTGAAGTCCATGAGGTGCAGCAGTGAGTCTGCCTGATTCTAGGAAGTGTTAACAGCAGAGAGCTATAGAAGTGGGAACAGAAAGTGGCGTTCTTTGAGATTCCCTGAGTTCTAAGAAAAACACAAAGCCTCTGAACCAGAGTCTGCAACCAGGACTGTTGCTGTTCTGAGTGGTTAAAATAGCAGCTGAATAGGAGGGCAGCTGCTGTTAGCAGGGTCTGCCAGGCAATGCCTGGAGCTGTCAGTATTCCTTATTTTCCCAGGAAGATGTTTCCTTGTCATTCCTCCCAGAATTGGTTGCCTTTCCAAAGTATTTCCAAGGCAAGGCAAAGTTGTGCTGTGATCGTTCTTTCCATAGCATACACAGTGCTCCCATTAGCTTGCACCTGGGAGAGCCCAACACAGAGTGGTGGATGAACTTAAAAACAAAGCCAAGCGATGCGGATAATTAACAAAGTGGTTGATAAAGGTGTTTGTTTTTTTCCCTGATGTATTTTAGAAGCATACTTCTCAGGCACAAGACCATGTCTGTCAAACACAGATCCTGTCTGACAAACAGAAAGACAAACATGGAGCCCAATGGAGAAAGAACTTGTACAGTCCACCTGGGGCTCGTCCTGCTCTCTGCAGAGTGGGCAGGGAGATGCTGTGTGCCTGGCAGGCAGTGATGGAGCAATCTGGGACCTGGGGAGCAGGCTGGGGAGGCAGAGGTGAGGGGTGAAGCTGCAGGGGTTGTCCTGAAAGACATCGAGCAGCTTTTGTAATCACGAGATGGATAAAGACCAACAGTGACTTGCAAACACCTCAAATTTGGATTCTTTCTGTATTCCTTCTGGGCTGCGAGGCTGCTTTGGGATTGCCATTTTTCTCTGTAGTCACGGAAATTAGAGAGTGCCTGTTGCTGAAATGATACTTGAGAGTCTCAGGCATCAGCTGGCTCCGAGTTAAGCTTCCCAAGGATACTCTGGATTTCTTGGCACAGTGCTGGACACCAAGTATTGAAGCACTACTTCAAGTTCCCTCAATAGGCAAGTCCCAAATACATCCTGTTTTTAAGTTGTGTCTAAGAGGAATAATAGACTTCTGGAGACAGATTAGTTTGTAAAGCGAAGAGCTGGAATTCCTCCTTGAGAGCTCTGGCACTGGGTCCAGGTCCTCACGGTGAGCTCCCGTTGTTGCAGGCATGGTGGTGCTCACCTCTTTGTTTACCTGCAGGGCCTAAAGAGTACTTACAGAAGATGCTGAGTGTGGCAAGGGCATCTTTTAAAGGCAGTACCTTAAATCCTTGAAGCAGCCTAAGGCAGAGGTTTAACTTGCTTCTTCCCTCAGCACTGCCCTCCTGAGCTGGCTGTGAGTTGCTTTTAAACCAGAGGGAAAAGTGAACGAGAAGAGAAAGAAAAGTGCTGACTTTATTCTCAACCTGGGGAGTCCTGTACTGTGACAGGTCACATCTCTGTGCTGCTGCACAGAGTTTCAGGTCCCTGAAACCCAGTGATGGTCAGTGCCCCAGCAGAAAACCAGCAGGAAGGAGCGTGGTTCACTCCTGGAGTCAGCCCAGGAATTAATTTGCTTGTCTGAATGCAAAGCCTACCTTGTCTGGTCTCACGGCCTTTATTTATTGCAGCTTCTTTTTGGAGCTTTTTGTCAACAGATTTACAAATATTGTCCGCAAGTGAGGAATTCTTAGGAGGGATTTTTTTTATATGGGATGTTTCCAGTTATCCTTCTACCTACTACTTAATGTTCAATGTTTATTTATTGCGGTGCTGTATGATTGCAATAAACAATTGTAGCTGCCAGTTTCTTCTGATTAAATACCGTATTTGTTAAATAAATAAAATGATAGTAATGAACTAGGCCATTCTTCGCACATAATGCATGACTTTCATATTTCTGACACTTTGGAAGATATATGAAATGCTGATATGCAGGAGAAGGCTTGTAAATCAAAGGGAGTTGGAAAAGATTCTGATGTGCTTTCTAACAGAGGGTCATCTTTGCCATTACAAACTCTGAGGGTACTTTTGATTTCTTTCCAGGCCCAGGCACACCGGTCGGAATGGGAAGCTGGACCCAGAGGACGCTCATTAACAGCTCACAGAGGAAGGGTTTAAGGGACACGAGCTCGCTCAGGATGTGCAGGAAGATTTGTGTGTGTGATTACAGGGTCAGAGTGCGGGGTCAGGATTCCAGGTGCACTTCCATCCACGCTTCTGATGGGCAGCACCCCCAGGTCGGCTCTGCTGTAACAATTAGTAGGTGTGAGTACAGAGAATGCTGAGGCACTACGGGCAGGTATTGCCCTTTGTGCTTTTGATTAAACAACTGCTTGTATCTCATGCTAATTAAGCCACGCTGCTTTGGCTCTTCAATCCTGTGGTTAGCGCTGAGATTTCTCCGTTCGTGGAAGTGCTGTGCTTAGTTTGGTTGCTCCAGGTGCTGTGGCAGCAAGGCATTGCCATCACAGAGCTCAGCAGCTCCCACCGACCCGGTAATTCATGTGCGAGGCGCTCTCACACCTCCTCTTCATTTCACTCTCAGTATTCTGCCAAGCTGCCTTACCTCCACCTATCAATTGTTGTGGTATTAATTTATATCGCTCCGTATATCTCTTACTTTGCTGTTTGTCGCACGCTTACTTAAAATATGTCGGCGTCCCTGAGCGTGTTGCTGTGAAACGAGGCCAGAGCGGAACGCTGCGGGTTGATTTATGCACCAGCACCGCAGCGGAGTTTTCTTTCCTTCTCTTTTTTTTTTTTTCTTTTGAGAGCGTTTCAATAATGAACAAAAATAAGATTTTCAGAAGTTGTCAGAAGAGCACCCAGAGATACGGTGCAAACAGGAAGCGTTTTGATTATGTTTGCTGGTGCAAAATTAGTAAAGAGCTTGAAATCGCCTTGTGCTTACAGATTCCATTGTTTTCAAAGAATAATTCCATCTATTTTAACATTTTCAAGTATAATTCCATTGGTAACAGCTCTTCCTTTGATTGTGAGCCCCGCTAATTGAAAGGTGTGGTGCAGTGTCTGTTTTGGCAGTTACGCTTGTATCTTTTGTTTAAAAACTCAAAGTGTTGGCTTTCCTGTCCAGCCTTCCTTAGTATTTTCTGTTTTGGTGATGTGATGACAGACTTACAGTGTGTTTCCTTGTGTGTATGGTAACAGATGTTTATGTGAATAACAGACTTTTTTATGAAGGCACACACTTTATAGCCAAATACTAATTAAAAATAATTGCATGTAAGCATTTTTGTTTATTCCCTGTTGTGCATCTTTAATCATTTGAAATCACCTGCAGTTGAAAACTGAGGCAAAGATTTGATACTGCAATTATATGGGGCCATCTGACTCGATATTAGAAAGGAACAGCAACGTATTTGAAGAGGAAATTATTACAAAAAGTGTGTGGATGGCTGCCCTCTCCGGGTTCGCTTTCATGCAGGATGAAAATACCAACGCGTGGTTTTGTTAAACTAATAGGAGTTAAAGGTATCTTTTCTACTGAAACAATTGGTTCTTGATGACATCCTGTTCGGGACATATTCTGTGCACTAATAAGCTCATTACAGATATATTTTAATTAGACGTGTAACAGATGGTTCAGAGTAAATACGGGCAGAAGCACTTTTTAAAGAATAAAACAGCACCGGTTCTTTTTAAGGACTCAGCGTCTCAGCTCGGACTTGAGCTGGTTGAGGTAAGCAAAGTGAAAATTAGTCAAAGCCATTGCCACCATGAAAGGCGCAAAACTGTGCAGAACAAAGAGAGCAGAGATCTGTATGTTCAATAAGGATTAACCAATAACGAAATGAAAGGACTGCATTTCGTGCCTCGCCACTATTTTAATCTTTGCACGTGTGCAGGTAGGCTTTCAAGCTATATCCAACATGCAGCACCCTAGCAAGAGGACACGTGAATCCTGTGTTCTCCGGGGCTGCCAGTAGTTTGGGACCAGCCCATACAGTGTCACTGCTGGCTCCGGCCCCACAAATGTTCTGAGTGGGGATTTCCTGCGTGGGATGTGCACAGCGATCCCACCCAGCCTGCTGGTGACAGGTGACAGACAGAAATCATAGAGCAGGGCCTGAGGACATTGATAGTATGGAAAACCATTGGTGAGGTCGTGGTGGTGTGTGATCGGGAATTTCGGGTGGTGGTTCTGGTTCAGCCTGTTTTATTTATTGCTTTAGTGGATGAATGTGTGGGTACAGCTGATTAAGCCCATCCTTTGAAGGTTCCCAGTGAAAGAAATTACTCCCTGCTTCTGTTCTCACAGGGAGAATGAGCTGGAGGGGGGGAAATTGAGTAATTCAGTAAGGTTTGTTGCCGCCCCTTATTGACTTTGGCTTTTACTCGAGAAGATCTTCATGAAACAGGTGTTCTGTTGTTTTTTGTTTGTTTTTTTTTTTGAACAGGAATTAAATCCAAGTATTTTGCAGCATGATGAATTTATTTTTAGTAGTGAACTAAAAATAAGCAAATAGCAACGTCATATTAATGGGGAACTTATTAACATGTATAAATTTCCTGAGGGAAGATATCTACATGATGGGACCAAGGTGTGTTCTGAAGTGCATGGAAACAGGACGAGAGGTAAAGGGCTCAAACTGAAACATGGAAAGTTCCATTTTGCACATAAGGAAGATCTTCTGTACTGTGAGGTAGACAGAGCCCTGGAACAGGATGCCTGGAGTGATGGAGGAAACTCCTTCTCTGGATGAGATCCTGGGCAGGGTGCTGTAGGTGACCCTGCTTGAAGCAGAGGGGTTGGACTAGATGATCCCAAGTGATCCCTTCCTGTCTCTACCATTCTGTAATTCTGTGATCTCAAGCATATTTTCCTCCCCTGATATACCATTACTTGGCCTGATGCGTTCAGGAAACGTTTAGATGTTGTACTGAGGGACATGGGTTAATGGGGAAATTATTGGTAGGTGGATGGTAGGACTGGATGCTCTTAGAGGCCTTTTCCAATCTTGGTGATTCTATGGTTGTGATTATGCTGTGATTCTCTTGGAAATGCAGGTCCCGGTCTAAAATGAAGGTTAGGCTCACGATTAGATAGCAACAGTGATCATACAATTAGAGCTGAGCAAAATACATGGAGACAAACTCCCACCCTTCAGACTCTGCATGCCATCATCAACAGGTTCCTCTTACCCAATGGAACCAAATATCTTAGGGGAAAGAGCTTGAAGGAGGATCCAGGAAAAAAAAAAATATATATATATATATATATATATTTGACTTTTTTGTAGCAACATCTCTGGAAAAGATTGTCACACACGAGATTTCATGTAGTAATATTGGAATTAATTATGTGATGGATGTTGCACAGTATAAGTATTTTTCTTATTGTGCTGGGGCAGACAGGAGAATATCATGTGTCATTCAGGCTGCAGAGTACCTGCAATCCTCCCTTGATTTTAGAGGCAGAAAAGGATTTTGGTTGTAATGAGCACCACCCATTGAGTGCACACATAGCTAAGAAAGGCCCATCGTACTCAGACTCCTTCCTGGGTCTGCAATCACAGCACTAGATAGATCATGTGTTAAAACAGCTAATAGTAAATAATTAACTCGTTCTGGTTCTAACCTTAACTGCTGATTTCACTGCAGTGCAACCTTGTCTACTTCCAAAGCTTATTCTGACTCTCGCATCAAGCTCACTGCAAAATGAATGTCTGTAAATTAGAGCCAACAGACTGAGGCTATTTCCTTAAACCAGTGGAACTACTGCTGAAAAACAAAGCTAGTATGGTTCCCAAAAATTACTTTACATCAGAATCTCATGAAGATGGCTATTTATATGCTATTGCAGAAGTATGGCTTTGTTGGTGTCAGGGAGGGAAATGGAAGTATTGGAATATTTGGGTATTTTATAACTGGAAGAGTGTAACTCTTAGCAAAAACCCACTACAGCCAGAATGCCAAATAACCGAAGATCTGGCTTTGTGGAAAATGAGATCTTAAGGACTTGGCAGCATCCTTGCAGAGCAACTGCGAGCAATCTGTGTTCAGCAGGGCCATCTCCACCCTCCTGCCCCGGCCCCATACATCCCCCACACCCCACACCACGTGCAGGGACCAGAGCCCGGTGGAACTTCAAGATTTCATCTTTTTTTTTCAATTTGTCACAGGTTCAGAAAGAACAGATGATGCTGAAATTAAAAGATGACCTCAGAAAGGAGCAAAATTAGAGTATTAAGTGCCAGGAATGTGTCTTCAGGTCTTCAGTCCTGTGAAAGAATGCTGTGTTGTAATTATTACACATCTGATTTATTTGAAACCACATTTGAGAACACAGGTGCTCAACTCTGTTAGAAATCTTAAATAAAAACTCAGCTTTAGATTTGAAAGATGATAGAATTCATGAGGAAGAGCAATCAGAACCTGGAGAGGGACCGTGCTCTGAGGGGCCAGAGGAGCTGTGGGGGCTGCATTCGGGGTTGGGGAGCTGCATCTGCTGCATCCAGCCCCATTCAACCCAGGGCAACACCATCCTTTGCCAGCTGGATCAGCCTGGGATGTGTTTCATCACTTAGTATCTGAAATGGCATCAGATTGTGTCGGATTGTACCCGCCTTCTGTGGGTAAAGGTGGTGCAGGTGCAGTCTGAAGGCAGAAGCACATTGCAGTGCATACAGCTCACAGAAAGATATTGATGCTATTTCCATTTCTGGTTGGAAAAAAAAAATGTCAAAGCTAAGGGGTTGAATTTCTGTTCCTTGCTTAGATCACGTCTTATAAATTTGGGATATTTCTACAGTTACACTGCGTGCTACATTCTTTATTTTGCTATAAAGCAAATATGGTCCTGGACAAACGCTTGAAAAATGACTTTTTGCAAGTGTCTGCAGAAATTAGAGAACGTTATTGATGTGCTCCGAGAGCGATACAGTGAAAAGGTCTGATTCAAACATTCAAAAGATTTTCTAATCTATTTAGCCATGTCTGAACCAGACTTTGGACTTTTTAACCCTGCAGGGCGTATTTTTTTTCTGCTTTGTTTTTCTGTTTTGAGGGTTCTTGAGCACAGATCTTATGGGGAGCAGCCGGGGGAACCGGGATGGGTCAGTCTGGAGAAGAAGGGGCTCAGGAGAGACCTTCTGGCTCTCTCCAACTCCTGAGAGGAGGTTGTGGTGAGGTGGGGGTCAGCCTCTGCTCTGAGTAACAGCGATAGAATGAGTGGTGATGGACTCACATTGCACTGGGGGTGGTCAGGTTGAGTATTAGAAGAGGTTTCTTCTGCAGAGAGCAGCCCAGTGCTGGCACAGGCTGCCCACGAGTGGGAGAGTCCCCATCCCTGGAGATGTTCAAGAACCATGGGGATGTGGCTCTGAGGGATGTGGGCAGTGAGCAACATTGGTGGTAGGTGGACACTTGGACTAGATGATCTCAGAGGTCTTTTCCATCCTCCATGGTTCTATGAAACCCCTTCTGTATTCATTGTACTTTAGGCATATTTCAATTGTAAGTTGTGTTCATCTGCAGTGATGTGGTTTCTTGCAGTATTTTGAATGATTTTATGACAGCTTTGCACATATTGCTGCCTTTGTCTTTTGCTCATTTTTATTTGGCACATTAGTTATTTTCAGAATGCAATAAAATCCGTTAAAGTATGGATTACTTCTTGTAATATTAAGACTTTTTTATTTTTTTTTCCAAGTAGAATTTCATAACCTTCCTTCACATCTGAATTCTCATCTTTCAGACGTGGCCTGGCATGTTTTATGCACATGTGCTTCTCAGCTGACGACTGCTATTTCAGGTTTATCCCCGTTTCTGTGCACAGTTCCCCAGCTCAGCCACTCCAGCTGCTCGTGGGGCATCACACTCTCCCTGGTTTTTGCATCAGATCAAGTTTGATGCAATCACAGTCATTTAATTGCAATCTCATCTTCGTCGCACATCTCATCCTGATGAATTGGGACTCTGGCCCCAGTTCACTGCCCAAAGACAGTTCAGTGCTCATTGTGCTGAGCATCGTTTCCTTTTACACCATTCTTGAATTCAAGTGCCAAGATTCACTGTAGAACTTCTGCTTTCCAAGAAATGCGGTTTTATTCTGAAGAAATAAAATTTTAAATAGGATTAGATTTCTCATGAATAGCTGCTGGATGAAGGATTAATGCTTAACTCATTTGCTTTTACTGTCTTATGTTAAAAAATGCTAGAAATGATTGTAATTGCTTTCGTAGTCAACGTTTCATCTTTCCTTGTGAAGCAATGATTTTCATTTGGCGGATGGAGGGCGGCACAGGGAGGAGCCACACTGCAGTGCCGCCCCGTGCCCACGGCTGGGGCTGCTCCTGCTGCTGGTGCTCAGCCCTGCTTTGGCTTTTCTGTATTCTTTGCAGTCATAATTTCATTAAACTGATGTCAGGAAATAACCGCAGCTTTAATTATTCTCTTCTTTTGATTAACTGTCTTAAAATAAACATTATGCTACTCTTTCTGCTCCTTCCCTTCTTTTCATTACTTATCCAGCTTGCTCTGTTCATTAATCTTGGGGTTTTCCATGACACCCTAATGGCTCCCGCTGCCCAGCAATCATTATCTCAGTGCCACTTGTCACCACTGTTTCCATCCATCAGCCCGCTCATCCGTTAGAGCTGCGGGGCTGCAGAGGGGCAAATGTCCCCCAGATCTTCCAGTGCTGGCTCTGTCATTCTTGGGTACTCCCCTGGCATCTGTGTGCTCATCTCCTGCGTTGTCACCTGCAGCCCTGCCGCAGGACACTGGGCCAGGTTCATACAAGGCAGGGATGTGACTGGGGCAGCCTCTGCTGGCATGTTTGTCAGGTCTGGACCTGCTCCCACGTACCCCCCTGAGATGTTCTGCTTCGCCTGCTCAGTCTGTGCTACTGAAAGCAGAGAGGACACAAGGATTGTCTTTTGGGAAGGTCTATTGTTAAGCAACTCCTGAGTATTCCGATTTCCAGGGGTTTTGTTCACATTGCAGTGGTCTGTCCTCTACACACACCTTTCTTCCAGTTTCTTCACTTCTTCCTCCTGGTCTGGATGAGACTTGCAGGGCATACTGTGCTATACTCTCATAGATCTGGCATGCCTCAGATATTGGAAACTGTGTAAGCATGAGCACTACTTTCCCTGAGACCAGCATCAAAGCATGGCAAAAAAAAAAATGAATTCGGTGTTTTTCTCCCAACTCCTCTGAACACTGCTGGACCCCATTCCCAAAACTTCCAAAACTTTGGCTACGTTTCCTTGCAGCGTGATCACAAAACCCACTTTCGACCTCTCCTGTGCTTCTTTGTGCTCCTGCTGAGCACCCTGTTAACAATTTGTGTGAGTCTCTTACCCAGAGTATTACTGCTACAGCAGACTGTTGACTCCAATTTCATAAATGCGTAAGAAGTGAGCAAATTAAGTAGTATGAACTATGACAGTCCTCTGACACTGACAGTGTAGTGTACTGGCCCACACATGCTGTACAGCATAATGATTACATTACAATCTTGTGATATTATTCAAAATGACTTCAGATAAATGAATGATAAACTAGGGGTTATGCTTCCTTTATTACAGGGCTGATAAGGTAGCTAATCAGTGTCCAAGTATATGTCATTACATAAATTATGAACCAGAGTTTGATGTGTATTCCCAAAGAGCGAGAGCCCGAGTGTCATCTGCTATAAGTCTGCAGCCAGAAAAATGAATTCTGAAAACAACAGTCGTTTTTGTTCTAACTGTATTAATAAATTACTAATAAATAACCTTAAAAGGTTGCGAGAGTCCTTTAATCTATTAGCGGAATTTTGTACTAACTAATCCTACATTTCCTTTCATTCCAAAGATTAACTTTCCATGTAAGAATATGAACCCTTGTGCCCCCTCGGAAGGACTGATCTTTTGACAGCTGAGAAAAGAAGAAGTAAAGCATGCAGATTGCTCTTCTCTTCCAAGTGTGAGCACCTCAGCCCTGCAAGCCCAAAGCAGTGCTGGCAGGTGGAGCAGGCTGATGTGGAAGGGCAAAGCAGGCAGCAGCTTCTCCCACAACCTGAGCTGTCCTCTCACACCTCGATACCTGTAAGGTGAAATGACCCAGCGAGAGTTTTGCTGGCTGCTGCCTTTACTGAATCTGTGTACACGAACACAGTGTTTTAGCCAAGAGTCAATGAGCTGCAGCTCTGATGCTCCAGGTGTTACCAGCTGGAGTAAGAGGTCTATAGCTGATCTGCTCCCCAGGTGGTATAAACGGCATATTAAAAATACATACTAACTTTTTGGTAAAAATTCCATCTTCATTGTAGATTTGTGATTGCAATTCTTCCTGAAAAAATGCAAAATGCTATGAAGCAAGAAAAATGTGGGTTTTTCCAATCAATTTTAAACTAAGCAGAGGCAGTTTTCTTTGCCAGTGTGTGCTGTTTGTGGGAAAATTACTTATGTAGGAGAGCCTTTCTGTCTAAGGTGCATTTTGAGCTCTTTGACCAGCTCTGCATGGCAGCTCACACACATCAGGCACTCCGAGTGTCAGGGGGACCAACACTTGGCTTTGGTACATGTCTGCAGATCCTCTGCACTCGGGTCTGTATGTCTGACAAGACTTCAGGGTTGAGTTCATCTTAACTGAAAGTGAACCGAGCACATTTGAGTGAAGATTGACTTATAGAGCACTCGGATTTGCAGACACTACAGGAATGTTTACATAGTTCTCTCAATGTTTCAGCTGTAATCCTATTGCTATCAGAATTCAGTTTAAACCTTATTTTTCATTTAGTTGCTGAAATAAAAGGGAGAGTCACTTGTGACTTGTATAAGCAAGAGAAGGAAAAGGGGATTTTCCACTTATTGTCACCGAGGTGTATGTTGTCTATGTAAATTATAGCTGCTCTGTGGTGGCTTTGGGGATGAGTGAGGTGTGTGATGAAGATGAGGGGATAACATGATGATATCTTTTGCTTTGACGTTTGCTTGTCAGATGTGCCTGAGCCGTGCTGATGGGATGGAGGTTGGTGGTGGCCATCTCATTCCCAGTGGCTGCCATAGCCGCAGGCGTTAGGAATGTTAGACCCCCATCTGGGACTGCTGCATTCATAAAAAGAGATTTTTAAGAACAGCTAAAAGCATCCTGTAATAAATAAGGACTGTGTAATAATGGGCGTGGGAAATCTTTGTCAGCACTGAAATCTCAGTAAAACAGTTCATTTACGTCCAGTTTTCTTTCAATTGTTTGCCATTTGCCACGCCGTACTAAAGGACCTGTTCTTCATCACCTATCCAAAGTGAATAAGCACATGGAAAAGGTAATCCCTCCTCGCTGCTTTCTGGTGAATCCAAGCTCCATCAGTTTGTCTGAAACTCCTCAAGGACTGAGGTTGTGCTGCAGTGTGAGTACAGCCCTGCGTGGCCCAGAAAAAGGGCAGTGGTCTGTGAATGATGACGTTTGGGTTTACTCGTGGCTCTGCCATAAACTGATTCTGTGATCTTGGGCAGAGCTCAGCCCGAGCCTGCCCCTATGAGCAGGACAGCATCCAGGCCGCTCAGTGGATCGGGGTGAGCTGCACAAACCACAGTGCTGTTTGGATCTGAGCTTTGTGTTTGCGGGGCAGACAATCAGAAGGAAATGTCTATTCTTCGCGATCTGAGTCTTCCAGGAGCGTGGAGTGCTACAGTGCTACTTTTATATTTGCTTTTTCACAGAAGAAGTTGCGCTTAATAGTTTCCGATTATTTTTATTGATTATGGTATGAAAATGTAAGTGCAAGGAATCTCGCAAGAAGTCTTTCAATGGTTTTATTTCAGCGTTTAAAAAACATGACATCCATTTCTCCCAGCTGTCTTTGTTTATTTATTTAATTTTCGGAGCAGCACTCAGTTGTTCTAATTTCCATCGGAGATGCAAGAAATTAGGAACAGTGATGCAGGATATGGTACCCGCTCTGAGAGGTTGCTGCCTGATTTAAGACCAGACAACGTAAGTGAAATGGAAGAACAAAAAGCGGACAAGAGTAACAGCCATCAGATAATGCCATACGCTGTCTGAGATCTAAACCGGATGGCTCTGAATCATCTGAAAGTACTATTAAAATTTAATTCCTTAAAAGCTGTACACCCTGATTGCTCCTCAGCCAGCAACAATTTTTTCCAGTTTTTTTTTTGTAGCCGTCATAACCCTCTTGGAGCCTGATGAGACTTGAGTGTTTTGAATAAACATCTGAATCGTGTGTGTTTACCCAAATCAAATCCCAGTCTATGTGGCACTCTCTGATCGTCAGTGAGAACTCAACAGCCGTCAGCAAAAAATCAGCTCCTCTACTTGAGCTCTTCAAAGAACATCTCCAGAAGGGGAGCAGCAGGAAGTAAATACTCTCCTTGGCCAGCCCAGGGGCAGGTTCTACCCACCAGCAGGATTTTGGAGTTGCACTGACCATGAGCAAGAGTCTCTGAATGCCTCATCCCCCCATCCCCACATCCCTCCTTCCCCTTGCTGGAGTCTCTGGGGCTTAGCAGTCACCAGAAGAAAAACTATTTCAGGGAGAATCACAAGAAGGAAGAACATGGCTTAAATGGTCCATCAGGGCATGAATGTGTTGGCATGTTCCTCTGCAATGGCTTCAGGGCACGGAAACCCATTGCCTGGGCCCCAGAACTGTGTCCTGAAGACATCACGCAACAATTTGTTTTCCTGTTTGATCTTGCTGCAGCCTGAGAACTACAGGCAGGGTCTTTATCAAAGAACATTTAGAGAAGAAAATGTAAAAGAAAAATGATTGCTGTATCTTCTGTAGCAGGTTGAAAGTAGGACAATTTTTTCTCATTCCCAATCACAAAAGCTGGAGTGGATGTACATTTCTCTTGTACACTTGTACCGTTTTCACCAGTTGCTTTGTACTTGTGCTAATAACAATTAATTATCGTTTTACCCTGATATAACTACGTTGAGTGAAATAGAGTCATGCTTGGGATTAATTTGGTCCCGTATACTTTTCCATCGTTGCCTTTCTTGCCTGCTTTTTCAAAGCATTATTATAATAAACTAATTTGAAAATTGTTAATTGTTCAATCATTAATTGAAAAGTTAATCTTATTCTGCAGATTCTCCAAACACAACACCTCGCATTCTTCTCAGCAAATATTTACAGCCCGGGACTGGGACAGTAACTGAATGTGCAGCCGTAGGATCTGCACTAAAATTGGAGGACAGTAGCAATTTTTAAAACCAAACACAGTATTTACAAAGTATGTTGCACACAATGGACAATATTGTAAAAGAAAAATATAATACATGTGTACAATAAGGTGAAAACAAATACGTTTCCATTTTTTATTTTGTTGGCTGGTATACAAGGTTCTAAAAAGGATTTTTTTTCTTTGTGGAGAACGCAGTACAGATTTACAATATTATATTCCACTGTATACATTTGCTAACAAAAAATACCACTACTGTATCCACACCAGTGACAAATCTGCCAGAAAGTGACTAGTTGATATGCCTTTTTATTACTGCAGCTGCCTTGTTTTTTCTAGTCAAAATAAAAGAAAATCACAGGATCCTTAAAATAATAGCTGACAGCAGGTAGTTACTGAGAAATGCATGTCCCTGGCTCTTAACTTTGTAGCATCCATCCAGATGGCAGATTAGAGGCTGGGATCTGCAGGTTGGTGACAAATACATGGGTAATAGCATTCAGCTTGCCTAACTGTAAAAGTGAATTCACTATTCCTCTTTGATTGTAGACCTGACATGTCAGATGAGAAGAGTCCCTGGAAGAAGCTGCCAAAGCAATATCACAAATAAATGCCAGACACAAGCACTGCTTGATGTAGGATTACAAACACTGTAGCTATCATCAATTCAAATTTAGCTGATATGTAAAGGCTGCAGTGCTGCTGCCTCGCCGAGTGCATGGGCGCAGAAGGCAGTGGGACCTGGGCATGGCTGCACGAGCCAGAGTCCCACTGCCTTGGCTTCACAGTGCTCGTGGGTTTAGCTCAGGGCCTGATGTGTCCTTCTGCCCTTCCCCGCACCGTGCCTTCCGCCTCTTGACTTGGTCTATCTGCCTTTCTCATTTTTTATTTTGTATTTTCTGCCTTTTCTTTCTTTCCCTGCAAAAAAAAAAAAAAAAAAAAAAAAAAAGTGCAAAATGAAATTCAGGAAGGAGGTAGTTCAAGATCAGAATTCACCTTTTCATCCTGATTTTGCCCTAGTGACGTTCTCCAGCAGCAGCCTGTAGATGTTTGTCAACAACACCTACGACTTGCCTCTGTGCATTGTCACTGCATGGAATTGACCCTGCCAGCACCAGAAATGAAGGTTTCCAGGGCTTCAGCATCACTGGAGCTTTGGACCCCCACGTTTTCATTGCTGCTGTTGGAAAAAGATGCTGAAAAGGGAAAACAAAGCCTTTATGCTCTGTGATGGCAAGAACACGATGCGGATGTTCCTATCCAACCTCTTTGCATGTATCATACTGACACTGAATCAGCATAAAAATACATAGTTTTTACGTGTCTTATTTGTTCAGTCACGATGAACACTGGCACCAGTGCTGGTTCTTGGAAAAATATGGAAAGCCTTTACCTCGTCATTAATTATACTTCAGGTCTCCATGTGCAGTAGTGCTGCCTTCAAGCTTCAGCCTGTTCTTTCTTCTCTAGGAATAAAGCATTATTTGCTGAAACCAGCTTTTTGTAAAGTAAGGGTTATGTAAATCTCAGGAAATCTCATCCTAATGTGGATTTGTTCAACAGGTGCATACAGCCGCTGAAGAGGATACGTAAATATACATACCTATAGTATTTCGTATCTTAAATATCTATTTTTCTCTTGCATTTTGGCTTGACTTGCAGCACTCTTTTTGTACCGATCCTTTTCTGTCGCTACTTTTGCTCAATTGTCACTATTCTATTATTTATGTGGAAAAAACAAATACAAGAAAGGGAATGAAAGCCTAGGGTAAAACTGCTGACTAACAGCTCCCAAAAATCAAGCCCCTCCCGCCCAGTCATGTAGGGATTAGCTGCCGAGACCACGTGGAGATCACGTATATCACAGCAGAGGTAATCCTCTTGCTATCTCCTTTATCTTCCCAGGGTGTAAGTGTCTCCATGCTGCCAGCTTTGCTTCACACAGCTTTAAGGTTGAATTCTGGCTTATTTCAGGGGATTTAAAGCAGTGTAAGCAGAAGCGGAATTTGGCCTACCTCTGTAATCTTTACTCAAAATTAAAGCTCAACCAAATGAAAATGAGTGCTTTTTTTTGTATTAAACTCTTATCTTCTCAATCTGAAAAAGCTTTTGTAGATCAAGCACGCCCGCGGTTTCAGCCAGGTCCCTATCACAGTGCTCTGTGTCACTGCAGCTAAAACCCGCAGATTAATCTATTTAGATCAACAAATTGAAAAGGAATATAAAGATGTCAAAATCTGAACTCTTTTAAGAGAATGTAGAAGGGAAGTGGTGAGATTATATGTTGGTTTCTCACACCGATCAGGTTTTAATATTTCACTTAATTCACCCAAACCTGCAAAACCTGCACGCTCCCTCTTCTCAGGAAGCCTCATGCTGGTCTTGCAGCACTTCCCAGCTCCCCGTAGCACCCACAAAAGTTTCTTCTCCGCTTTTGGTGTACCTGATTTATTGCTCACATCTCTCAATGTTATTGCATCATTTTTTTTCCTAAATGATACCGATGCTCAAAATAATTTTGTTTACCAGCTAGTCACCTAATGATTGGTTTACATCATCGTATCTATATCAAATAGATAGGAACAATTAACTTTGTTTTAAGTGTAGTTATCTGAAATAAAGTAGTGGCAATATCTGCCAGAAGCAAATAAACATATTAGCAGGAAATGCTTAAATGATCTGGATAACCCTATGAGCCGGCATAGCAGGTGGTAATATCCTGTTTTTAAATTACATTTCAGCAAGTGAACATAATAAATCCTCTTGTGTTATATATTTCGCTGGTAGCAACTTATACTCACATTATTCTATTTGACCTCATTACTGCTAATCATTATCACATTTTTAATAGCTGCCACAGTGAGTGAAACAGTTAATACAGTATTTCTTGCCGAAAGAGAGCCTGTCAGGTTATTGATGACAAATTAAAATTAATAAAGAAGATCTGTGTTGAATTTGAGGGAATGGAATAACTGCGAGCATCCAGATGATTGGAAAGGCCTCTGGGGTACTCTGTGAAGAGTAATGTTTTTGGTGTACGTGTATTGTCTTGAAAGGAACGCTAAAACTGCCAAATCTCTGCTTTTGCCTGGAAGACTTCCTGAAATAGGAGCTGTATTCTTTTGGCCCTCATCACATGTAATTTATCCCTGGGAGAGTTATTTCCCGCTCTGTACACCTCTGCTCGGTGCTGTAATAACAGCCAGTTGCTGGGGCTGCGCGGCTTTATTTACCTCGCTGAGCATCCTTACAAGAGCAATCACCAGCACAACTGCACGGGGCTGGCTGAGGCAGTAAATAAGTACAGGTCCGACACGGAATTCCTGCCTCTGTTCTTTCCTGAAATTTTAACCTACTGCGATTTATTGAGAACTTCCTGGGGCTGGGTCTCCTTCCCTGCGGTCGTGCCGTGGATCTCGGGCACTGCCTACCTCGCTGATGAAAAATTAATGCATTTACATAAGGGTGCTGATTAGGGGCGAGTGCTCCATGGGGACAGGGTGTCCCGATGGGGACAGCAGTTCAAGGCCATCCCGAGGTCCTGCATTAATTGAGCTCTACGACGCGGGCTCAGTCCTGAGCAGACAGCGCGGTCCACACCGCGGAATCACCAGACATAATTTTGACAGTGCCCAGGAGGCACACCAGGGAGGCTGAATTATCTCTCACCAAAAGAGAAAGTAGTCCTCTGGGGTCAGCGGCGGAGGTCGTCGGTGGGTCAGCGTCAAGAAACGCCAACGCGGGATCTGCCCTAAAAAGAAAAAAATAATGGCCCAATTATCGCGTGCAGGCAAGTCGTGCAGAATTCCTCCACACAAAGGTTTTTTTTGGGGGGGAATGAGGAGGGAACAGGCAGCCGGGAGCACTGTGCTGAAGCGAGTCACTCGCGTGTGCTTTTTGAAAGGAAAACACAAGGTGCTGCCATTAATTGTTTTGGAGCAGATAAGCTTTAAAGGTGCTGAGGGGTCCTCAGCAGATTCATTCACATTTCCTCAACGTGTGATACAAAGCTCTGGTGGATCTCTTCAGCTCTTCTGATCTGTAATATTAACATGCTCTGGGTACAGGAAACGGAGAGCTTTTCTTTAAAAGCATCACCGAAATGAGAAGCAGTCAGAAACAGCGCTGTGTCTTTCAGGAGCTGATCTGAACTAGCCACGTGCGGAGGGATGTTAAAAAAAAGTGGCAGTTTGAGCTTCTGAACTATCGGAATGAGGAGCAAATTTGAGGGCAATGAGCACTGTCCGAGTGCCAGTGTCCCCCAGAAAGACAGATATGTGCTCAGGGTGACCAGGCCCTTGGAAGGCGTGGGCTGTGTAGACCTTGGCTGGCACCTGGCGTAGGGCTGCTGGTCACGGAAAGCCTCAGCACCAAAAGCAAAACTTTGTGCAGTTTGTGTGGATGCCAAACACCCCTCAAATTGCAGTGCCAGTGAAATCTGCAATAAAAATATCGGAAATGAGGAGTTAATTCAACAAAACGCTTTCCCACCCACCTTTTACCTTTCCTGGCTGCTCGAGGGAATCGTTCGTGGGATGTATGTCAGCAGCAGACTTATTTTTACCATTATTTTTAGCTTAATGAGTATACCTCGCACATCAGAGAGAAAGTACAAAGGTTAAATTTTACATTAAGAGCACATTGCAACATAGTATGCAAATATTCCTATGCAAATCCAAAGCCACCGGAAGATAAATGTGTTATATTTTTAACCAGTTAACTATGACGGTGAAGTATGGTGCAAGATATTCAGTAGTTTCATTTTATATCTTTCTTGTAAATAATGCATAAAGTATGTAGATGTTGTCAAAATATGATTAAGCTATTAGCTTTATAGTTTTCATAGTTAAGAATGTGTTCAGCATGTAGCTCATAATAACTCATTTCTAAATGCAGACACCATTATGAAATATTTCTTGTTCAAGTGAATGTTATCATGTGACATAATGATTTTGCTTAAAACCAAGTTAAATGAGGAGTAAAATTAAACAATATTGCATGAATTGTGTTTGACTAATTTTGTGTCACATTATATTAGCCAAGCTTTCAAAATATGTGTTAATGACAAATAGTGTAAGCCCCTAACATACTTTATATGTCTGTAAAACCACCCTTAAGTCATTAGCTTTTAAAGGTTCATTTTGTTTGCAGTTTTTGTAGCCACTGGCTTTTTAGTGATTACTTTTGTCTATGAAACTAGACATGATTAAAAAAGAGATATTTTACATAAGTCTTTGGGACTTATTGCCGCATTATGGGGGCATGCTGTGTGCATTAAAACAATGTCTAATAATTGATGAGCTCTACAGTTTTGAGGTAAACATAGTTAAGGGTGAATTTTAATGTTTACATTATATTTACATAAGAACCACACTGAGCTTTTAATCAACAGTTTGGTTTTTTATTACGTTTGGATTCGTCTGTTGCCCGCTACAAAAATCTTCTATCAGATAGGATGAAAGCGTCATAGATCTTTGGGTTTAATGTAAAAACACCAAAACTTGCTTCAGAAACAGCCCTCCTCTGAGTCGGTAGATGCTGCCAGAGTTTCACAGGGCAGACTTGCCCATATAGAAATGGTTCTTTGGACTTGTTGCAGTTCGGGCAGTGCTGCAGAGTGGTGCTGAGCATGCAGGTAAGAAGCTGCACCAGATTCTCTTCTGATCGAGCTGTGCTGCTCAGCCAACCCATGCACCCAGGACCTCTGCTCAGTATTTGGCCTTTTTGCTGAAATTGGCCTTTCTCCCCCTCCATCCCTAGCCCAGCCCAGCTTTGCATCTCCCTGCAGGGATTGGGGGATTTGGCTGCTCCATTGCCAGCACTCAGAAACCCAGAGCAGCCCCTCTGTGTGGGCTGGAGGAACCGAGCACTGGGCCCGCTTCAGAGAGGAAGAGTGTAACTCTGTGTCAATCTCTTCCTACTCAATGTTTAACTATTAAGAAAAAATAGGAAAAAAACCCTCCCAAGGGTTAGGGTGATGTTTGTTAATGGCAAATGGCGGGGTGGGGAGCGAGGCCAACACCCCAGGGAGGGTGAGAAAGTGCAGAGGGAAGGCAGAGCTGTTTTTGTAGTGTTTCAGTGCTCAACTTCTCGGATAAAATCTTCATTCTGCCCACCCTACCCTGGTGCCTTAGAAAGCTACAGCTTTATCTCGAGAATTCTCCCTCTGGACACTTGTCAGAACAAAGAGTATGGACTTTGCATATCATTTATCCTCTTGTATATAAGGAGATTGTCACATCTTAATGTTGAACCTCACCAGAGAGCAGACCCCTGGAGCATGCGACGCTCTGCTTTGCATTGGGATAGGCGAAGTAGAGCCTCTCCAGCTCCTGGCTGCCCCCTGCTCCCACCACATGCCCACTGGGAATAAGCCCATGGGAGAGGCACTGGGCACGGCAGCCTCTTCTAGAAGTGACTTCTGAGCTGCCTGAATTCCTTCTTTCGCTGTGCTCAGTGAGCTTCAGATGCGCTGTTGTATTTCCATGCTGAAGTATTTTCATGAAATGAAAATGGCTCCTTAGGACTTGGCTTTGCCATCTTGAGAATGGGATCGAACTGGTGATATCTGTGAGAATCTTTCTTAAAAAAAGAAAAGAAAAATACATGCACGCACAACAATTGACATTCTGTACGATCCCTTCTGATACATTGTCTGCTGCTGTAGTTACCCAGGGATGGGTGAATAGATGCCCCAGGGAGCACCCAGGGGAAGATGGCATTAAGGAATCCTCAAACAGAGATCACAGAGGATAGGAGATCATCTCAGGTATTATAGTTATCAAAACCTCTGGTTAAATTGATTTCTTTACCCATGTGGCTGCGTTCATGCATTGAACTTGGCTACCTAAAATCTTCTGCATGCCAAAATATTTAACAAGAGCTGTGGGACCAGGGCTTTTCTCAGGCACCGAGTTTACGATGTGTGCATGGCTGGGCCCTGGCACACACTTCACAAAACACGATGACGTTCTCCTCTCACCTATCTGCTGCTGAGAGAAAGTGTGAACTGACGCCCTTCATGCTTGCAGTGGATGCCAATGTATATAAGAAATATGCAGCTTGTTCAGGCAAAGCAGAACTAGTTCAGATGCCGCTGGATTCTGTGTCCTTCACATGACAATGTCACAAACACGGTGGATGGCAAGAAAGCTTACTGAACCACCCAGTCACTGAGACTTAAATGTTTTATTGTGTTCAGAGATGTCCTGATGTTTGAGGAAAGTCCCCATCTGTGTGTCACAGTGCTGGCACTGACTTGAGAGGCAGTAGGTGACTGTGGAGCTGTTTTGTCACAGAGCTGCTATGGAGCCCTGCAGACTGACGGGGCATCTCCATGAGTCTCTGTCCTCCGGCCACACGAGGCATCTGCACAGCCACAGTGCTCTGTTTATTTAAGAGGTTCATTTAGATCTCTACTGAGTGCAGAGTTGTAGAGCTGAAGATGAAATGCGTGAAGAGAACAAAAACACACAGTCCTGTTTTGACTGCTTGTTTGTAACAGCCACCGGCTCCAAATCTGCAGTACAAAACTACATGGCTGTTTGTAGCCAGTAGCAAAGTGGGCTTCAGAGTATGTGGGTCTATCCAATAACCTGGTGTTCAAAACCATATCACAGTTTTGTCTTTTTTTAATCACTCTTTCTATGTATATATATATGTATATATATATTTTTTCCACTATTATTCATGGAATGGAAGACAAAAGAACTGCAGTAAAATATAAAATAAATGCAATTTACCCACCCTTAGATATGTTGTCTTCTCACTAAGAGAAGATTGGCTTATCTTCAAAGCACGGGTGGCTCATTTTGACCAGGCATGTATTACGCACACCCCTGAAACACTGTCTGCAGCAAGGAAAGGTGGATTCATTCCCAGCAGCCCTAAGTGCAAATTGGCAGGGTGTCCCAACAAGTAACTCAATAGGTTTGTGTGGTGGAGATCCCATTTCAGTGTTGCCGCTGAATGACACAGGATAAGTCACCCACAGTCTGTGTCTCTTGTTTCCATTGAGAAGATGGATCTATAAGATCTGCTGTTGACATGTGCTGTGTAAAAATTAAAGGGAACCGTTGTCACCTTTAATTTTAAGGAGTAGAACGTATAAGTGGAATTTAGACTTGCTGTAATAGTTTTGTAAATTAAACTGGAAGAGCATAAACCTACTCATTTCAGAAAATACAAAAGCCTGATGAAGTCAAAACAGTCCCTAGAAGAGTCCTTGGGCGTATTCAGGCATGGTAAAGTCAGTGTCAGTGTTTCTAAGGGATTAGAGCTAAATTAATTGATGCTCTACACAGAAAGACAGCACCACTGCCAGGTGGCTGTAGGGATCTTGAAGATTACCAGAGAAGGCACCTCTGGGAAGCAGGCAGTGCACCAGACTGATAGAATCACCATCTAAAGAAGGCAAGATAGTGTGCCTTTATGTATTTTCACAGTCTTTCTCCCAGGTAAAATACATCTTGAAGATTGGCATTCTTAGAAGAAATATGCAAGAATCATCACGACTCTTACATTTTGCCAACTTTCACATCTTGCTGGAAGTTGAGTGGGCTTTCTGGCAAAAGTAAAGCTATCAAGATGATGTCAAGCACTAGACTGGCTGGAGAAGAGCTTGGTGATCTTAGCTACTACTCAGCTGGCTCCTGATAAGTATTTCAGGTTCAATTGATCACAATGCAACAATGGCTGTTCCACAGCATTACTCAGCATTGACTGAAGTGGTGATTTCCATAACTATTTCTGGAAGACCAGAAGAAGAAAACAAAGCAGGTGAGATGAATAGCTAGCAATGAAGCTGTTTAAATATTTATATAATAGATAGCTAAGATTTGGATCCATTTAACATACCCAGATTTGATACACTAAGATGAATAATTGCTTTTCTGTAATACCATTCTATTTATTTATTTATTCATTCATTCATTTATTCTTTAAAATTGCATTACCCCTTTCCCTATTTGGGGAACAACTTTGAAGGTAATACGTTGTCCTTGGACCAAATTTTGAATGATCATAAAATGTCAGTCTGAAAAATCTTTATGAAAAGTGTTGTGGTCGGAGAGCAGAATTTGGTCCATGATTTTGAAAAAATAGTCTTAAAACTAGAAAAAGAAGAGGTAGAAAGAAAAGAGATACTGTTAGCTCAAAAGAGTTTTTTGCCAGAAAAAAAACAAACATGAAATCATGGTTTTCTTTCTAAATTAGAAAATCACAGCACTGGAACAACAAAAAATTCTGCAAATGAATCTAGAAATAGCTTTTAAAATTAAAATAAAAGCTGTCTCTTTTTTAGACTGCTAGAGTTACATCTGATGGAAAATATTTAATGTTTTAAATTCAACAGTGTTCCCCAGACCCTCTAGTACAGCCCAGTGTACGCTTAAAAAGAACTACTTCATCTATTTAATTAAGAGAAACTACTATCAAAGCAGATTTCGCATTTAAAATTCGTGTTTAAACTTCTCACAGATTAAGTGAGCTTAAACAGTTGCTATTCCTGACTTTAACAGCATTATAAAATACATTAGAGATTGAGAGGATAAAATTCTGCCATGTTAGGTTATAACCTAACTGCTATTTGCAGTTGTAAGGACTACTAATGGCGCAGGGACAAGATTTATTATAGTAAAGACATCCTGCTTAACATTACCCTTGTCATTCCATTAATAATGACTGCTTATGAGCCATCTCGTTGGCATCTTTGTTGTCCTGAAAACTTAAAACTCGCAGCACAATTCTTTACGATGTGCTACATTGCCCCCTCTGGGTATTCCTGACCATTATCCCATTTGGTTATATTCAAAACTGCTGCCTCCTGAGAGAGCATTAGGGCTGACCTTTAACCCTGCAATATTCTTGGTTCAAATGGCGTAATAACATGTAGTGAATATTTACAAGCATACTTATACTATAATAGAGTACTGCTGTGAACATTAGCACATATTTTCTGCTCAATCAGGCTTTGATGTAGAGCTTGGCGTGTACCCTGGAGAAAATGCAGTCCCCAATAAGCTGTGCTAGTGAAACACCCTTGAACCTAAACAGCTTACGCAACGTAAACTGCGGCGATGCAGATTAGCAGGAGAACATCTCCGTGTGCCGTGCAGTCCCAGCAGCACAAGATGCTGCTCCGCTCACAAACCCACCCTGCCTTCCCCTCCTGCCAGACATGGTGGCCAAACCTTTACGTAAAGTGTTGGTGGGTGATAACCTCTGTGATAGCACAGGAATCGCACAGCGGGGCTCTGTTTAAAATTTAAAATTTATTATTATTATTATTTTAGTTTATCTGTAAACATCCTCCGTCATTTCGGTGGGGCTGTTTTCACTGCCCCGTGACTTCATGCAATGCTGTTCTCCAACTAAAAGACGCATCCTTCCCCACCCTGCTGCCCTTCTGCCCTCTCCATCCTGGCTGTGCTTTCCCTGCATGCCCTGAAATGTCCCTGAAGTTGCTCTCCCCCAGCTCACCTCTCTCTCCAGCTGGACCCGTTGTTCTCCTACACCCAGCAGCACACCTCATCCCTTTATTTATGTTTGTTGAGCAGAAATGGTGGTTTTTTTGGTACCCCAAACCTTCAGCGTTTCCAAAGTGATGTGTACTGTAACACACTGCAGTACACAGATGACATCTGGGTGATGGTGAAGGTCTCCCTTGGGCATAGTGGTGGTTTTAATTTCATATGGGTGTAGGTTTTTCTAAATTTGTTCCCCTCAGTCAATATTTTCTCCTTCCTTGACCAAAAAGCTATCACAACCTACGTATCATTAAATCCAGTTTTGGTTAACTACGCTTTCTGGTGTCTTATTCTGTAGAGTGCCCAATGGAAGAGGAGAGATTGTGTTGATACTTGCCCAAAACCTGCCACTTTTTATCTGTGAAAGTCAGTTTGCGTAGACAGAAGTCCAGCTGAAGTGGGGAGGTTCAGCACAGAGGTAACACGAGCTTTTAAAAGACACGTCTGTCACGCTTATGAAAAACTTGGACTTGGCAATATCTGTCTGTCTTCAGCTGAGGGTAGAATAAACCTTCCTTATTTTCTTGGCATACCTTATAAACTTGTTACATTTTTTGCATTAAAATCTTCCCATACAAAGGAGATGTCCATTTTTGATATTTTATTCATAAGATCCCCCAAGGTGTCATTGAAATTCCTGCAGTCTTTCATCAGTGAGATCCACTCTTGGAGAGCACACCTGCACAATAGATGAAATGGCCGTCCTCTGAGAATAATGGCAGCCATCCTGATATTAATTTGGTTCCAAGTAATTATCAAGTTCATATCTCTCAGTTTGCTGGGTAACTTTTTCTTCCTTTTGACTTTTTTTTTTTTCCCCATACGTACCGGTCCTCATCAGTGGGACTTTAATCCAGGCTTTTCTTTAACTAAGACATTCTATAACCATGAGATTCCTTAATAGCTACCTGTCTTGTCCTGAAACTGTTAAAGCTCTGGGATCAGCAGTGTGCCACGTAGGAATCTTGGTACCTGACAGGACTTGTTAATGCTCTGGGAAAATAAGGTGCCCTGTACCAATTGTATGCAGATGCTGCAGTACCAATAACAGCCCTGTGTACTTGAGAGTCAAGCCCAGATCTCTGCAGTGTCATTTCCGAGGGACGTTCAGCTTTATTTCCTAAAATAATATTGACAAATACAGTCCAGCTTATGATAGGAACAGCATCAACTGGCTTCTGCACTGGGGACAAATGCACTCTTTCTGTATATTTACTTCATATGGGTATACACAAAGTATATAGCCAATTGTATATGTGTATTTGTGCGTACAAATTGTATATGAAAGAAAAAGATTTTTTTAAATCATTATTACTGGTTGGGAAGTCTTGGTGCAGGGACGTGTGGCAGCACAGGGGTATAAAGCAGAACAGGAGCCCAGCAGGTCTCCTCGAGTGATTTGGGTTTTTCCTTTCTTTCCCAGCATTTTTTCCAACCAGTTTGTGTTTTGAAGAAAGCCTGCAAGAAATTTTGTGTTTTCTTCAATTCTTTCGGTTTATTTCTGTTCACATAGCTCTCCTTTTTCCCCTCATTGGCAGTAAATCCTTAGGCTGAGCCATCCATTTATTACCAGTTGGCAGTTGTTCAGTCTTCCAGTCTACAGTGATCCGTTTTTAGCTGCCAATAGTGCAGCATTAACAAATCTGTTCTGATATTTATCTATGGCAGTGTCTTTTGTTAAATGAAGAATACAAAGTTTAGGACACGCAGTATTGGTGTTTTTATTGTATCAGGTAGGGCACTTAAAACTTCCCTCCCATATTTTTCCAGCACAGAATAACACCTCTAGCACTCTGCACATCCTGTGATGCAGTTTTCTCCTCTCTACTTTTCAGATGCTCCTTCCAAAAAAAAAAAAAGGGGGTGGGGAGGGTGGGGGGTGGGGGAGGGGTGGATTGATGGGAATCCCATTTTGTTTTTCTTGGTGATTTTCAAGAGAAATCTCAGCATCATGGAGAACAGTGAACTACTTATTTGTCTGGTTTTTTTTTTTTTTCTCAATACATTTTTCAGGTGCGTAATTACTGGCATTTTTATGTGGAGAAGTATTTTACACCCATGTAGATACCATCACCTCATTCTCACAGCCCAGGGCTTTGTGGGACGGAGGATTCAGTCCCCACACATGTGCCTGTGCTTGCTGGGCTGCAGCAAGCTCACTACTGGAAAAAAATGTCTCCGCTTTCCTATTTGTTTTTCCATTTATGTATTTATTCATCTATTTCTTTCTTCATTCTTAATAGTGGGAGAACAGTGTGGGTTACAGATTGCGTTAGCTTAGAAGGTTGCAGAATATTAGTGGCTTTAATTAAGCAGCCTACTGGAGGACTGGATGAAAGATACATTTACAATGCATCTACATCTTTTTCAGTCATCATACACTTAAATTGCAAATTCTCATGAACTGTAACCCAGTGTCTTATGGCTCTTGCTTCTACATTTCCCTGCAGATCTTCTATCTTCAGTCGTGTCAGAATGGGAGGATGTGACTGTTAGCAAAGGTATAGCTCTATTAAGCCTCAGAAAAAGGCTACATTCAAATGATGTTAAGGACCTGATTCAAGACTGCAAGGAAAGCTGAGGAAGACTAATCTCTGCCCATGTTGCCTCCCATGTTTGGTCCGCTCTGCTGGGTCTGCATAAATGTGGTGCAGGTCAGTGAGTGCTTGCACTCCATCTGTAAACACTGGGAAACTCAGCCCGACCACTCCTGGTCCAGGAGGGCTGCCTTCAGCCTGACTGATGAAGTTTGGCAAATTTATTAGCATCCGGGAACAAGGTTGTAGATGAGGGAATTTAAGTCACTGTTAACATTGCTCTGTAATGTATTATGACTTTACGTTCATAATTTTTATTTCCAGAAACAGTCTTTGATGCCAAGTGCTTTACAGGCAGCGGAATGACTTCCAGCAGACTTGGGTAAGTTTGATATTGGGCCTGAAATGACAGGGCCCAGAGCCAACATGCTTTCTTCTCCTTAAAATGAAAGATACCTTTTCTGACATCTCAACAGTCTTTCTCTTCCTCTCCCACTGTGTTCTGTAATACTCTTTATTATTATTATTACTATTTTTTATTATTTTTGTCTTGACTTGGTCGTAAAGGAATTACATTTTCTCAGAACAGACGTGGGAACCACCAGGCTCAGAACCTTTCACAGGGAGGTGACTTTCCCCGAAGATGTCACTGAGGTTTGTTTCCCCTCAGGGCTCTCCTTCTGCACAGGAGGATGTCGGTGTGCCCCTGCCTGCTGGTGGAGGTACGTTGGGTTGCACCATCCCTCGCCCTTTGGAGACGTGGGCTGAGGTCCAGCGGGACTGGATCTGCTCCCATCTGCTGGATTCATGCTTAGTTCAGATTTTTTGTTCTTTATTTTGTTTATTTATTTATTTTCCCGACTCCTCTTTATCTTCAGAAATGTAGCTGTTTATAATCAGTTTAATGCAGATAAAACCATTACTTCTTCACTCTTCAGAAACTCTTTATGCTTCTTAATTAAAGCCTTTGTCTGAACACAAAATAATTAATACATAAAATGAAGCACAGGGAAAGAATCAACTGTGAAACTAGTCACTCAGTTGTATATTTAAACAATATTTAATCATTAGAGTAACACAGTGCTTGCACTTTTGGAAAGAAAACAAGCCTTATACTTCATGTTTATTTAACACTTTGACTAGTTCATTCTTGGAGGTATGAAATGAGGCTTATAGAGTGCCAGAGCAGTAAATCATATGTTCTGAAAATTACTGGGTCTTAAACAGTAGTGTCATTTTAAACCTAAACAGTTCAGTGGTGCACCAGCATATAAAACTGACCTCTTATAACAACATCTACTGTTTACACTGAAAGGCAAGTAAAGGAAATAAAAACAAGGCATAAAATATGCTGTAGTAGGGATGTCATTTTCTTGTGTTTCTGCCTCTATTCTGGATACTGATGAGCACGATAACTTTCATACAGCTAACCATTACAGACAGAATATATGGAAAATCCATGGGTATGTACACAAGTGTGTATGCCAGCTTCCTATAGTCAAAAAACTGGGTGGCATCTGACACCAAAGCGCTTTCCATTGGTATTTACTCAGATTTTAAAAACTCATTTCTTTTGGCAGTGTGCTTGCCCCCTTTATAATAACTTTTTTTTTCCTTTTTACAGATGATCTAATGAAAGAGTTTATTGTCAGGAGTACTCACTGGGAAAAAAAAAAAAAAAAAATTCAAATATTCAGTTTCTTTTGTGGAAAGTGAATGCTGAATGTTTGAATTTGTAGGTATGATTAGTTGACACTTTACTTACATGCAGAGATGTGTTTATTATGGGTTGTGCTCAGGCTCCATAGCCAGCTATGTGCTTGGCTAACAGAATAACCAGAGGGTTTGGCTTAAAAGCAGTCATTTTTTGTCAGAATTGTTTATCAGCACTATTTAACGTACCTCAGAGACAAGATTGCATGTAAAGTACAGCAAGGAATATTTCTAGGGAAAACCCAGAGAATCCCCTAACCCAGAATTAGTGGTCGCCTCTGAGGTTTGGGGAAACAATGCCAAATTTGCCTCTTAAAATCACTCCCCTGTGTCTGAGTGGTTTGATATCGATACAGATTTATTATCCAGTTTCAGAGGGTTTTGCACTACTTTTCATTCTCCTAGCTGGATCACTGTTGGCCATCAATGATGAAAAAGTTGTGCAGCTTCCCCACCACCAGCCAGCCTCTGTCCAGCTCCACGCACCACCAGCCCGGTCCATGGCCCTTTGATGGGCACTGGGAAGGAGGAAAGGCCCCTGCATTCTTAATTTTACTTTCCAGTTTTTAGAGGTCATACCTCTGAGTGGTATAGACCAACATCATTACATAAGTTAGCATAGGATAATACTGATATTGTATTGCTGTTCAGTTTGGTGATGATTCTTAGGTCAAAACCATACTGGGTTTAAGGCTATGGTTAGGCCTTAAGGCTGGGTGTCTCAGAAGCTGGTGAGCAAGCTGAAGTCTTTGAGACTCAGGACTTCTTCCTGAGTAAAAAAGTCTTCCCTTAAGCAAAGATGGTGCTGTTATTTCTGTGCTACTTCATAGAACAGAAGTGATGGGCTCAGATCTGCAGAGCTCTTGGAGCAGCCGTTATATTAGTTTGGATATTGAATGAATGGAACACTGAAACTCTAATTAAAAGTATTTTTTTTTTAAATGTGATCTTTCAATTAACTGTATCGGCTGTGTTTGTGAACTATCTAAAACTTGCATTATTAATGAACACACAGTGTTAATATTAGTTTATTTATCATTCGGAATGTGACTTTTGAGTTAATCATACAAATCATGCCGCATTCCATTTTGATTAATGTGTGAAGTTCATGTGGGCTTAGTTAAACAAATATTTATTTTGTGCGATATATTATAAAGTAATAACACATTTCTTCTGTGGCTCAGGTCCTGTATACAAATGTCTTCAAATATCCTGAAAACTTGAACGTGCAAGCAAACATTCTCTTGTTTATGAGGAAACTGAAGAAATCATGTAAGCCCCCTGTGCATACTTTTCTTTAAAAAAATTAAAAATAAAATCAGATGTAATTTCCCTTGCATGGGGGTAGTTGCAGTTTGTAGCATCTTGCATAGTGTTCTGCACACACCATACAGTTTAACACTTTCACATGCAGGTTGTTTTGTGGTATTGCTGTCTGGTGATGCACATGCTGCAGAATGGCAATTAACCTTTAAATTTGTGTTCCCTGTGCATGACCTCAACCTGTGGGTAGCATCTCAGTTTTCAAACAGGAGGAGCTGTGCTGACATGGTCTTGAAGCTTCTACTCTGCTTTGGGTTTGCCCTTTCCTTGCCCCTGTGTGCTGCCCAGGCATGCTTCACGTGCAACACCATTATTGCAGTACTGTTAATAAATCTGAGTATTTCAACAGTATTGGGTATTGCTTAGCAAAGCTGAAATACTGTTTTGTGAAGTCTCATGTCTCTTTGCTCATGGGTGTGTGTGACCTTTGGGTCACTGAATGCAGCGGTGCAGTCTTCAGCTGCCCCCAGACAATGGACAGGACTTTGAAAGGAAAGAGTTATTTCTGATTTGGATAAAAAATGCTAATGTGCCATTCAATGATCATTAAACAAAATATTGTCAGCCACAGGTCTTTAAAAATGAGGAGAGAAATTTGATATTATTAAAAGTAGAAAGCACCTCTTCATCTGCTTTCTGATTCTCAAAAAAGTTTGTATTTTTTTCAACCTCTTTTCTGTTTCCTTGAGTATTAAGGGCTTAATTTAAACCTTAGTAAAATTGGAGAGACAGACATAGCGACTTGGTTCAAGAAGTTGGAGACTTCCAGAAAAAGCAGAGTCCCAAGAAGGAAGGTCAAAAATCCCAGGGAGGACAGTGGGGCTGATAAGTGTCTCCTGAAAAGAGGGATGCGTTGTCCTGAGGGCCAATTGTACCACATTTATGTTGCAGTGTAGACCACAAATTAAAATCATTAGGAAGATTTAAGATTATTTCATTTAGGGATGAAATACATATTTAATTAATAAAAATAAATGTTTATAAGATGCATTTTGAATTAAACAACACAGAGTCCCTTCTTCAATATAGCCAAAGCAAAGTGTCGGTTCTGGAAGGTCTGTGGATGATTCAATAATTATTTTTTTTTTATCTTGATGGTGAAATATTTTGCTACTAAAAAACTTTTTTTTTTTTTTAAATAAATGATCTGTCAACAGCATGTGAGTTTACTTTGGTTGGTTGGTTGGTCAGTAAGGTAAATATGAAGGCAAGGAGCCAAGCAGCACCTAACTTAACGAGGGCTACCGTGTGCTTCAGAGTTCCTTCAGTTCCAACACGTCTGCTTTAACTAGTTGCAGGGTAGCTGTTACAATTTTCATCCATAATATATGATCAGTTTGTAAGAATTTCCTCGACATGCGAGAAACATGTTTAATGCTAAGTTCTCAAATTGGAGCTAGTTATAAATAATGCACTAATAGATGTGAAGGAGCGTAAATGACTCCTTTGTGTTGTACCTGCGAGGTTGTTAGTGCATCTTTAAAAAACAAACAAAAACTCTTTTCCGTGGTATTTATTCCAATCTCTTCCATCAAAGGGGTTACAGTCTTTGTACCTTTTTATGTAAATTAAAAATCTTTAGCCAGTTCTGTGTCAAAAATAAATAGTTGAATGAGCTTGCAGACAACATTTATTTTGTATGTACATTAATGGGCACTTCCATTTTTTCCTGCAGGCTAGAATCCACTTTGAAATTCATGTTTGATAAATTCCCTGGCTTTCCGAGTAATTTAGCTGTCTATAGGGCTGTTGATCCTTTGAGTGTATTGCTGAACCATTGGGACTTGTGCACCACATCTGCATATCCAAGTTCAAATATATACTCAAGATGATTGGTTTAAACTTTAAGTTGTTGATCTTATTCCTGATAGATTTGTTAGATTGTCTCCCATTTCATTTCTAAAATCTGTGCCTAATCCATAAATACCCCTTCTTAAATATGTCTCCAATAAATTCACTGATTGAGTTAGTCATTTTGTAAGCACAGAGGGAAATTAATATTCAGCATCGCCTAATAATCTTAAGACACAATGCTGTCTGATATTGTGTACATGAATGAGAATTTGAGTGGGGCACTTACGGATCAGACCGAGTTGAGGTACTACTTCCTGAAGTGGTACAGTTCCCCTTGAAAGTAACTGTGCACCTTCTGAGTGTTGAAGAAGTGACCAGCTTCCACTGAGGTATTACATTAGCAGTACTTCAGTGTGTAGGTCTTCCTCAGCTTTCCATCATCTTCTGCTGCTTCAGCTTTGCTTCTTCTCTCTTTTTTGAGAGCTGATTTAGGCTCACGTTTGCTGCATGAGAAGACAACACAGCGCATGTAGGAACAACATTTACAGCGCGTTGAGAGCTACAAGATACATCCATCTGCAAATTCCAGCCAGGCTGATTTCAAACATAACCTGCCCAGAGCTGCTGTGCAATGCTGTCCGGAGCACAGGAGTGCCCGTTGTGCTGGGGGTGCTCCCAGCAGGCAGGGCGTGCTCCGGCCATGGGCATGGGTTATGCAGCTCCAAGCAAAGACAGCGAGGCTGGTGGGAGCCCAAAAGCTGAAGCACTGCAGTTTTCACCTTCCCTGACTCGTTTTATTTACGTGCTGTCACCCCACTTTGTACGTTCGAAAAGGAATTTACAAGAAGTCCCAGGACTATAAATGGATTCACAAATCCTCTTGGCCGCACTACCAGTTCTGTTACAGCGCGGCTTGTCTCTTCCTGCCAGCAGTTTCAGGTACAACATAATCTGTGGTGATTTCTTTTTATTCTGAGCTACGTGACGACCACATAATTTGAATACGGAAGCTTTCATCATGTTGCCAATCATTTTAGAGTGCTCACACTTCAAAAAAAATATTCATTTATTACATTTCACAACTGGAGAAGGTTCTGCAGGGGTGTGTTGCTTTGCAAGAGCTGTCTGTAGGTGCAGCACTTAATAACCTGCATGTCTACATAACTTCAACTGCAGTACACTTTTTTGTTGTTGTTGTTTCTATTCTTTTTAAAGAATAGAACACTTTCTATTCCTGTTGAGGTCTTTCAAGGTAAATTCCAAATAGTCCCTTGTCTTAATTAATAAAACCAATCTGATGACTAGTAACAGAAGTCAAATGTAGCATCCCTTGAGCCCCTTTGTGATAGAGAGGCAAAGAGACGCAGTGGGAGGGTTCTCTTGGTTGTCTGCTGTTGTTTTTTGTTTTTCTTTTTCTTTTTAATTCTATGTGAAAACTCATCTCTGATGTTAAATTCATAGCCAGGGTTTAATGAACTGAATTGATGAGCATCAAAAGGCTCAGGGAGATACACCTTCTGGTTCTGAAACTGGTATAGATCTATACGGGTATGTCTGCCCTGTCTCACTGGGGTTAGTGTTTATTCCCTTAAAATACTCTTGTTTTTGCATTGTGCTGCCTGTGCTTTTCTTTCAGGGGAGCAAAACGTGCAAATGTCGCAGGAGGAGCAGAGTCCTCACCGCTGAAATACTTTTTTCATTTTACATGAAACCAAGTTTGCTCAGAAGCAGCACCGTGCTGCCATTACGTTTAACATGATTTACTACTTCTCTCACTTAAATTAACAAATTGGACCATATTTCATCAAGATAATTAAGCACATCTATAACCTTAATAATGTGACTTTCTTCCACGCGCAATCCTACTAAAATCTAATTTTATCTTGAGAACTAAGTGCATCTAAAGCACAAGTGCATTCTTGTCACTTGTACAGCACGCTCCAATATAAAGGAAGGAGACGAGGTTCTTAGATTATGTGTATACCCGACGTGAGATTAAGAAGCAACGGTTCAAATGTCGGTCCGAGCAGTTTATTGCCAATACTGACCAGGGAGATGGGGAAGGCGGACACTGTTAGCAATAAGGGTGATGGGGAAGGGAAGGCGAGCGATAGGAAGGAAGCAAGGGTTTGTACAAGGCAGGGAAAGTCACCAGCCAGGATCCTAGGGGCGGTCCGGTTTATAACAGCTCCGACGGTCCGAGGCAGAAGAGCAAGGGCTGGCAGGAGCGGGGAGAACAGCAGCAGCGACGGGCAGCCCCGAGCAGCAAGCGGTTGTCCTGGAGAAGCGGCACCGGGTCAGCACAGGGGGAGCAGCAAACAGTGATCAGCTCGTGAGGGTTCAGGTGGTAGAACAGCTCGAAGGAGCGTTGAGGTCCAGGAGAAGGCAGCACGTCTCAGGCAGCAGCCCCAGGAGGGAGTTCAGCAGCAGGGATCAGCTCACGAGGTTTCTGATGGAAGAGCACCCCCAATCTCGTGGTGGTCGATCCCTCCTTTAGCCTCCATTTTTTCTGCCTACGTGACAAATCCCGTGCTAGCGTGCCAGGCAAGCATCTCCTGAGATGGCCATCTCCCCACGGTGATGAATACCGCACAAAAGAGTGCTAAGCGGCCATTGAGCTGCAGCTTATCTCTCTTTCCTTGCCCCAGGACATGCCCATCTGCTTGTCCCTTAGACAAAGGATTTCGCAACCCTTGCCCTAGCTTAGACGTGTTCGGACATGTTCATCAGCAAACTCGGAGGCAATGGTATAAAATAACGATAGTCTCTTACAGCATCTCCTTATTTTGGGCAGTTGGCCATTCTTCCACATCTGCTGCTGTATTCTGATGTATAGACTCACAGAATCACAGAGTATCCCAAGGTGGAAGGGACCTGTAAGGATCATCAAGTCCAACTCCAAACATGCTGACTGGGAATGATGAGTAGAGTTCATACAAAGAAAGAAAAACGGCTTTATATTAGTGTTAAAGACGTTGCTCTGTTATTGTCACTAAAATATAGATCCTCCCTGCTCCCCAAAACTAGAGACCCAAAATTCAAAGTCCTTCTGTTCTGAATCCATGGCTGGTGTAGCGGAACATTCAGGTCACATCCTGAAGGAATGGGAGAGCACCAGGTGAGAAGGTGTGGCTAACCCAGGGAGCTCAGGAGCAAGTATTGCACCTGAGTGATTGAAAGGGGTGGAGCCCGGATCCACCTCTCCTCACCCTCATTTAAGAGTTGGCAGCTGAGGTGGTAGTTTCTTTTTGGATGGAAGTTGTGTTCTTCTTGAGCTGCTGCTGCTTGTCAGAAGGGGTAAGCTGATTTTCCTTCTTTTTTAATCTGTTATTGCTTCATGTGATGTGTATTTCACTAGAAGGCACTGTCGTTTATGGTTTTTTTGCTGTGCAACTTGTAGTTCATGAGATATGGTTTTGGTGCTCTGTGCTGCCAGTTTGTCCTCTGGTTTCTTTCTCTGCTGGGCTTTTAATACCCTGAAGCATTGGACTCCATGGCTGCTCTGACCTGATTTCTTGGCCAGCACAGAAGATAGGTCTGTGTGCTCCATGCATGGAGGACCCTGGGCATAGGGAGATTCCTGGCTGGAAGTGGAGGAGCCCAGCCTATTGCTCATTGCAGAGTGCAGTTGGGCTGGTAATGCTCCCGCTTCTTTGCTCTGTTTTTCCAGTGGCTGTAATGCAGGGAGTGGAGATTAAAACTTGTGACCACTTCTGCCTTTCCCACTACATTTTGTTTGCAGCCATTTAGCATGAAGAATTCAGCTTCTGTGCCCTTGAAGTGACACAATGGCAATAAGAACACAGAAGTTTTATGCGTGCAGTGTAGGAGCACAGCTTGTAAGCCAGTACGTGTGTGCTCTAAATCAATCTGTGCCCTACAAAGCTGTTCTGCCCAGACATAAGAGAAGATCTGGGTGGGTCTGAAGGAAGCCAACGTAATGGCCTTGTTTGGTGCTCTGGGGGCTTTGTGTGTGTTGTGGATGACTACAGACATTAGAGATCTCTGCCAGCTGACTGCAGATGTGTAGGATGCATGTGTGCTTATGTGCACCTCACGTGTGAGGGCTGAACCTGGTGTCAGTCCAACTGCAGATGTGCCCAGTGATTTTCTCCTTGTCCAGTTGTTTTTTTTTTGCATGTTTCTTGGAAATTCCTTTTTGCTTTTCCTATTGCTCTATCACCCCAATTTCCTGCACCTCTCTTTACTGTGCTGCTGCCCGCTGAAGCTTTCTGCTCTCACCAGCTCCCCACTGAGCCTTCAGGTGCATGATGCTGCTGCTCCCCTCTTCCTTCCCTCCAGCCCCCACCATGGCCCCAGGTTAGCTGTGGTCAATTTTTGTTTCATCTTGCAGTCAGTATTACATAAATAGTGGAAGCTTGTCCTTGCCCCCCATGATTGATGGGGAAGTGTATTTGTACATATCGATTGAGATAAAAAATTAGTAGTTTGCAATAGGAAAGGCAAATTAGTCATCAGAAGGAAGGTGCTTGGTGTATTTTAAGAGTTCCTTGATTAATTCTCATGCTGCGAGTTCTTCTGACAGTAAGTTTTATGTCCTGAGATGTGGGAGGATGAGGCAGTAGTATCAGGTTATTGCAAATTTTACTTTTACTTCTCCCTGATTTATTTTACTGGCACTTTCTGCGATTAGACACAGAGGGTAAAAATGACTTCATTTGGGGGTGACAACTGCACTTTTTTTTTTTTTTTTGTGGTTGAATTAGGAGCCAGGAAGGAGGGTGGAGGTTTCAGCTATGAAATTATTTTCCTTTTTGCATAAAAATTAATATTAAAAAGTTAGTGTGTGTGAAATCAAAATAGTCATAATCCGTGGTGACAAATCCATCAGTTGGATGTTACTTCTAAAGGAGGAAAGCACTAATTCTGTGATATACTGATCAGCCTGAGAAGTAATTTTTGGTCTGCTTACTTGACAATTTTTTTCCTAATGACCTCATTGAAAGTAGTTTTTAATAAGTGTCCTAGGAGACTGAGTGCCCTCCATCTTCTTCCTAAAATACTTTTCACTTTCCCAAGGATTCTGTGGCATGTTTTTCAGTGTTCTTTATTGCAAACTATAATAGAATTCTCACCAATAAAAGTTGGCTTATATTTGGCGCTGTTAATTTGTCCAAGAATAATTTAGATAGAAATTCCAATTACTCTGCAAGGAACACATTTGCTACTGTACTCTCTCAGCTTGTTTAAAGAGAAGTCTTTGATAATTTGCAAGCATTTCTCATGAAAGGCAATTCTACTTAACTTGAATCCAGAAGGAAAAAAAGACGCACAGAGGTTTCAATTTTTAAACTGATAACAAAGCGCTATATTTATGCTGTTACATTTGAGCACAAAGAGACTGCAAAATAACCTTTTTTTAGTTAATGGTAGGAAAAAAAGATTTAATTGCTCTGAAACACTTATTCTATGTATTATCTTGTTGATTAGAAGACAGTTGTAAATGACTTACTCAATGTAATTGCAAACTCTGGCATAGAAACCAGAAGTAAATTGTATGCCCTTGCAGTCTGAGGAGTAGTGAGTTTGAACACTTTTAATTGTGGGTTTTCTGAAGTTGCTGCTTCACAATATGGTGATGCTGCATTGGCTCTGCCTGGGAGCATGTTTTTATCCAGAAACATCAAATATCAATCAGATGGTGGAGAGCAGAAGGCAGTCCTTGTCTGAAGGCTTATTGGAGGAGGTCTGCTGCCTGGTTTGGGAATGGCCATGCTGTCAATAACCTTGCTCTAAGATCCTGGGGAACCAAGTTTAGGATATACTGCTGGTTGTTCACACCCTGCTGTGAGGTGCTTGCCCATCCTTTGCTGCCATGCTGAGGTCTGCACAGCAAACACAAGCAGTTCAGGAAGATAACATTGAAATGGTTGAGGAGAATTCTGCTCTGCCATTCGTGTTCAGCCTTGTAATGATCTTCTGAGAGCTACCAGATCACTCACAGGCTGTGCCAAAAAGTGAGGTCTTCCTTTGACTAGTGTCACATCACCCTCCAGAGTGTGCCACTCTCCTAGTATAATCAAGTACCGTGCAGGTGCTGATCTTATACAGAATGAAATGTAAAGCAGTGGAACACAACACCTTGACAGAGCGTAGTGTGCAAGGCCAGCATCGAGCAGAAGGGGAATCAAACTAGAAAGCAAGAATGAAGTGAGAAATACCCAAAAAGTACAGGAAATTGCATATGTGAAGAACTTGCATGGCTTTATGCTGTGTTTCTGTCTGACTTTGCTGCAACTGCGCACATTTACTGGCTGTAGTGATACTGAGCAGGAAGATGCCAGGATGTCTCTCAACTTGCTGCAGCAATATGAACCAGAGAGACTGGAGAGCATTGCCCTCCTGCTCCTAAGCCACTGAGCATGGGTTAGAGCTATATATTCTGGGCTTTCCTGGATTGTTTCTTTATATCATTGGTTTAAACTTTCTGCAAGTACAGTCAGATCTCATTAGTTACTAGTTTAGAAACCCATGGTATATTTAGACATCATATACATTTGTCAGTGAAGAGGAGCTTAAATGATCTACTTTGTTCACTGCTTAATTATGTTATTTTACTGTTCCTGAAAACCTGACACAAGGCAAATTTACATTACTGTGCTCCTAATTAGATAATAATCCTTAAGGATTTGAATGATACATACCCAAAGTAATTTCCTTGTTCACTAAATATGAATTTCCTTATGTTAGGTTAAGAAGATGGCATGATGACAGCAGGCGTTGTGATGATGACAGCCCTCAACTTGTTTGTCTCTTGAGTCAAAATCTATTAAAAGACACATAATGATCTCAGCAATTTCTTAAAGTGTAGGATGTGAAATCAATAGGCAGTCCTGTATGGGAAGGCACAAAGTACACTCCTTATCACTGTTGTTAGGTTGCCCACATATCCATGCTACTGAACAGCAGAAAATATTCATAGACCCCATTTTCTAACACGATCCAAGCTGTTATCTTGTCATGCATCCATCACTTCTGCATCTCAAACAGGATTGCTGACTTGGAGGTTGGTTGTTTTGAATGAGAGGCCTAATATAGTCCTTCATGCCTCAGACACCTCTGGTTTGCTTCCTGGTTTCATGTGTGCTGTGTGATGTTCTTGGCTTTCTCTCTGGCTGTTGTATGTTGAGATGTCTTGTGCTGTTTGTTGTTATTGGGTTGGCCAGGGTGTTGTGGGGTGGTAACACTCTACATTTTCCACTAGAACCAGTTAATGTATTGAATTGCTGCATTTAATCTTTGTATTGAATCCAGGTGCTACAGTGATGGTGCATACAAATAATAACATGAAGATAAATAGACCATAACAACCTTCCTGCTGTTGGTTGCTGTTACTTGAAGTTGCATATCAAAAATACATTGCCAGAAAATATTTACATTTCTAACTAGTGAGGAAAAAATTTCCATGAACTGACTGGTATTATGTGTACAGAGTTCAGGGCCTTTTTCAAAAGCAAAACTTTTTCCACATGTCCCAAATCGTATTTATTTTTGCCATAAAATGGAGGACTGTAGTTTTTGGTCTCCTATGGCTGTTCAAGTGACTTTGTTTATAAAATTAAAGGTTGAATTTAGAAGTGACAGATAAAGACAGTGTCCTTCCTCTGCCTTGCAATCAGCTTTTATGCAGTGCTGCTGATGTCAGACTAAGTGATGCTCCAACCTGGAGAGAAGCTGTTGTTCAGTGGATCAGCATTAGCATGGGAGTTAGTTTGGAGCTGTGGTGGGTATGAAAAAGCAAGCAAAATGTTGGGTGGGGGAGGAAATCTCTTACGCTGCTTGGATGGGATGTGTTGTGTAATTCAGATTCAAGTTCTGAGAAGACTGCTGCTAATTCTTACCTGCTGTGGCAGTGTGCAAATGCCGAGGAGGTGACTGCTCCAGGAGGGTAATTCCCCTGTCCGACAATGTATCAAACAGTGGAAAAATGTGATGGGGATGCTTCACAATTATTAGAGTATTTCAGCATCAAGTTTACAAAGCTGATGTGTCCCCACCACATCAAGAGCAAAATGCTCTCTGGTGAAGCTGAGGTGTAACATCAGCCTTTCCTCCAACCTTCAGCAGATAGATGTACAGTCTTTGCTGCTTGTCATGTGTTTTGCTGCTGATATTGCTATAATTGAATATTTTTTGAATGTCTGCTGCTGTTCAGGTACTCCCAGGGGGGTGGTTTCCTCCTCAGCCCCAGCACAGCCTGCGTTAGATGATTTTTGTGTCTTGCATGGGGTTTGATTCATTCAAGCACTGAGTTCTGTTTGTGGGGTGTGAGTCCCTGTTAGCTTCAGTGGGAGTCCACAGAGCTTAACAGTAAATGGAGAACTCGGGACAGATTGAGCACTCAATTCATATGAGTTTTGCTCAGATCTCAGCAAACTGCATGTATCTGCAGTGGAGTAGGCACTTCGTTAAGTTAAGAAACACTTCTTCATGGTCAGTAAAGCAAGTGAATAAAATTGAGAGGGAAATATATACAGCATCAGCTTGTGGGAATGCGAATATTACTGTATTTTCTGTTGTAAAGAAAGCATTCAGAAAGAGAACCCGTAATCATGTTACTGTATGATCATCCTATATAAGCACATTAGCAAAGCACCATGATAGCAGTCATATTGTGAACCTAAAGCCACTCCTAATTAAACTGTCTGCATCCCCCAGCATTTTCCTGTAATGATGTCAAGCCGCGCAGCAATTAGTTGTCCCTCTATGAATGTAAACACTGTTTGTAAATCATATAAATTTAACCTGCTTTGCTTATTGGAAAGCTCCTAAAATGGAATTAATTAGAATTGTAGATTTTGGAATTCTAATTTATTGAATCATTTTTGAATGACTTGATATAATATTTTCTCTGATTCACAGCAATTAATTTTGGTAGCAAAGGTAGCACTTATTAAAAAGCTCAGATATAATTTGGGGTAGGGCTAATGGTGTGTACAATGGCATGCGGAATATTTCATTGTGCTACCAGGATTGCCGTGGGTTTATTTTAAAATCAAGATTTAGTCCGTTCAAAGGAATCTGATGCCCTGACCTTTCAGCTTTCTCCATTTGGTTCCTACTGCACTACTTCAATCTAATTTGAATGTTAGGTTTGAATACTGAAGAAGTATGCCCTTATGCAGTAGTTCATCTTCTCTTTAGAGATCAGACTAAATGCCTGTGGCAATATGCTAGGAAACATAGCACATTACCATGAAATAGCTCCATTAGAGACAAAGAAATGTAAGCAAAACAAACACATTTGCCACTGTTTTTAGCTCAATTATATTTCTCCAATTGATGGTGTTGCACGGGATGAAAAAGTGCTTGAGACCCAAATTTAGTAAACCTTTTGTTGCAATTTACTCCCGAAAAACCTCTGTTGCTGGAGGTGGATGGTTTACCTGAGCCATCAGCTACATAGCACGTTTATGGTTATTGTATTTTACAGGTTGATAGATTTTTATATTCTGTCCAAGTCAGGATCTTACACCACCTGGTTTATTATTTAGTAATTTACAGTGCAGTCAGGCATGTTTGGTTTAATGTAGGATAAACTTATAAATCTATTGTTCCTCCAGTTGCTGGGGTTGGTGTGCAATGAACTACAGAGCTTGATGCGTACATACATTTCAGCTCTGCTTATTTTCTTTGATAGGGAAGCAGGCAATAGATAACACAGTGACAGTAGCATCCCAGGGGATAGCAAAATGTGAGAGCAACACACCGTCAGGTTAGTAGGTCATTATTGTATGAGCACTGAGCCATTAATTGACTACTGTACCAGGCTCAATCTGTGTCAGATTATGGCTTTTGGCAGCAAGGGCTGCTACCTAATAGCTAACTTTGCTTCTTTACTATCTTTTTATTGGGTTTTCTGATAAAATTATACAATGTAGGTAAGCATATTTGTTGCTTAAAGAAAACCCAAACAAATAAAACACTTTCAGAACAATGGTAACATCAGTAGATAATTTTTCACGTAAGCTACCATCTAGCAGAGCAGTTTTGGTAATACTATTGAGTAGCCTTTAAAACACTTGTTAAGAAGCTGAGTAGACAGATGCTTCATTTAGGGTGAGTAGATACAGCTGGTGCAGGGCTATTAGGAATGGCTATCTGACACCTGAGTTGTTTTACTAGCCTTAAGCTTGGGGCAGGGGTAAGCACAAGGACTATATCAACAACGGTGAGCAGCATTGGAGGGAGGCTTGCTGGTTGCAGCAATCTGCTTTAGGAATAAAGCAGGACTGCCTGCCCTGGCACAGCAGCTGGGCATGCAGACCCAAATCCATGTTGAGGGGTGGATTTGTGTAGAAAATACATCTGCTCTTTGGAAACAGGAAAATGTTCATGTCTTCGTGGGAGGTGGTCAGTGTTTTGGGTGAGAGAAACGGCTTTCCTAGTAGCTCTTGAATTGGTAGGGGGAAAGATTCCTTCTTAATCCTCTTACAAGCCATTGACGTTGTGCTGCTGTGAAACACATAGTGCTGTTGGGAGCACGTAGGTTAATTCTGTGCCCCTTTAGTCAACTGGAGGGTAAATTCCTGGCTTTAACCTATGGGCTGTGGGAGCCTGAAGCAGGAGGTGTTCGGCCTGGCGCTCAGATGGGGCGGAATTTAGGCCCAAGTAGAGGGGAAATCCTGACTGCAGCTCACATGTGATTTCAGATACCTGCCTTCCTTCAAGGGGACTCTGGTCATTCTCATCTCTACATCTGTCAGAGGCAAGCCAGGTATCCAGCCCAGGTGAGGGCATGATACGAGATATTCTTCATTTAAAAGAAGTCCTGCGCTGAGAGCTGCTGTCTGCAGGATCCCCGGGCTTTGGTGTGAGGTAAGTGTGTGCGTCTGTCGGGTTGGCTGGAAACTGGAATTAATATTTCGTGTAATTCCTTCAGTGGAGTGGGGGCCTCAGGCGGGGGTTTGTGCCGCCCCAGCTGGGCTGTGTGTCCCTGCTCCGTAATGCATCTGCTGGTGTTTGACAGTGTTGCTGAAGTGATAGAGGCCGACTCTAATTTCTGTTCCCACCGACAAATCGACCTGCTTGTGACCTTGGGCAAAATAGTTAATCCAGCTGGCCCTCAGTTTCCCTGTTTTGCTCTCCATTAAAAATGATTTGCGGCCTGAGAGTGTCAGGCACTCCACGAGGACCCGGTGTGATTATTAATAATTATCAATATAGGGAAAGGCGTGAGGAGATGGCAAAGGAAGGCAGGCCTTTATTTCATTAGAATTGTGTTTAGATGGAGAGGATCTTGTTTTTCTGCTGTGTCGAATTTTGAGTAACTTTCACTGGATTTCTTGTGCGTTTAAATGATGATGGGTAGAAATGTGCAACAGCCGAACTCAGAGCATCTCATCTCGTTTGGTAATTCTGTGCTTTCTCCTTTCTTTTGCTGCAAAATCATCTCTGGAAGTTGGAGAGCAATATGTAAAATATGTTTTTCAGACAGCGGAGTCTGATTACATTGATTCTACTCTATGTAGTGCTCTTAATGGAGATTTCTGGTTTCCATTTACTGTAAATTTCTGGTTAGCATTTGGTGCATCGTGTGATGGAGCTTGTTTCTATGTTCTCTGCTGCTTCAGGTCCCCTTGGTAGTTTTTTAAAAACTCATTTGGAGGAATTAACTACCTTTTATGTATTTAAAATTTGACTCCGCGGAAATCGATGTACAAATAATTTTTATGGCTACAATAAGTATGTTCCATAACACAATACAAATATCTGTATGTAAATCTTGCCTCCGAGGTAGCTATCTACTGTACATCCCAGTACTTATCCCACTTTCACACCTAATTTTCTTTGTGAATCACACATAAAACTCGCATATTCTCTGCCGTACAATGAAATCATGAATTCTTAGCATGCCCACACAAAAGACATTTCTCTGAGAATAATATCCATAACTATTTTTTAAGGAAAAAAAAATAAAAAAGCCAGGGAAGGTTTTGGTGCACCATTTATTTTTACGATAATTTAAATATGTTAATACTCTACCTAAGAGTTTTATATACATTCACATTTTGCATAAAGAAGAGCTTTTCCTCCCAAGTTCTGGATTGCAAGGCTGGGAGGGAGAGGGAGAAACCTGCTCATTGCACAGAAGGCATCTTTGGACACAATATTAAACAACGTCATAAAACCACATTCTCTCCAGACTTTTAACAACTGTCTCGTACTGCACGGCAGCCCAAAAACATATTTCCTTTTGCAAACAGGTGTTTTAAAATTAATCCTCACAAATTTCTGAGAGCGTTTAATAAAAGTATATGTGCCATCAGCGTGCACCTGGAAGGTGGGCTGTGACAAATGGCTTTATTCTGGATGGAAGTGCATTTAAACTCTGGCTTTTTTTTGTTTTCTCCTTACTCCCACTCCTCCCTATGAAAGCTGCTTGGGTGTTTTAGGGACTACTAATGCCCAGACCTTCTTGAGGGTGTACCCATACCTCATTTTTGTCTTTGGTGACCTGTTGAGGTGTGTTGCACCTCACTTATGGTTGGGTTCCTCCAGTGCCATTCCTGGAATGGACTCCAAGTGGCTGACATCTTGTTGTTCTCCTTCCTCATCTGTGAAGCAGTTTCATGCAGTACAGATGTGCAGGTCAATCCTGGTGCCATTAGGGCTCTTTGTCTGTTCTTGTAGGCAGGACAAGCCTTCAGTCAGAAACCTGAGAGCATGGTCCTTGGCTAACAGGTGCTGGAGATTACTGGATGCTCCTTCAACTTTACCTTAGTTTTGTGGTTGCAATTTTTATCAGCTGTCTTAAGCAGAATATGTGTATTCCTGGATGAAAACTCTTGAGTGCAATTTACACAGATCCTCGATGTTTAATTATTGGGCTGAGCTGTGCAGGCCTTCTGCAGGAGCTGTCCCTGAGGCTGAGGGGATGTGCTGAGG
>JALIRH010000022.1:11136026-11238526 GCA_023055505.1 Callipepla californica brunnescens | reverse complement strand
ACTGCTGGGCTAAAGGAGATGCGGGTGTGTAGTGATAGACTGCTGTGTACCCACCTCAGGAGGGGCTCTCCTGGCTGGCCACACTGCTCCTCCATGAGTAGCACACAAAGGTCCATCTCCTGGACTGGGAGCTGTGCAAGCAGGTTCTTTCTGTGGGTTTGCCCCTCGTGTTCTGCATTACCCTGCTGAGGAATGTTGCAGCTCAGAGCTGTGTTGGCCTGGGTGCTTAATATTCACCTCCTTCCATCCTTTCTCATCCCATTTACATGCTGCAATTAAAGGAAGTAGGCTTGTTTGCATAGCGCTTTAAAAATGTGTCTGTCAGCAACAACACTGGGGCTTGAAGAGCCGTCTCTCTAAGAGCAGAGCTAACTAATTGCGTAAGGGTCACACCATCTGTTGCTAAAGAAGTAAATCTTCAGATGAGAAGTTAGAATTTATGAAAAACCTCCTGGCAGGGGTAGCTCTTGCTTGGGTGCTTTCTTTTCTCTTTTTTTTCTTTTGGACTGTTTTCAGTTGTTTTCTATTAATTTCCCAAACTTCGATTCCCTCCACCTGTATTTTTTTTTTTTCTTTTTACTGGAATAGCCCTCAGGGAAGCCCTTCCTTGTTGGCAATGCTTAGGTGATGCTCTTGATGAGTTGTATTTTTTTGGGGGAGGAATTTTTTTCAGATTGTTCATTACCTCATCTAATCTTTCCATTTCTTGCTCTTTTTGACTGGAAACTCCCCCAGATAACACTGTGAAGTCATAGAGTTCTCATGTCCTTGGAAGGGCTGCAGGGCTCTGTGGGCATACCTGCAGCTCTGAGGAGCCCCATAGGATGCCAGCAGCCACATGCTTCTTTGCAAGTATGAGAGATGTGAGCTCATTATGTTTCTTGTGCTCTCCCTAGGAATGAGGCTCTAATGGTTCACTACTTTAGGTTGCATCCCCACACCAATATCACAAAAGATTGCTATGAATTACTTGAAATAATAAAAATCTGCAGAAAGGATTTTTATTTGCTGGGAAAAAGTAGTATATCCTGGAAATGTAAGTAGCAGATATCTCATGGATCTCTTGCCTAAGAAGTTTGTAGTGCTGTGGGAAACAAATAACTAGCGATAGGATGAGAGGTGATGTCCTCACGTTGCACTGGGTAGGTTCAGATTGGATATTAGGGGAAATTTCTTTTCAAGAAGCAGCCAGGCACTAGCTCAGCTGCTGGGGGGTGGTGGGGTCACTGTCCCTGGAGGTGTTCCAGACCTGTGGGGATGTGGCAGTGAGGGCAGTGGGCACGATGGGGGTGGGTGAGGTTGGGTTTGGAGTTCTGAGAGGGTTTTCTCCAACCACGATAACTCTAAGAATGCCTACTTTCGATAGCTGAGATTTATTTTGTGTTTTACTCTGAGGTAAACCAAAATTTGTTATTACAAAGCACATGCCTGTGCATAGAAGGAATTGGTGACACTGAAGTAGAAAATAATTACTTGACAGCATTTAAGTTTTAACAAAAGTCTTTGGGTTGCTTCCTGTACAAACTCCGTTCTCTAATGTTACTCAGTAGGCTTTTTCTTTCTGTGACAGCAGTACCTATGCTTCCACATTTTTCCTTGCACAAAGCTAAATTGAGTGTTGGTGTATATGTGTTATTCTGTGCATATCATCCCTGGTTTATCAGGTTTTCTAGGGATTGTGCCAGTAGTGTGAACTAGTTCTGTTTATCCAATAATATGGCAGCAGATGCAGTTTGGTCACGGTGATATCCACGCTCTGCTCTCTGCCCCAGTTGGCTTTTATAGACACTGTTTTAAGAGCTGAGCTTGTCAATACGGACGTGAAGTATCTTTCTTTCTGCAGTAACAAATCTCTTCCAAGTCTCGTGCTATCTCATAGCAGGGATGTATCTCTTGGTGATGCTGAATGAACGAACCAGAAAGATGTGACTTTTTATTTGCGTCACAGAAAAATTGTGCAATTTGCAACTTGGGCAAAAGCCTGAAGGGGTGGGGAAAAAAAAGTGGTATGATATGCTTTCACTAAGTTTTTCAGAAGGCTGCTGAATTTTAGTCAAAAACTTCTGTAGATCAATGTGAAGTAATTAGTTCTCTCTTCTGTGTAAATAATTGGGCCTTTGATTGCATCATGAATGATTTTTTTTTCCCCATTGCCTCCAAATATTTAGAGGGTCCTTGTTTTGATTAGATGAGCACTGTGTACATAGGGTATAACCCACTGCTATCAATGTGATCATATATGTTTCCTGAACCGTAACTTAGGGTTTCTGTTAGAAATAAGCTTGACTAATCCCAGTGATTGAAAGAAATCAGGATCACTGATGAAGAGAGATTCAGATTTTAATAATTTCAGTGGTAGGAAGCTGCCAGCAGAGGCTCAGAGGATTCTGGTTTATATTCTGACATACAGTCATCTCAGGGAAGGTTTTTAAGATTTTAGTGTCAGCAGAGAAACGTTTGCAGGGATTTTTAATATGCCATCTTACAAGGTGGGCAATACAAATGTGCGCCCTTTTCAAAAATATACCTTTTTTTTCCCTAGGAATCACTCTCCTGAAAACCAGCTACAGTGAAAGAATATTAAAGGTTGAATTTTTAGCTGGTGTATATGATTGTGTTACATTCGTTTCCAATAAAAGGCAACTGGGAAGCATCACCATGCATAAAAGAACGGTGTACCAGAAGCTGAGGTCTGCAGGAGTTTAAAAGTCACAACTCTCAATTGTTTAGTGAATCATGCAATAATTTTAATCTTAGGGAGGGAGGAATTAATATATCTGCTCTACAGCAATCAGCATTGGTGCCATTGATAGCAATAGTTAGAAATCACAATGTTGAAGCAAACCTTGTTTAAGTTCGATATGCTGATATTCTGTTGCTATTTGATTGAGGATACACAGTGTTTGTGGGGCTTGATACTGCAGGAGCCAATACACGTGGGTTGTTGAGGTCTGCATATGACTCCAGCAAGTATGTTCCTCCCATAACTGCTGTGTACTGTGCAAGAGGAGAAGCTTATCAGTTTTATTTATGCTTTAAACTGCTACTCTTCTGCATCAAAGGAGATGGCAGCAAAGGGAGAGGCATTCTTACAAGTGTTTTCTGGTTTTGTTCTGTGTGGTTTTTGGATCAGATATTGGTGAAAATGATGTAGGGGATGCCACTTAAACACAGGGAGTGGTAATCTCCTTTCCTCGTATGATGACTGCCCCCAACTCCTTCCCATTCCAATTTCCTTTGTGCTTGGGGTAAATGGGCTAAACAGAAGGGCACCAGGAGAGAAGCAGAGTGCAAACTCAAATGTTGCTGTGTTAGGCAACTCATTTCTGCTTTATTTGCAACTGAAACTTGTCATAAAGTAAAGCGGAATAGAATGAGTCTTCGTTAAAAACCATGACCAGTGGATTAACAGAATTTATCCTTAGTTTGTGGAACTTTCTCTAGCGTGGCTATTCCAACAGGTTGGTACTATATTTGATAGAAGAGCCATAAGTAATTTCTGTCATAAGGACACATTATAACCTTACACAAATTTTTGGTGAGGAAGCTCATGTGAACTTTGTTCTATGTATTTTATAAAGTTTCTGAAAGGCTTTGAGGTGACGTTTAAGATGTTAAAGTTGAGAAAAAGAAAAGGCATTGCTGTAAGAAGCTGGTAGTAGGGTATAAGCTGTGAACTCCTACAAAGCAGGAGCGTGTGTCTGATGGCACATGTAGTCATGGCAGCAAAACCTGTACGTGAACAGTCTACCATCCATTTGCTATTAAATGGGAATTAAAAGCATTCAACTACTACAGGATGTGCTGACCAGTATAGAAATCAGAGTAGCGTGGGTTGGAAAGGGCCTGAAGGGATCATAGAATCCAAGCCCCCTGCTAAGGTAGTTCCCTACAATAGGTCACACAGGAAGGCCTCCAGATAGGACTTCATAGAAGGGGACTCCATGACATCTCTGGACACCCTGTTCCAGTGCTCCCTTACCATAAACGAAAGTTAATCATCATGTTAATATGGAATTTACTGTATTTTAGGCCATTACCCCTTGTATCACTGTGCACCACTGAGGAAAAACTAGATCCTCAGTCTATTAGTCATGCGAAGCAAAAGAGAAGCAGATTAACCTCAACAGGAGTTCTACAAGTAACCTGAACTGGTGACTTTACTCCAGGGGTCAGCAGCCAGGACAGATTTGTATATCCAAAACCTTTCCTGATTGTTACCAAACGTGCCCCATGTTCAAACACACTGCAGCTCTTCAGCTCAGAGCTGTTTTCTCACTGCTTTCTCAACTTACTCTGAACGGGGTTCGTGCTCCAGAAGGCAATTTCCGGAGTTAGGATCTGGATCCAGTGTGAGGGCTCTCCTCTGTGGGTGAGCAACATACACCAGGTTAGTGGTGAAATGCCATTGAACATCTGATAGCTTTCCAAATATGAAACTATGTTACATATCAGGATTAAACCTGACCAAAGGCAATGAGACAAAACCATCTGCCTTGCAGCCCGCTGCTCCATCCAGTAAGTGCACTGAAGTGAGGTGGGTGTTAAGAGTTAAACTCCTTGCGACACTCCTTTAGACAGTCCTGATCTGAAAACATGCATCACTTCATTCTTTAGTACAAAAAACAATATTTCAAATTGTACTTTGGACATGATGTCCACTTTTTTGGCTCAACAAACAAGCCAGAAATTGTTTTTAGATTTCCTCCTTGGCATTCACAAAGTTTTGCCTTAAAACCCTTAGAGACTTGCTGAAAGAGATTTATTTATGTGCATTGCAAGGAGCTTGCCAAATAACTTCAGCTTCATGTTTTTTAATATTTTTTTTCTAAATTTAAAAATTAATAAAAGGAATAAACTTTTGGTTTAGTCATTATTAATTATGAATATTTCCATCTATTCTGTCTTAAATATCAAAAAGAAACTAAAGTTCAGAGTCTGCTAGGAAGTTAAAAAATAACAAAACAACTGGCAAAGTCCCTGCCCCTGTGATGTGCTTGGATTTTACAGAGTGTTTTGGATTACTTTTTTGGTGAGGGTTTCTCTCCCTTATCAAAATGTGGAGCTGGGAGGCTTCCCTTTGACAGAGTTGTTGGCCAACTTGCTTCTATTAACTTTTGAAGTGTTCTTTGGAAATGTTAGAAGGGAAAAAGTAGTTCTGCTGCAACAAAAAGAACAGACGTTTTATGAGCTGTGATGTTTTTCCCTTCAAAGTAAGAAGAAAAGTTCCCAGACTTAAGTAGGAGTAAGAGCAGATCCACTCTCCTTTCTCGTGTACAGGCTGAGGACATTATGGCTGAAATTAGGATTTACTTGATTTGCTTTGTAGTCAGAAAGAATTCAATTTCTCTGGTTGCTTTGTGGTTTCAGAACACTGTGTCACTGATTTCTGGAGTAGACCATCCTTTGGCCCACTCATTTGGTATTTTAGGTTTGGTTTTTATCCAGTATTTGATTTAATTGAAAGGTTAATTAAGACATGCTCTGTTTTATTAAAGCTTACCTGGCAGCAGGTTGTCTTCCTGGCTGGGCATGTTTGGCTAACAGCAGCAGGTAGTGTATATGTGTCTGCTGTGCTGTGTGATGGACTGATAATGGCATGGATATATTAGAAGTTTTGAATAAGAATTTTAATATAGTCTCCATATCAAAATGCAGAAGATATGCTACTGGCACTACACCAGTGTTTGAAAACCTCTTCATCATCAGCATGGGTGCAGGGAGCATGATGAGCCAGTTGTGGCCACACTTGGATCCTGTTTGCTTATTGACTGGGACCTGAGAGGAGCCCAAAGTAGTTGAACTCATCAGAAGTGTTTTGGAAGAAACAAATGAGATAACATAACAGAAGCATTTTTTCCTAGGGATTTTTTTGTTAGCAGTAAAGTAACAACACAGGGCCAGCTGTGCTGCTGGGCAGGCCTGGGAGGAGCAGAGAAAGAAGCAGAAATAAGTGTGGCCTGAACACAGCCTGAATAATGTCAGCTGTCCCTCTTCAGGTCACTGCTGGTTTTTTGTTGTTTTTTTTTTTTTCCCCCTCTGAACTATGTTTTGTGGTGGAAGGATATTGAAACAACTGTCTCTTTTCTTTTCCTTCTCTTCCCCCTTTTACTATGTAATATAAAAACAAAGAACTATATTGTATTAATATGAATTCGTGCCAGAGCGTGGTTTATGGGGTCATTAATACATTTCTTGGGAGGTCAAAAGACATGAAACTGAAGGGCTTGTGCCTCACAATAAAAGTGAGGCATGTATTGTTGGCCCAGGAAAACATGCCCTGGAGTATAATATTTGTGTATTTAAAAAATTATACTGGCAGAAAATACAAGGGCAGCTGCAGTGCTTTGGACTGTGCGTAACAGAAGTGACACAGGTGAGGGCTGGAATGGAGGCAGTAATGGTGGGAAAATTGGGCTGGTGCCCCTTTTTGGATCTTTATGAGGTAGGAAAAAAATTGTCTTAATAGTTTAAAAAACATTTTTTCTCCTTGCGTGCATATTTTTTTTTCTTTAAATATGAGAAACTCTGGTCACCTGTGTACTGGGCTCTGGGCACGTGAACAGGATATCCTATGAAAACCCTGGGGAGAGGAAAAAATTAACCACTGAATGCAACTGCTGTAGTTCTGAACAGTCCCTGTTCGGATGGAAACTATTAGAAGGTGCCTGGGCAGAGGGATTATTCCTCTCCAGGGTGGCACCTGCCTGTGCCCTGGGGACTTGCTGATGCCTCCTGTCCTGCTCTACAAGGTTGTTCTGAGGGGCGGGGGGAGATCTGCTTTATTTTTATTATTATTTCCTTAAAAGGCTGAGGACAAACTGTGCTGAGACTCCAAGAAGTGTCCTGCAGAAGAGCAGTGATGGTTGTGGTTTTTTTTCCTGTTCTTTCTCAACTGGAAAAAAAAAAAGACTACTGTTGCAAACTTCTGAACTTAGCTGCTTTCTCCTTCTGTCTCCTTAATCCTTCTCAGTACATATGTCATTCTGAAAGTAATGCCTCCTGTTTATTTCCATAGAAACTACACTGGATACAAAGAGCACAAAAACATTATTGGATAAATTCCCTCTAAAACACACTATTTTCCAGTGTGGTCACCACCAATGGCCGATTGAGCTGCTCTTCGTTTCATGTTGTGACAGTGGCATGTAGCCATCCAGGATATGGTTTGTCTTTCATATTGCTGTCATCACTGCTGAAGCACAGCATCCACCACTCACTGCGCTCACATCTGCTGCTTGGTCTCCAGCATTCAGCAGTGGATGGCAGTGGGTGCCATTTTTCACTATGAAGGGATTCTGCTCTATCCCTTTGTTTCATACACACTTCCATGTCAGATGCCATTGTGTTGGAGTGCCCCTCTGCTGCCATCTGTCGCACAGCAACAAAATGCAGTGGAATATCAACGGGAAGGTTCAATCTCTACTGCTGACCCACCAACATCTGCCTCTGGTGTGGTGGGCTGACATCATGACATGAAGACATTACTTTCACAACAGTACTTGAACATGCATATATTAATTTAAATATATTTTTATACATAAACTAACAAGCAAACAGAGAAAGAAAACTCAAAGCATGCCACTTGCTTTCAGAGCTGCATAATACTTGGTAGCTGAGCTTGGAGCCCACGCAGTTTTAATGCAGCTTTTCAATGCCCACGTGGATGCTACTGGTAAGGGTAGTTGCTGTGATGTCCATGTATCTGGTATCACCCTGTTGCAAGGCTTTGCTGTTAGAGAAGTGGTGGTTGGCTGTTTGCTTAACACGCTGATGAAGCTTTTCATTATCTTACCACTAATGCACTGCAGAAAATGGAATCATTAGAGTGCAGCGACATTCAAATGTAAACATTTGAATAATTTACACTTCCAGCCACGGTTAAATAAAAGGCTTCAATCTCTGATGGAAATCTGACAATAAATATTAATTTCTAATTTTCTATAGGTAAATTTCATGAGTTCCTAAAAGCTTTCTTTATTTTTTATTTTCCCTGGAAGTATAATAGCGATTTGACACTTGGGCACTTTTGGGATTAAAGTTTCCCTCTGGTCAACAGAGCCATGGGTAGTAGTTATACAAATGAAAAGCTAGAAATAATTGTAAGTGTTACAATTGGTAGCAAGTGGGGAACCTTGACGTGCCAAGAAAAGCTGTGTGTTTTCCATGTTTTTTTCTGAGGGATGAGGGAAAAGAAATGGATGAGAGGCAGTGTCTGGGCTGTGGAGGTGTGCGACTGAAATAACTGTGTGACAGAGAAGGCAGCAGCTCGCTTTTGGGAGCATCGTTTATGGGCACAGCTTTGGAAAAGGAGGAGAGATTTGTGGGGGGGAGTTGGTACCTGCGAGGCGTGGGAGCACCCGGCGTTCCCATGATAGATGCCTCTTGATTTCTGCAACAAACTTTTATTTTCTGAGGTTTATGGGTCTGTAGTAAAAATCCACTCAGAGTTTACACTTGGTTTACACCGGGTCTCTGTCTCCCCAAGTTTATTTTAACAACGTTTTTATGCGGTTCATCTTCAGGCAGCTTGGTTTGAATAAAACCCCAGCTACACCGGCTTCCATTGCTGCCACGTAATTTTACCACCAGAAGGAGTTTTGAGGTCAATGAAGTTAGGAGGGCCATAATTATAAGCAGATGCTTCAAGCCAGTTACTGTTGGTTTTTGATGTGATTTTAGCACATCGTTGTAAGACAGCAAGAGTTTCATAAAATGCAGAGAGGTAATCATACAGTAAAGGTGTCTGTGAGATCCTTCCTCAGACTGTAGTGCCATCAGACCAGCAGTGGCTTGTCTTGCTCCCTGGGTCCTGTGTACCGAGTCCTGCTGTGCCCACTGCTGGTATAAGAAGTAAACGTTCTGGAAATTATCCCCTCTTTAATACTTTGGTTACAGAGTTGGAGATGGATTTGTGGTCAGAGTGCTGATGTGCAGTGTCCCTTCCAGGATATATCACTGGTGCTTCTGCTCTCGTGGTATATAAGCATCTGCTCCATACTCAAATACCACCACCACGTCGGTCATGGTGATATTTGTCTGTCTGAGTTTCAGGTTGGTCACCACGAAACTTCTTTTCATCTGCTTAAATGTGTGAGCCGTTAATTGGCTGTGTGCTTTGAGTCAGAAGCCCTTGATCTGCCTCATCTGCGCTGATGAGTACGTGTTATACTGCATCACATCTTCTCTTTTGTGCTTCCTCCTAAGGTATAATTGTTGTCTACCAATCTCTTTATATTTCATTAATAAATAGATTTTCAGCCTTCCTGTGATTGTTCCCGTCATCGTTCTGGAGCTCCTGGGATTTGCACGGTGCTTGTTTTTTTAACCAGCAGTAACAATGCTGCAGCCAGCAGTCCAGAACAATCTTCATCATTAATTTATATTCTTCAGGATAGTTCCTACAGAAACTTGTGTCTAATGTGATTGTGTGGTCTTGATTAACATCAGTAATCCCAGTGATAGAGTTGTTCAATAATCACTGCACAGCCCAATGGGGGAAGGGAAGGGGAGTACAAGAGGAATACAGGTAAAATCATTTTGCTTTCGGATTGTTCATGGGTAAAGGACACCAAACTTTCCATAAAGGAGTGAAAACAAAAACTACTGCACTTTCCAAATCTTCTGTTTTGCTTCTTTTCCTGTGATTAGGATAAGAGGAAGGTTTGCTCCTTGCCTTAGTGGGATGTTATAACGAAGGAGGAAGGGAGAGGCAGGGGGACCACAAGGGATGGCGGCTGGGAGAGCACCGAAGGTGGCCTCTGCTCCTCTCCCGCCTGGGGTGCAGCAGCAGGGGGAGAGTTTCATTGCTCCCTTTGTACTCTCCTGCTATAAAAATTGTTTGAGCAGTTTGAAACCTGACACACCGGGGGTCTCGGACCCCGCCAACTCATGGGAGAGATACGAGTCTGGGGAAATTCTTTTGTACCAAGGGCCATTTGCACTCTCTCTCGGGGGTGCTGTGCATCACCATTGCTTCTACTAATTATTGGGTTTTTGGCAGGGGTCTGAGTCAGCATAATATGCAAGTGGTGACTATTTTTGTATGGCTCCATTGACTGAAATGCAGCAGGCGGGCAGAGCAGGATGAGAGAACAAGCCCTGCATGTTGTCTGTTGTATTCACCTCGGGAACATTCACAGCCATCCTACCCAACAGCATACACCACGTGTGCTCCACCATAAACGTCTGAGAAAGCAAAAAGGTGAGAGAACCCTTGAAAGTCCTTTTAAGCAGTCTTTACTGCTTTGCTGTGCCCCCCAGCACCATCAACCCCTGCCTGTGGTGTTTGCAGAATGGAGACAGGCATAAAACTTTGCCTCTTAGCACTAATCGATACTGGATTTATAGCAGAAACTGTTTGGCTAAGCCAAGGTATGACCCAACACCACATCTCCTTTTCCCTGTTTTCTGGTCTCTTCTTGCCCTTCTGCCTTCTGGCACTGTGCAACTAGAATATACGTTAGAAAGCAAAGATGTGTGTGAATTGTTTTCCTTTTAGAGCAACTCACCTTTATTGAGATGCATTTGTTATCCTGGACTCTGAGTAGCACCTTGCCCTTTTCTTGCTCTATTTTCCATTTCCGTCTGTTCTTCATCCCTAACTTTATTTTCTCTTTATTTTCCTTCACAGCTTTTCTTTTTCTTTACATCTTCTTCCTTTCTCTACCCTTGCTCATCCTTCTTCTCATCACTCACTTGATTTAAGGTAAGGAGAGCACATGTGAAGAGAATTGCTGTGTACAAAAGTTAAAGATATATATGGGATCCTTCATAATGCGATTCACTCAGGCTGGTGATAGTGAAAAGGTATGTTTTCCCTGAGCTTGCCAGCAGTGTAAACCATTCAATTGATAACATAATACGTTTTTATGGTCTCTGTATAGCGATTTTCCATTTAAGTGTAAGTTAAATTGATGAATTCACATAGAAGCATAGAGGAAAGTTTTTCCTTTTTCTTTTGTAGTATAAATTCTACATGAACACTCCTGCCCTCCATTGTGAGTGAGTTTTCCTCCCAGCCATACATGAAATGTGCCCTTAGGTTCTGTTACAAATAGGTTTACACTGATGTGTATGGCTGCTATAAGCATTATGGTCTTGATCTCGTACTCATTGAAATCAATGGCTGCTTCCCCCTTCCCCATAGCAGTGTGAGATCAGTGCCTGCAGGTCGGTCTGAGAATGGAGACCTCATGGCTTGGCTTTGGTTTTGGAGGTGCTTGCATCTATTTTGAGAACAGTGTTTTTTAGCTGGGTCTGCTCTACGTGATATTCTTGTCCTTGTGACGTGGCTATCACATTTTACCACTTACGCTGGCAATTTCTCAGTGATTTTTCTTTGTAGGTTATTCAACAACAATTTCTGGTCTTTTTCTGGTTGGCTTGGGAGATCTGTAGCTTGAACTGAGATTATTTCTCCCTGTGGAAACAAATGGGCCCTTTTACTGGGTGGGTAATGGCAGCAGGTCTTCTGCAGAAACAGGAGCGGCTGCAGGCAGCAGCACTTGCTGTTCAGCTGCTAACGTATTTTCTCAGTGAGTTTGCTGGTTGGAGTGCCTGCCTTTCCCATGAAACGTAAAACGTGACCATTTGTGCTCTCTAACAGGATCCAGCGACAGTTTCAAAGTGTCTGGTCACATTTCAGCGTGGCTGGGCTATAATTCACCCCTCTAAAATACATTAATCAAATATATTTTCTGCTCTCTGCTTCCTAACAAGGACTCACATATTTATTTTTTGTGCCAGCACTGCTATATTTCACACGAATTCTAATATTTCAGTGGTCGGTAGGGAATCCTTATTCGTATGGATTAGAGATCCACTTGGCTGAGAGGTGTTATTAGAAGTAAGGGTCTGCATGTTGACACAGTGCTTGCTAAAATGTCGGGTTATAGTCTTTGGTGCGCTTCACATGATGATCTTGTTTTTTCGTGTCCATAACCCCAAGTTTCAGACCATCAAATGCCAGCTGCCCTGATAGTGTGAGCCTGTTCTGGGTGAGCATTTGCTGATATTCGCCGTTAATCAGAATAGCTTTTTAGAGTTTAAATTAAAACGCTCTGAAAGTTGAGGGCAGAGGGAAGCCGTGCCCCGAGCTAGGATGTTTTCTCAGTTGTGGATTGAACACTGCATCTGGCAACATCTGCAGCATCTGGGCTGGGGTAGAACCCAGGGGCTGGCACCAGCTGCCCTGCACTCAGCATGCAGGTGGCCCTGAAGGTTGCTCCTCATCTGCATCGCCTCTCTTACTCATTAAACAATACAGATTAGGGAAAGAAGTATTTGTTTTCTGTTGGTAGGTCCTAATGCTGTCTTAAAAATGGAAGAAAAGCCACAGCTGTCTTGGCACATGAGACTTTTGCCCCGTCCCCACTTTGGAGGCACGTTTGCCACGCAGAGGTCTGAAGGTACCTTTCCCCAAACCTTTTGTGCCATCTCTGCACCGCAGCCCTGCGGGGAAGTGGGTCACTCCTTTGTTTTTAGAGTGAGAACTGAGTGTTGCAGGCTCTTTGGCATACCAATAAACCCAGTGACAATAAAAAGGAGCAGTGTTCATTATACTGCTGTGTGGGGAGTTTCTTTAAGAGTTGGGCCCTAAATGGTTTTTAATCCCAGGATGCACTGATTGTGATAATGTGGAGAGGCAAACCTAGCATCAGTTATAAAATCATTGTAAATATGAGCAGAATAAAAAACGGTCCAAAGGATCCCGTTACAATTTCTGCCAATTCCACAAGGGCTTGAGGAAAGTAAAATAGGCAGTGATTTTGTTTGGGACTTGTTTATGAAAGATTACTTTTTGTACAGGTAAGTCAAAAGGTTAAGGAAGTAAACAGCATTTAAATACAGTCAGTTCTAGTAATTTTTTCTGTTGTTTTCCTTAACTGCTTCTTAACATCATAAAAAAAAGCCTGCAGCACTCAAGTGAAAGGAAAAAAAACCCTCGAGCCAACAAGAGAAACCCTCACCACACCAGACTGAAGAAGTAAGAGCTATAAAATGTAGGCTGTGGCACACCTATAAAACATAATCTTGCTTTTCAGTCTGCAAAAGTGCTGCAGATCTAAAATTACAATAAATCTCCAAATGTCCAGCATTGATTACTTCAAGCCTGTGGCCTTAATGGACAACAGAGCAGCACGTTATGATGCCACGATTAAGGAACTGTGGGAAAGAGCGAGAGTGATTTTGGACTTTCTTTTGGCACCTTGCAGAGCTCAACGTTACCACAATTATTGGTTTTCTGAAATATGTCCCTATGCATTATTCTGATCAGATTACTTGCATTGCACAATCCTCTGGTGAATAACAGGACAATAGCGCAGAATAAATCTCTCTCTGAAATTTAATCTCCATGTCTGTAGACTGGCAAGAAGAACATCCACAGCCCCGTGATAAGGAGTTGTATATTTTCCTGAATGGTGGTATATTTTTGTTTTATAATTGTCCTTAATGTAAATTCTCAGGCAAGAAAGCAACGGTGTCAAAGATCTCCAAGGAAAGAAGGGTTGAAATACGGGTGAAGCGTTCCCATAAGCTCAGCAGGAAGAAACCCTAATTTTCTTAGTAAACTACAGGGGCGGGCGAATTCGGTGACTTACAGAAATCATTAACCTTTCCCCTATTATTGGTTCTCAGTGTAATTTGTTTGATAATCTTCTTCCTCAGTGAATAGTAGTCCAGCTTATCAGCTAATAAAATATCCTCCCATCCTTCGGCAGTGTTTAGCACGTTGTGGCTATGATACAGCCAACAGCCGTGCAGAAATACCTGTTCTCTTTGAGGGGCACTTCTAAGCCAGGGATTGGAAAGCAGCCAATATTTATGGCCTGCAGGGCGAGCTTGTGTTTATTATTGCTCATCCACTGAGCTCCGTGGACAAGCCGGAGGATAATTGTTATATTAAGGCAGCAGAAAATGTGCTGAGTTTTAAGCACTCGGATTTCACGTGCGTGCATCCAGAAGTCGACCCTTACAAGGTGTGAGGTGTCCCAGGGATTAATGAGCACCCCCTAACGGTGCTCAGTTGTGTGAGGATCAGTGTGGGCACAGAGGGGCTGTGCCACATAATGCAGCTGTTGGGATTGGTGTGGTGTGGCTGTCTGCAACTGCAAACCCAAAGTGGATGTTCAGTTGGGGATGGCTCTGCAGCCCTGCTGGGTTCCCCAAAAGCCATGTTGGCTGTTTGCAGGGCTGGATGCAGCATGCAGCTGGGCTGGCACAGGCTGCTCTTGGCTGTGAGTCTCTCCTCGAGGCAGCCCAAGCTCTGTCCTGGGCTCATGCATTGCACAGAACATCAGCAGCAATGGCACAGCCACGGTGGCACGGTCAGCACTGCATTAGAACTGCATTAGACTCTCACCTCTGTAAGGTCAGGTGCAGACTGAGGCTCAGTTCATGGGTCTTCTCTGTAGTGTCCATGCCATTATGTCACAAAAACTGCTTTGTAGCTGGGAATGACTGCCAGTGCTGCTCAGAAAGGTTCCAGGGCTGGGTAGAGCGCTGGACTCAAGCGACTGAGGTGAAGATGTATTGGCAGTGCATTGGGTGGAAGTCCATCCAGTAACTGCTCCCTTCATCCTGGATCCATCTCTGCTGAGCTGTCCAGCTTGGGGTCTCTGCCACTAAATGAACCCAACTGGAAGAAGCATTGGCTTTTTTTCCTTTTTGGTACTGTGTGACTGCTCCATGCTGAAGTTACAGAAAGATAATTGGATTTATGTGGTTTGGGAAGAAAGTTTAAGATACAAGTTTCATTTAGATGGGGATCATTGGGACCTGTGGATTGGTACTGGTCCAAGGATGCAACAGCCAGCAGCCATGCTTTGCTTTTCATTCAGTGCAGTTCTGGCTGTTATGGTGTTATCCATAAGGAGCATCCCCCTTTTTTGGGCTATATGGGAGCAAGTGAGCTTCTCTGTGCTGTGACGTGGGTGCTCTGTGTGTGGTGACACAGTGCACGGATGCTGAGAGCATCCTGTCACATCTGGCAGCTGCCAGAGGTACTTCTTAGGTGACTTTGTTCTGATTTAAGGGTCCTCAAAACTGGATAGTTTAAGCCATCTCTTCTCAGCTCTTCTTCTCTAGAGTGGTTTTGGAGGCTGATCTGATCCAAAATTTGTTTCCCATCTGTGCCTGGTATGAGATGCTGTCTCTGGCACATAGATTTTCCTCTCTGTAAATCTTTCCCATTCCTCCTTCTTGTTGATTATTTATTTATGTATGTATTTATTTATTTATTTCTGTCTGTGTCTGCTTCCAACAATGTATTTGCTTACGCTTTCACTCCAGTTTTCAAATTTCACTGATCAAGAATATTATTAAATACCAGTTTGAAATAGTTTTGCTTGCACTGTCTTAAAAGTCCCAGCTAGAATTCCAGATAGTATCAGCCAAGATTTCTGAGCCCTGCATATTCTGTTATTAATTACTATGGAGTCCGTGGTACACAGAACAGTGAGAAATGACCAACAGTCTCCTCCCTTCTGTGTGCTGTTTTCCTCCCACAGTGATATGGGCACATCAGCTCCCGCCCTTTTGGAGTTAGAGGTGGTTTCTTGCTGTCTTTTGGTGAGGCATTATGGTTTTATACGGACCAGGCAAGGATCCTAAAGCATTTGGTGGGGCTGTGCAAGTTTGAGTGACAGTGGGAAGGATTTGTTCACCAAAGTGTTTTCTGTCTAAGCACTCATAGTGCAACGGCAGGGTGCATTTGTGACCACTTTTGCAATGAACTTCAGGTTTTAACTTTGGGGGTTCTGACTCCCCAAGTTCCTCTGTAAGCAGCCCTGTCTCACCTTACCTGATAGGCACTTGGTAAAACCAAGCTCTCAGATCATTCAGGATCCACACTGCTTTCAGCACTGCACAGTCTCTGTGTGCTGCTGACATATATAAACGCAGCCAGGCATCCCACAGTTCTTGTTGTGTGGAAAACAGGCCTCATTCATTCTGCAGAATAACATGTATCCGTAGCCAATACAGTTTTGTAATCAGAGATTCAGAGGGAGTGTTTTTAATCAATCAAGTTTAAAACTAAACATTGAGAAGTTAACTTTCAGATCAGGAAACAGCAACTTCTGTTTGGTTAGTGAAGGTGGGTTGAGTGAAATGATGATGCAGATGAAGCTGATGGTAAATCATCCACACATCTCAACAAGATGGAATTTCAGATGCTAGATTTCCAGGAAAATTAAATATTGTACAGAAATTCATCAGCATATAGCAGTACACACGATCTGCCCATAGCCTGTCTAGTTATTTTGGAGTATTATTTTGTTCATGTAATTGAAAAATCTTTAATAGACGTTTTTTATATTTATATTCTGGTTTATCGTAGATAAAAGCCTTCCATGAAGCAAGCAAATGTTTATTCCTTTGAATATTACTGGTACTTTGTTATGATAGTTTTCTGGTCATTAAATAAGAGACTGAACATCAGAACCAGAGGGAAAATTTCTGGCAAAAATATGTGTTGATTTTCAGTACTTTGCAGTGTTTAACATTAATGTTATTCAATAACAGTTTGACTTCTATGGCTAGTTCAATGGCAAATATTTAAATCAGAGAGAACTCTATGCTTAGTTTTGTCATAATTTCTAGTTAAATATGTTATATAGCACTTGAATTTTTGAAGGTTCTTTATTAATTTGATTTTATAAAATACCCAAAGTGATCCGAAACGCAGAAATTCCCAGCAAAGATTTTAGTATAAATGTTTTATAAGTACTCCAAATTAAATAGACAAAGCTGATGCTTAAAAAGAATAAGATAATCAGCTCAGAGAAATAAAGTTGTTTTTTAAGCTCTCGATTCCCAAAGGCTCAAAAGCTTGTATGCTTTTCTTAAGAACAAGACACGATTCTGTGGGAGAAGTCACCTAGAGTTTGTGTATGGCTGCAGACATGGAGCAGGCTTGAAAAAGCTGTGGTAATAGTCAACAAACATCACTGAAATGATGCATCACAGTTGAAACCTCTGAACGGGGAGGAGAAGACTTTCAGGAGAGCTTAATGATGGGAGTCCTATTTTCTGTTTTGTCCAAAATGTATACGTATGTCTTTTTCCAACTGCACACACAGTTCAGTATGTGTTGTTATGGGTAATTACGTGGTAATACAGAAGCAAAAGTCATCTCTTATTTGATTTTGCTACAGGATATTGTTGGGCATTTCTGTCCAGGCATGGTTGCAGTGATGGAAAGAATAGATTAGTGAAGGTTCTCTGTTCTGAAAGCCTGTTTGATACGTGGAGAGTCAAGTTTTAATAAATATTGATTAGCTTAATGTGCCAAAGATGCTACTTAAATGATAAGACTCCCCTCTGAGGCAGGACATGAGTACCTGGTGTTATGCCCCAACGGGTTGTATTGTAGCAAAACCTACCAGGCAAAATGAGGCCCACAGTAGAATGCTTGCTGGTTGCTGTCCACGTGTTGGTCATGCACATCTCGGCTGTGACCTCTCTGCAGGGAGCAGCACTGGACTCTGCTGCCTGGCCTGGCTCTCTGTGGTGCTGCATTGGTGGTGAAACGCTTGCGCTGGCTTTCTGCAAATGTGTCCAGAAGGAAAAAAGAACAATGAGGCACGGCTGTGCGTAGTGCGTCCACTCAGACAGTTTAACCCTTGGGTCAGCGTGTTTGTATTTCACTTATTGGATTGTTAATAGATTTTCTTCATTTGTGCGAGACATTGTGAATGATGTGCTGAGGCCTTTCTATTACTCCTCCGCCAGCGCCCGTGGTCCACCTGTAAGAAGATAGCGTTAAAAGCTGCTGGAGTTTTTACCTCTTGACAACATCCCAGCTGTAGACTAGCAATAGCAATCCTCCCGTGGCAGTTTTAATTATCGGCCCCGGCGATACCATCAGTAAGTGTGTAATTACGTGTCACTTTCCTGGCTGTTGGGTATGAAAAGTGGAACCAGTGAGATGATGATCGTTGAAGCTGTAGACTCATATTTAAACAATTCAAAATGTGTAACTGGCAGTGTCATTAAACAGAGAGAGTCTGACCCCAGCTGTCAGTTACTTTTCCTTATGCAGATTTTTTTTTATGCTGTCTGTCAAAAGAGCTCCATGGGCTGAAATGGGACAGAAGAGGAAGCGTAATGTGCCAAACACAGAAGCGCTGCTCTCTTCCACTCCCACCAAGGTGGTCTTTTACCCTAAATAAATACTACTGGAGAGATTGTAAATAAACGACTGACCGTGCAGGAAATTATATAGACTTTGTCAATGAATAAACAAAGGGGACTTTCCAACAGACATTCAACCCTTCAAAAAAATATGAATAAAATCTGACTCATTACCCTGAACTTAAAGAACAAGGCTTATGGTAATTTGGGGGCTTCATTACTGGAGGATAAAAATGGAATCGTTTTCATTTCTCCAAGTTTCTGCCAAATTTTTTTTGCAAGCCATGGCAGATAATGATTAACCTCAAGGTTATCGTTATATAAATGCATATATGTACACACACATGCACACCCTTATATACATATATACTTAGGGAGAGACTTGCGGGCGTGCACACACATACATATGAACAATAACCATTTCTGAATATTGCTTTCAAAAAAAAAATTGAGATTCCCATCTCTTTCGGTAAAACTTCAAAGTTAGCAGACTTTTAAGGTATGCAAAGTAACAGAAACTTGTCACCTGGCCAATGTATGCTAAAGAGATGGAAAAAATAAATATATGTGCATAGGAGTAGGCAAGCAAAGAACATTTTTTTTTTTCAGCAAATACAGTCAGAAATTTCTAAAATGACAACTCTTCAATGTCTGCAGACAGGCGCACTTGTTTGACTGGGAATTTGGAAAATACTGGCACTCCAAGAGTTAATGTTTGAAAAAGAAGCAAAGAAATGAATCAGTACTTTTCTGAGTAAATAAATAAGTACATCACTTGGAGCTTAAATAAGCAGATCAGTCTGCAAAGAGAGAGAAAAATGTTTCTTTAGTTTTCAAAGCACTGGTATTTGTCATAATAATGCTAATTTACGGTTGCTTACAAATAACTTTTTGTAGACACAGCATTCCTTGGTTGAAAGCCTTGGAGCTCCCGTTGACTCTGTCAGCAGCCATGGAACAACAGAGATGCACTGGGTGCCCAACTTGCATCACATCTTCTTTTGCAGATTGTAGGAGAAATATATCCATTGGCATCTATGTGTGTGTGTGTCTACATATATGTATACAAAAGCTTTGCATATATTTCTTAGTTTCAAAGGCAATGCTACAGACCAGCACATACAGGAGTGTAGGCTGTGTTAATTGCAGCGCTACTTTCATACTTGAAAGTAATAAATAGGCACATATTAAATCCTCTAAGGATTAATTTGTATTTTATCAGCTGTGAAAAGGGCAATTTTTTACATATCCAGACTTAAGAGGTAGCCCTATTAGACTTTCATTGGAAAACAAATTCTGCATATATTTTGTAGCAGGGCTCTTTATTTTCTTCTTTTTTCCCTCTCTTTTCTCTCAACATTAAACAAAAAATAATTAAAACCAACACCTTTCTTGTAGCAAGTGGCTCTGTCATTTTGTGTAGAGGAGGAAATGAGATGTTGCACCGTGGGCAGACAAACATGGTTTAGTGCAAGTCGGCCTTGTATATATTTGCATGAGCAGTTAGCAGAAAGACCAATGGAAAATGCCATTCTCTAATGTGTTAAGTGTCTCACTTCTCTGTGGCATTTGAAATATATGGTGCTTAAGGTCATTCGGTTTTGAGGCATACATATTAATATCATTGTAGGTGTCTTTAAAGTTATATTTACAAACTATTTCCAGCCGTCACTAATGAATACTTGCAGGGGAGCCCTCCCAGACACAGTGCTGGAGCAGGTAGTTAGGTGGAGCGGGTTGTTGAATGCCAAATAGCCATTTTTCTTTGTCTTTCATGAAGTCGTCTGTATGGTTGAGTATTTTCAAGTTCTGTTTCTGTCCTACTTGCATGTTAGCTGCAGGCTATCTGCATCACAGGGAGGAGGCAGTCCCTTGGGGAGGGCCCACTTTTCTGCATTTAGTTAGTTGCTTTGAAAGCAAAGGATGCTAAAAAAATTAGCTCTCTTTTAGGAGTGTTGGGTGACTTGTGCACAACAAACAGATTCAGCGTTGAAGGCTCCAGTGGGGATTTTTAAAGGGACGCTGCACATGTCATCTATGCCTGAAATACAGAAGTGTTTCCAACAGATGAGGAAAGTAGAAATCTGTAGCTTGAATTTGTGGGGACTTGAGCAATTTGCTGAACACTGGGTAATGGACTAGCTCAACAGGAGAGCTCAAAGGGTCCTAGTGAATGGGGGTCTTCGCAATGGGCCAAGCCTATGCAGACATCTGTTTATAGAGTAACTAAAGGGGAATTTTTTGTTGTTGAGTTGTCCTATGAATTGAGATGACCCTTTAGGGAGTGTCACTGAGATATGATACTAGAGCCAACTAAAATGCCTCCTTTGTGAGCGCAGAAAATACTCTCTGGTATTAATATAATTGTAACCTGCTCCTTAAACCTATCGTGTGTGTCATTCGTTTGCCTGGATGTATGTACTGGTGAAGTAAATCAAACTTTACTTTTAGATTTAATATTGAAGAGGATTTATTATTATTATTATTATTTATTTTTTAACCTGTAGAAAGATGAATATGAAACAGCATGGTATTCTTTTGGAGGATTTAGGTATCTTAATTACATGAATCCCTCAAATCTAGTTAGTTTGCTCTACTTTCACTAAGCTTTTATACTTTTCCATCCTTTCAGTGAGGAAATGGAGATGCATTAAGGCACGCTGTGCAAAGGAAGAGCAGCCAGCCTGTCTTATCAAGCCTACTGCCCAGATCCAGATAGAAATTCAGTGCCTGTGCTTGGACAGAGGCTAGGAACAGCAAAACCTCTGCAAAACCAGCACCAGGATAGGAGACTCTCAGAGTTGATATCCATGAAATATAGTAGTAAGATTCTGTTTGTAGCTGTTTTGAAATAAGGAGAAAAACAATTGGCATGCCTAAATCCTGTGAATGCAGTCAGGGTAGTGCTTACATGATTAAGGAAAGCAGAATTTCTCTTAGTACTGTTGACCTGAGATTGCTAGTTTATCTTGTTTGGTTTTAATGTGTCACTATTGCTGTGCTACAGTAATTGTTAATCACTTTGATTGGTCATAGATTTTCTTTGCAAACTCCTTTTCTTTCATATTAAATCCGTAGCCAGTATGGAATTATGTGAATTCTTTCAGAGAAAATGTATGACTTTGTTGTTTTACCACGGAACTATATTCAAGTAGACATGCCAGCTGTGGTGGCTGATTTGCAGCACTCCCTCTGCCCCTCAGTGGGTAGTTCCCGTTCTGACTTTGTCACCCTTCTCAAAGCTGTGGCTTATTTTTCTCCCTGGTTTTACCCCTAGCAGTGTGCCAGCACAAACCCAGATGCTGTTGCGATAGTTGCCCTATTGCAAATAATAACAGACATCAAAACGTGTTAGCTTAATATTTGAAAGCTATCTTGAAATTAACGGAGCAGGAGATGGGCTTTGCTTATCACAGTGGAAATCTATTGGACAAGTACCCTTGGTGCATGGAAAATATATGCTTTTAACAGTTTTGATCCTTTATCTATTATTCATATGTGAAGGTTTTCCTGTGTTTGTACAATTTGTTGGATGGAATAGCAAGCATGCCCTTATTTGTCTAACAGTTTTGCTCAAACTGTATCAAATAAGATATTTAACACACCCAACCATATTTAAGAAATAAAGAGCCATTCTTTCAGTGGGGTTTTACAGATCATTCTTCTTTATTACGCCAGGTTTTGCTCATCATACCATGTTCTTCCTCAGAGGACAGAGACAAATAACCATTCTCTGCAAGGACAATGTGTGTGTTGAATGTATTTTAAATGCTGCACTTTGTTATGATTGCAACCAACATTTTAAATATGCTGCAATCAAATTCCAAAATGACATGAGAAAAATGACATCAGAGAATAAATCTATTAGGCTGCTCGGGCAACAGGAATGTTTGAGCTGGAGCATACTTAACTTGAAAGTTAAAGATTGAGTACAGTGTTTATTTTATTTGCTTAAGAGAGGCAAGCCTAATTCATCCCTGTTGTGGAAATCAATGGAGTTACAGTATAAATATACTCTCCAAATATATTTGGCATATTGCACGAGTTAAACAGCATTACCTAAATATAGTTTAGCTTTTAAATATGGCATGAGATCGCTGATTTACTTTAACATTTTGCTGGGTTTGTTGGAATTCTTCAGAGGTCGGGCTCACAGCACACACAGCAATTCTGCCTCTTGGTCTGGAAAGGGGGAACCAACATCCAACAAGCTTCCTGGTGGAAGTCAAATGAATGGCAAAGGCTGTGCTAGCCAACCTGGTGCCTGGAGACTGCAGCAATGTAGATAAGAAAAAGTTTTGCATGGTAAGGCTGGTGATGCTTTGGCACAAAGTGCCCAGAGAGCAGTGGCAGATGCCCCGTGTCTGAAGACATTCAAGGTCTAAATGATCTGATCTTTACTAAATCATGGACTGCTTCCTCATGTTTCTTCCTGGTGCAGAGGAACATGAGAGAGATCTTGGATACAACAGAAAATACATAAATAAATAAATAACATTGTGCTTCTTGCTAAGAATGGTTCAGATTTTGAGATGGAAACATTTTTATCCTGGTAGGGTAACCCATCTCTGGGGTCCAGTAAATACTTATGCAATTTCTAGGCAGTCATGCTGCTTTCTGGCTTTGTATTAAAGTGTTAGCTTCTGTTACTGTTGGTATGAATATTCTTTATATATCTCCCTGAAAAATTACACTTAAAGAAAATATATGATATCTTACCTTCAAAGTTCTTAAGTGAGCATGACTGGGAGGAAAGATTCAGTTTGTTTTACATTAAAAGGAAGAAGAAAGTAGGAAATAAAGTGATGTTCAAAAAAAAAAAAGAAAAAAAAAAAAAGGGGGGGGGGGATTTGTCTGACTTCAAAATGGTAGCTTTAATTTCCTCTGAAGAATCAGAGCTGAGCAGGTGTTGCCCAGGTAGGAAAATTTCACTTAAAGATCTCTGAACTGTCCCAAACTGAAGTCCATTCTCATCCATAACGTAATTTAGCCCTTGGCAGGTATATAGAGCTTTTGTAGCTTTCTGTTCTTCACAAAATCTCCTGAGCTTCAAGTCTCACTGACCAGATGGGTTGTAATTTGGCCTCTGACATGGTGCAGTCCTGCTGGAGGGTGAAAATTGCCTGAGCTGGCCAATGCTGGGGTCACACGCCCATCTCCTTGAAGTCATTTTCTTTTTCTCAGACTTCTGCCTTGCATTTCCCAGCACAAGGATCTCTGTTTTCTGCATTTTGAATAGCGCAGAGTAGTGAGACGTGGAATACTTATCCCCTCGGAAGTCAGATATTATATTTAAATGTCTTAAGCCGCCGCTGAACATCAGTCACAGGATTGATTTAACCTTAGCAATATCTGACTCCACAAGTAAGATGCTGAGATTGCCCCGTGTAGGGTAGATTGAAATACTTCGTAGTGTGCCAGGTGATGGAAACGGTAGCGCGTGGGATATATATGCGCTTAATTAAGGAGAGCTTTGCGTGCTTTTCAGGACTGTGAACTCATGCCTTAATTTTCTGGGCAAAGTAAAAATGGAATGAAAGTATTTTAGAAGAGCTCCATCCACCTGCCACCTCTCCTAATGCTGTTACTTCCTCAGTCCCTTATGCCTGAGCCCATGGTGTGAATCTATTTTACTTAGGATGAAGTGTGGGACCTTCTGCTCTTGTAAGCAATAAAATTTCCCGAGCTTTCGTAACAGAATGTTTTCCTTCTTTTGCTGTTTTAATTGTGTATGTTCTCCTCACTGTTCAGCTATCTAAGCACCAAAATAAAGGGGAAAAAACAAGAAGCGCATCTGATTCTAGGATATATGGCCTTGCCTCCAGTTAGCTGGGAAGATGGGATGGCTTCTGACCATCTTCCTCTGTAAGAAAAGGTCTCTTTGCTAACTCCTCCATGCAGCCCTGGCATGGTGTCTGTATGATGCAGCCACACCAGCAGCGCTGCTCACCACAGAGTTTACCCTTTCACCTTCACATCCCCCTCTACTCTTGTACACAGCTTTTTTTTTTTTCTCTCTGCAGCAGAAGTCATTTTTTGCAGGTGCAAAAAGGAGCCTTTCATTTCCCCATCTTAAGAAAAAAGTTGGAAAATATACGCTTTCCTTACTGAAAGGCAATATTTTGCTTTTAGCACTACTTTATGTGCAGCATTTTTTAGCTCCTCTAATCTTAAATTCAGTACATGAATGGATGGATAATTTCCTCCCTGTCAGTTTTTTCATGCTTCTGAATTATTTACTACTCCCGCAACTTGTAGCTGTGAGTCCACTTATTTCTGGCTGAGCTGTAGCTGTGCCAGGAGCATCCCCTCCATGGCCATCCTGGGAGGCCACCTTGCTGCTGCAGGGGTAGTCAAAGCCTGGGTGGCTGGACACCCTCAGAGGGACCCCCAGTGTCCCTCTGGACCCAGTCCTTAAGTAACACATCCTGCACTTGCCTAATTTGTCTCCATCGTTCGCATTCCCCAAATCCTGAATCATTTTGGTTGCCCTCTGCTGCACCTTTTCAATCTCCGCAATGTCCTCCCTGTAATATAGTGACCAGAATTGCACGCTATATTTCAAATATACTCCCACTAATGTCTTATATAAAGTAGTGCCAGAATAACTTGTGCTGATTTATAATCCTTACAAATATATATATTTGTTTAGCTGCCGTTGTTGTTTTTTTATTGCTGCCAAACATTGAACATATGTCTGGTGGTCTGAAGGCCTGTTAAAGACAATGAATGAATCACATTTTCTACATGACAAAAGAAAACACCTTTATTTTTTATCATTGTCGAGCTTGAGTGGTGATATAAGATAAATTGGAACAACAAAAGGAAAAGAGAGTTTAGGAAAGTCAAGTAATAAGTATGAGGTTATAAATGAAGTCTTCCAGTGCTTGAAGTTAAAAAGTACCCACAAGCACTTTACAGTTCTTAAAAAGAAACCAAATAAATTGCCCAATAGGATGGTGATATCCTTGTCCTCCTTAAAGTGCAGAAGCTTACCACGCCCTTTGGGGGTGATGCAAAGAAGATAACAGGATGTGAATGGGAATTTTCCACTGTTTTTGGCAACAGGAGCAGGCAGCGCAACGTGTGATGCTAATGCACAGTGTACCTCTTTTTGGGGAGTGTTGATGGTGCTTTATTTTTGGTGGTGTTGGGAGCTATGGCTTCCTAATGGAAATGAATTTCCAGCCATTGCTCTGTGTCTGTTCAGTAAGATTCCGGCCTCATTTTCAGACCCGTACCATTATATTCTGAAGTGATGCATTTCAGTAGTGTTGTTTATTGGAAAGAAGAACTGGGAGTACGTGTTCTCATTTATGCGGTTCATAGAGCAGGAAGCAGTGGTTCATTAGATGGTCTTACCTGAACATCTCCCATTCCCACTCCAGGCAGACAGGGCACTCCCACTTTGCAGATGTGAAAACAAATTTCCAAAAACTGAAAGCAAATATGGGCAAGGAGAAATTACTGTGGGATGACGCTCAGGGTGGCAGGATACTGAAGAGCTGCGAATATTTTGTCTTTATTCACAGCAGGGTTTGCACTCCGTTAGTTTCCAGTTTAAGAAGAAGTTTTTGATGGCTTCCACCTGAATCCGGTCTGAGCTATGTAGCGCAGGTGACCTGCATTAATAGCCTCATTTTCCCAAGACAATGCAATGCTATTAATGTATTGTACCAGGTTTTACCTTGGGGAGTGGCCATTATAGCCAATAAATAATGGCTCATGTTACATCAGCTCCTGCTGAGGTCTTGGGACACAAAATTCATGTGTGCTACCAATGTAGATCGAACGTAACCTTGACATTAATCAGACAGGTGGAATTTAAGGCTTCCCCAGGTTTTCCAGTGCTGCTCTCATAACAAATCATGAAGTTCTGCTGCAGTGTGCTGGTAAGGTTCAACAAAAACAACCCCACACCTTCCTTTTCCTCTTATTGCATGTATTTTGAAACACATTTAGTCTACTAATATGACCACTGTAGTGTTTACAGTAGCTCTGCCTTCCTAGTGCTCTCCTGAATCCTAAATGGGCTCCTGTTTTCCGAGAGCGAACAACAAATGGAGCAGAGCTTTGAAGAAACCCACCCTCGATTAATAGTTAATGATGGCTCGGGAGAAGGAACAAAGCCCGTGCGATGTGAACACGGATTAGCCCTTTTATAAACACGGCCAAACAGTTTGTAGGCACGCCGATGCCCAGGAGCAGCCTGCTGTGCCCTCCTGCCGAGACCAAGGCTGGGCAGGGGGTGGGCGTGGGGGCCCCGGGGTGCCAGGAGGAGGCTGGCGGGTTGGTGCAGAGCATCCCCTGCCGACAGCCTGACTGCTAATTGCCTCTGCCAAGAAGCCAACATTACCCCTCCTTCTTCTCCCCAGCCGTGGGCATGCTGAGCTTGGTTGGGGACGGTGTTTTTGGCTCATGGGTTGGATTCAGGTTCACCAAGGAAAACATTAGTCCGTTTTCCCCCAAATCACTCACGCGCAATGCTGAGGCATTTCCTCCTAGCTGTGTTGATAGCAGAGGCAACACATTGGAAGGGACAGGATTTGCATCCCCCTGCCCGTTTCCAGAGCCATCCTTTCTTGCACAGAAGAATATTTTAAGTTTGGGACTTCAAATATTTCTATTAATAAATTACTATGCATCATGTCAAATTAGCATTGCCATTACTAAAAGATTAATAGCGACAATGCGTTGTGGCACTCCATTGCTTCAGGGTAATTTTCTTTTGTTCATGCTTTGGCATAATATTGTATAGCAGAGCAGCAGAACCACGAAGCATAAATTTATCCCCAGCCCCTCAGCAGAAGAGGTAATCCTAATCACAGCAGAGGGCTGGCAATTAGCTCCTGCTGCCGTGCTGCACTGTGTGTACTGTAACCTTCGGTGAAGGTTGCCTTCAAACCACGATGCATGGGGCTGATGCCGGCCGCTGTCCCTCACACTTTACAGATAAGAAGATAGAGCCAGGCATTCATGTGTTTTTACTCACTAAGTGCTCAGGAGGGATAAACAATGGTAATTTGCATGTACAGGCATTTTATTTTGGACTGTGAATAAGTGGCGGGTTAGTGATGGTGTGTACACTTAAGCGTACGTCATGCCAACAGTAATCTTCCCTTTCATAAATTCTCCATCCTAACTGGAGTTTACAAGGGAAGAAATTACTCTCGTGCCCACGTCCCTTTCCATTATGCTTGTGAGAAGAAGTAACTTTTTCTGTCTTTCTCTTTGGGTAGGGACATGACAACAAAGCAATTAAGCAACATGTCTTAGTGGATGCAATTTAAAATAAAGAGTGGGAACGTGTCATGCGGCAGCATTTTATCTAAAAGATACACACCAGGCTTCCGTACCTGCGGTTTAATGACGGGCAGGGAGAGGGAAACCATCTCAACCTCATTTTGAGACAAAACCTCTTTTATTTTTCAACGTTTTAACAAATGACTTTCTCAAGCAAAATTATTGTGTTATCATCTATTTGATTTCATGCTGGATCTATTCAGGAAAATATCTGCATGGCAGCTCCGTTTCTTGCTTAAATATCAAGTATTGGTATTTTTAATGTTTTTGTAAACATTATATATTTTAATACTTAAGAAAATGTATCTCATAAATAAGCTTTATTATCTGTCAAAAAGGATGAAAATATAACTTTACATTTCTGTTTTAAAGTAATTTTAGTGCCTATTAGCTATAAAGTAACAGTTATATATAATTTAGAGTATGTAGTCACTCGAAACAACTTGACATTTTCACACAAACACAGAACCTTAATAATAGTCTTGGGATTTCATTGGAAGTATACACCACTACAGGATATTAAAATAACTTATGGTGCACTGTAATTCTTGTTTTGTATTTGTCCAAGTAGTTTTGAAGCATGCAATAAAGTAGAAAAATAAAAACCTAAGCTCCAAAGTCAGCTAAGCTGCATTCTTAAAGTTATAGCAGTCTTTCCATATTAAGTATGATTAAACCAACTGACATTTCTAGTTTTCATCTTCCTCTTCTTCCTTCCTATTAATATGCTATGCTCAACATGTAAATGCTCAGCATACTGCATTTTTTATTTAAAGCTATTGCGATTGTTTGCTTGAAATAATGATGCTGATTGTATGCAGTCAGGGATCATAATAATAGCTCGAAAACAGTAATTTACTTGTTGATCTGAGAGTAAACTCAAGACATGTGCAAGCACATATCTTGCCAGGTTCAGAGCAATGCTCCCATCCAAGACACTAACTGTGAAAGTCCAGTAACGCTTGTGCCTATTGTTTAGCATCCGTGGCAAAATCAAAACCATTACAGTAGCAGACAGGGATTCACCGGGTTGATGATTTTTCTTGAAACGATATGGAAATAAAAATTTTATAGATGTCTTTTTATTTTTTTAGTCTCCTCACAGACTTTATTAACAATTACTCCGAGATTTATCTAGTCCTTTTAATTGTAGTTGAAGCAACGTATGGGTTCGGGTGAGGTCCATGTGCAAATGTACACAGAAATTAATGTGCACTTGAAGGAGTAGCCTCACTGCCATAAAGGGGCTCACCAAACGTTTGCAGATGGAATTTGAGCAGACCCTTGCTGAATAAGCTAGGAGGGCCCACTTGGGTCATTTCTACATCAATCCTACAGAGTCTGTTTGGAAAAGGCACAGTCCAGGCCTTTTCTCCAATAAGAATTCTCGTGCCTGATCCATTAATTTTTTAATTTGCAGTAGAGTTGCTCGGAGACAGTGCTGCCACTGTAAACAAACAAACAAAATTAAAATATGGTTTGAAGAAGGCTGTGCTGCCAGGACATTTTTTGCGATCCTTCTTTGCTGTAGTAGCATGAGGCACATTAAGCATATTGCTCTTGTGGTCAGATAGAACATAGAAATCGTGCACGTGTATGGGCAATGATCTTGCTCTATCAAGAAAATGTCAGTACCCAATGATCAATAGGGAATTTGAAATAAGGAGAAATCCTGATCGTATGAAAGAAAATAATTTTAAATCAGAATTGCATGTAGCCAGTGCCCTGTCTCCCTTTCTCTACTGTGCACTCCAGTGTTTACCACATTCTCGTTTTGCTTGTGCTTTAAAACTGTTGAACTTATAAACATGCATATGAAAAACAAGTTTTTTCTCTGTATTCCATTCATCCCAAGAGTCCCACTGAGTGTGTACACAGCAGATGATTGCAGAAACGAAGTGCAGTCATTAAACTGTGAAATACAGAAATATTCCTAACAACATAGGAAGACTGACAAAGGATTAATTTCATCAAAACAGTTTTTAAACAACATGTTAGAGTAGAGAAACACCTGTTACGGGCATTGAGGATGAATGTCATTACAGTACCTGGGTGTGGTGCAATGAGGAACCCTTGAGCCTACGCACACTGCGCTGGGCTCTGGTCTCTGAAGCTGTGTTTTGTGTAAGTGAATGGATGGTCTGTGTCCATGGAAGGGCAGCAGAGGGCTCAGAGGTCAGAGGTTTTTTTTTTTTTTTGCCAAAGAATGTATTTCCTTTATGTTTTATTCCAACTCTTAATTGTCTTGGCCATAAACATTTTGTCTCTGCCATGCCAGTTTTCTGTGATGCTTCTTCTAAGCCTTAATAGCTTTTGGAGCTTCATAGGGCATAATGCAAGTCACTGCATTAGATAAAAAAAGCAAACATGGGTCATGCTGAAGAGTTTCTGTCTGTCAGTGTAAAGCCCTGTTTGGGATTTTCCTCTGCTATGCCTCTTCTGCTGTATAGGTTTTACTATGGAATCAGTAATCACATCTTGGCTCAGCTAATTAGAGCTGGAACCCTTTATCTCAGTTTGTCTTAGTGCTAACATTTGTTAGTTTGAATAAAAGTACAGTTGTATCCCAGAACTATTCTGATTTGGAGTTATGTTTTGCAAACCTTGAAGATGATAGACTCCAATCCTTCCTAGCTCTGTAGAGTGAATTCTCCTACCGTGTGCTTCCATAACTTAAAAGTGTCCTGTCAAATAAGCAGAAAGAATGTCTAATAATATATATATATATATATATATATATATTTGACAGAGATGTAATGCTTTTTGTGTCAAAATATCCCCGAAGAGTCCTGCAAACTACTGTCTGTGCAGGAGGAATCTCACCCATCCCCGAGGTGAGAGCCTGCAGCAGCTCAGCAGAGCCCCACAGCAGAGCCGGTGCAGAAAGAAATGGGGAGAGTTTTGGAGATGAGTGAAACTTGAAGTGAGGTGGGGCCAGCTTAAGCTTTTTCTCATGTGGTAGTGGCTGGTGGCTAATATAACGTACATATTTTCCCATCCCCTCCTCTGGGTAAGGGCATGGTCTACAGAGCTACATGGCTCTGTAGCAATGGAAGACTTCAGAGAGAAGAATGCCCACTGCTGGAAAAATGGCCAGATTCTTTCATTTCTTGTGGCCCTTCCTGGTTTTAGACGCAGGATGAGAATTACTGAAGAAGAAGAAAATTTGGTGTTAGCCATCCTCACTGCCATCTGCTTCAGGCTGAGAATTCAGTTCATCAGTGCAAACTGGGGATAACCGATAAAAGCCTGGAAGAGCAGAAACGGGGATCTACACAATGTTGCTAGAATTTACCTCTCTGAAAATCAGAAATTGCCCATTTGTGGTTGCAGGGAAATAGAGATGGCTGCTTCTCTTTTTCTACTCCCTGGGATGTCTTTTCCTGTTAATCTTTTACTGCTGGTGCGGAGGGAGGCGACGTATTTGTGTTCCTGAGAATTGGGTTGGATCTTTGAAGCTCTGTGTGTTCAGTACAGCCCACAAAATTCTGTGGGAGCTACAAGTACCCACTTCTTCCTAGAGAGCAGCCCTTGGCTGTGTTTTATGAGGAATGTGTTGTATATTATCTATTAAAGTTCAGATTCTGGTACCATAACTCACATTTACCAGTACCATACTTAAGAAGCAGTATCATATATAGCAGCCTAGCTGGTGAAATTTGGATACAACTCAGCACTGATTTTTTTTTTTCCTTTGCTTTCCTACTCCTTTTCTTTACTTCATGCCTTTTTTTTTATGGCTTATAGTTGAGTTTTTATAGTATTGTTGGGCATTTTTACATGCTCAAATATGTGGAAATTTATAAATAAATAAAGCAATTCTGGAATTGAAAAGCACAGTAATATGAATCACCTGGCTGTGAAAAAGGTATGTAATCAAAAACTTGTTTTGCCTCTGTCTGTCTGGGGTGTAATTTCAAAATGTTTAAAAAACATATATTTTAAACTAAGGCTCATCTAAATGGCTGAGCAGGGTGGAAAAGCATTAGAATATTGATCAAATAGCAACAAGGAATTGAAAATTAAAGTGCTGCGTGTCAGCAGGAGTGTGATAAGAGAGCCCGTGTCTCTATAGCTGGGGTTTTGTAGCTCCTAAAGGCAGCAGGTAGATAAAGGATCACGTGTAACCAGGAGGAGAGCCCTGTGGGACTGCGGATGACATTGTAACAGATGACTCCAGATGACAATGTAAGAGTAGGAATGGGAAGAAATTATATTAACAAACTGTTGTCGATGGTTATAATAAGATTTGAACCGCTGAATAACCGAACCTGAAAGACCAACATATTTTTCAAGATGGTTTAGAAGGATCCCACGATTGACTGTGTCAAAAGCTGCAATTATGTCAAGAAGTATTACGAAGGATGGATTCCCAACATCAGATACAATAAGTGTATTATTACAAATCCTGATGAGCTGAGCTTCACAGCCAAATAAATAAAGAAATAAAAACCAAAACACACCAACTGCAGTGAAACTTTTGAAGTAAATTATGGCCCTAACATTCGTGTCTTATGGCTCTTGCTCTCCACTTACAGTGATAAATGATGGAAATCTGTTTCACTGATTGCTAGAATGTAGGAAATTAAAAATACATATTTAATATAGTTAGTTTTTAGAGTTTTTGATAGGCACAGCAGATAATAATATCCTTATGATGTTTTCAATATGTGGACCTAGCAGGGGAAGGGTTTTTCTCAGGAAATAGATACTGGCTCCAAGGGCTGTGCTGCTGGATGAAGATTTTGTTTCTCAGATTCTAAGGCTGAGTGAGAAACACATGCAATTACTATTTTTTTATTTTATCTTTATTTTTTTGGTTGGAAGAGGTTCTATAATAAGTCTATCAGTTTTCTGGCATAAATTTGTCAGGGGAATAAATATGTCTGATACATATTTTTGATGATTGATAATGGTATTCCGTGTGTGCTAAATAAGGAAGCAAGGCATTTTCTTTCCATGTTGAAATGATGGGAAAAATAGCCTGTGTATTACGAAATGACAAAGACATTATTAGTTTGGAGTTTTTTGAAGTTCTGAAAATGTTAAGTACATTTGGTAGGCCGGCTGGCTTTGTCAATAAGGACAACATTGTGTTTAATGCTAATAATTCATTGGTTTTGTTTGAAAATGTATTTCCACTGAAGTTGCAGCACTGACTGCTCTTTTGATATTTTGTAGTACCTGAAGCAGCTCTGATAAATAAAGTTTGCAAGAGCACTGGATAAAGAAAATCTATTTTAATTAGATGCTTATTGAAATCTAGCACAGATAGTATATGAAGCATAATTTCAAAACTGGAATGAGTGTTTTTAAATCTTTATATGCTCCCAAATATAGATACATAATGCCAATACCATGCACTGCTTTTTTGAAACAAATGGGAAAATGGAGATTGCTGCTGACCTCAGACGTTTTCTAAAATAAGCTCCTCAGATGATTGTAAAAATCTATAATGGAGTTATTTTGTTGTAGTGCACATTTTGTTCATTGAACTTTGCTTGCAGAGAATGATGGGTGTATAGGAGAGGGACACCTCCATGGGTGCAGGATCGGGCTCTCTGCTTGAAGTCTTCTATTTTTGTCCTGTTTTATAATGAAAGCTTCTTTTTCTTAATGCCTGATATGTTGTGATGTGCCATATAATATTCATTATTGAATTCCAAGGCTTGCTGTTTATACTGTTTGTCATCCATGTTCTTATCTTGTGAAACATCAAAGGAAAAAGCTTAATATCTTCATATTTTGCATAAAAAAAATAATAAATCAGTCTCTGTTATGGGAAACGTGATACCTGGCCCAAAAAATAATTTACTGGGGACAATAGTTTTAAGAAACTTTGTGTTTTCATCTTCACATCTTCTTTGGTTATCCCTGATCTGCCAAACTAAGCTGCCTTTCCAGCCATGTGTGGCCTGTCGTCATACTGTAATTCTGAGTTCTACTGATGCACTCCCAGGCAGGAGGACCTTCTTCGGGGCTGACTCCTGCAGAAGAACCTGTTCCTTTGGTCTCTCAATCCCTCTTGACTCATCCCAGTACACAACAGCCAAATGAAGTCGAGTTTCTTTGCAGAGCAGTCTGTACCGTGAGCACTGGGGGCTGTTGTTGGCCCCTAGGGGCCAAGTATCACTTAGGACGTGCTGCCCTGGGTGGGGGCCCTCCAGGATCCTCCTGCTGCCTCCTTCATGGGGACAGCCACTGTTCTCAAGCTGCCTGCTAAAGATGTTTGGGCTTCCCTTCCGTTCCACTCCGCAGCTTCACTCACAGGGCTACATCAGAGAGACAGAGAGCCTTTCATGATTGCAAATTTCAGTGAAGTCATTATTATTATTATTTTTCCTTTCATGGAAATAAAATAGAAAAAGAAATCAGGGGAACAGTGCTGTTTGCCCACAAATCTCCAACTAACCCTTGCACTCAATTAATCTTCGTGACCTCCTAATGCCCTGTGCCATGAATTGTACCTTGAGGTTAGGAAATAGGTCTTGTTGTAGTTCCCAGTGACTCTTATACGGCTTTTGTGTTCTGAGCGTTCGGATGTTGTTGATTTGAATTTGAAATTTCTTTCATGCATAATGTCTTGATCTGATAGAGCTCTGCTTTTAAAGCTGAGCTTTAATTTGTTTAATCTGGCATATTCTTAATTATACGAGCTATAAATTTTATTGTATTGTAAAGCCCCGAAATGCACGCATAAAGATGCAGTGCCAGTGTGTGGCTGCCTTACTCCTGGGTGTGATGGCAACGTGCAGAGAAGGGAGTCCCTCTGAACAGCCACTGTCCTCCCATTGCGTGTGACCCAGAGCTGCCCATGGTGCCATTGCTGCAAGGGTCAGAGCTCAGCAGGGATTTTTGGAGCTGTTCAGCTTCTGGCTCACAGTGTTAGGACACAGCATAAAGTGGGAAAAGGTGAGCTGATTGGAAAAAAAAAAAGGAAATGGCTGAAATATCTTTCTGATCTCTTGCTGGGAGATTGACTTCAGCCTCCCATTGTTCAGCACTCTGTGATTTCTGGAGTGCACTGCATGACAAGTCAGCCTTCAGAAGGGATTGCCTCCATCGATGTTACCTACATGGAAATGGGAGCAGCAGTACGGGGGGAGGTGGTAACATGCTAGAGCAGCGAGTGAGGACACACAATTATTTCATCATTCATGCATGGGATCTCAGGAGATTTGCTATGAAATTTCAGCTTTGGAAACACCAGCTTTCTTCTGGTGAGCCAAAAAGCTGCTCTGCTAGCTTAGTCAGTGGAATTAATCTAGCAAGGCTTGGTGTTTGACACACACAGGCCAGGAGAAGGCATCTAAACAGAATGCCTTTTATTTTAAAGCTGGACACAGGGCCATGCTTTGTACTCCAAGCAGTGCTGGAGCAATATCTGCTGCACAGAGTTGGAGCTCTGAGCAAAAAGCACGGTGTTACTTGCTTTGCTTTCAGCCCTGCTCTTTAGGTGGTGGCAGGAACTGGGTGCCTGTTTGTCACTCAAAAAGTTGGTCGTTGTCAGAGATCCCTATGGAGGTGCAGAGGGGGATGCCTGTATAGTTTCCATTCACCCATCTCTTCCTCTGTCATTGCTCAGAGGGCTGCTCAAAGCAGTGCCATGTTTTTTTTTTGTGCTGTGTCTGTAACTTTGGTTGCATGCTGCCTTTCATCAGGGGCTTTGCGTGGTCTCTGTATCAGGTACAGATAGCTGGCAGTCATCTGTTGCCACCAGATAAAGATGGGGCCGTTTGTTAAGTGACTGATGGCTTTTGCTAAGTTTTCTAAGTATGATTAACGTGTAAAGCGTCTAGACTGGTGATAGGTAAATAGGAAAAACAGAGGCACCCATCTCAAGCTAGTTTTTGCATGTCCATTTATGCACTTTGATCAAAAGGAAAGGTTATAGGAGCTTGCTGACAGCTTGATGTGGAGATGAAACTGTTTTGGCCAGTTGTGGTTTTCCAGATAACCCTTCAATTTTTCCAACCTACTATTTAAGGGCTAACATTTTATTACTGCTGCTGCTGAAGTCTTGCTCTGAAGCCTGCTATCATTTTGGTACTTTCATGCATATCTTTGAAAAATGATGAAAACATGTCATTTCAAACCAAAATGAAAATAAAATAAAATAAAATCAACCAGTAAACTTGTGCACTGTGAGATAAAAATCAGTGTTTCATTACTTATTTATTTATTCATTTATTTAAAAATCTTTAACTAGAAAAATTCATTAAGATTCAATATCTCATGTACAATGATGGCCTAGGGACGGGAGATGGATTAAAAAATGTAAATACTATTGGGTCTAATGTGCGTACCATTAACACAAATATGAAATTAATGTAGAAGTTTCTGACAGCACAAACTTAGATTTAACCCTTTAAATATATGTTTAAAATAGTACAGAATGATATATTAAGCTTTAGCAGATGATACATACAGTAAACAAGTGTGTCTCAAAAGAGACGAAATGTCAGCAAAATAATTGCCTAGCAGTATTTCATATCAATTAATTCATTTGTATTTAATTAAAAGGAGTCATAACAATTGGCTGCTGTATAAAAGCCCCTTAGCTCTGTTGTCTTCCATGCCTTTTGTTAGTTTTCTGTTGCTGGATATTGTTAGCCTTTTTGAATAATTCAACTAAGATCTATTTCCTAAACAGAAAATCTATCTTTGAGTTATTCCCTTTTCTACAGGGAAGTAGCAATAAACAGTAGCTTGTAGCTTTGTGTGTCTTATAAATGACAATGAGGGAGAATAGGGATGAGATTTCAAAAAGTACTTGAAACCAAAAATGTGGGGGTTCCTAAATCAGTTGGGTGCTTCTGAAGATATGCATTATCCACGATGGCTCCAGTAAATCCTTGCAGAGGGTGAGTGAGTGTGCTGTTGGCCTGGCTGTTACAGTAAGGCCCTGGAGGAAGAATAGCCATGAACTTTGTTAACCTGTCTTGCTCAATACCTTCTCAATATAGCAAAGTTAATTTTATGATGGATCATTTTTATGCTTTCTCTTATACATATCCAGGATTGCACCACCTTTAAAATATTGTCACCTCATATCTGCTCAGAGCTACCAAAATATGAACGTGGTCCATGAGTCTGGAGCAGAGGAAATCTAATGCTTCAGATGACCAAGGGTCTAAAACACCCTATCAGTCAACAAAGCAATCGCTTGCTTCTCACTACAAGAAAGACATTGAGGCCCTGGAGGGTGTTCGGAGAACAGCAACGAAGCTGGTCGAGGGTCTGGAGCGTAAGGCTTATGAGGAGCAGCTGAGGGAGCTGAGTCTGGAGAAGAGGAAGCTCAGTGGTGACCTTATCACTCTCTACAGCTACCTGAAGGGAGACTGTGGTGAGCTGGGGGTCAGCTTCTGCTCCCGTATAACTAGTGATAAGATGAGTGGGAATGGCCTTGAGTTGTGCCAGGGGAGGTTCAGGTTGGATGTTAGGAAATACTTATCTAAAAGACTGGTCAGTGCTGGGATGAGCTGCCCAGGGAATGATGGAGTCACCATTACCTGGAGGTGTGCATGAAACATTTAGGTGTTGTACTGAGGGACATGGTTTAGTGGGACATCCTGGTGATAGGTAAGTGGTTGGACTGGATGATCTAAGAGGCCTTTTCCAACCTTGGTGATTCTATCATTTTATGATTCATTTGAAAAGCCACTTCAGACAAGGCTTGGTGGTGGCCCTTACACTTGCTGGTGTGGCGGTCCAGGTGCACTCCCAGCCACTTCTTTCCCAAACCTGTCCGAGATCTGCACACTCTAGTGGAGCCCCAGAGCCGTTTTCCTTTCCTCATAAACAAACATATCCCTACAAAGCAGTAGTGAAAACTGCAGCTTTTGGTTTATCTGATACTTTCCATCCAGAGCTCAAGTTGTCAGTTTACCTCAGTGATCCTTGCTGAATGGAATGATCAAATTGCTTTGTATGGATTATTGTTTGTGATTGTTTTTATTTGATCATTTCCTAACAACCCGTGAAGTCTGATAATCTCTCAGTCATTAGTGCAAATTAACGAAGTTCTATATCAAACACAAAGTAATTAATATTGCAACTTTCATCACACATGCTGTGATGTACCGTGTGTAACCACACTGTCTTTGGAGATACTCATTTTTGAGGCATAGGACAAGTGACCAGGGGAGACACTGTGATTTTGAGAGTAAAACATGAAGAGTTTGGGCTGCATCATAGGCAGAGGTCATCAGCTGCTCTGGGGGCAGCTTGTGCAAGTCCAGAGAACACATGTTGCAGGGAGCCCCGTGTATAGACTTTCTCTGGCAAATTTTATGACCAGGAAAATATCTATCATTTGAATGTAGATATTGAAGCTGCATGGGTGTGAGTGCATCACACCATTGTGGGTCAGGTTTTTTGAAGTCCAGAATGACCTACCATCTTGAAACAAGGCAATTATGTGGAGATATTTGCCATGTTTACTGTCATTATTTGGAGCATGACATTTGGTCAATGCTGTCCTTAGGCTTCCTGACACAGTTCCCCCAAATATAACATCCACCAGAAGTAGTGCTGGCAGAGAGAGTGAGGTTAGAAGAGTTTAAACATCGCCCTATAGGGAGGTGAGAGATGCAGGAATCTGTCCCTGGATCTGCAGCTCCTTGCACTGCCTGAGCTGTGCTTCGGAATTAGTTCTGCCTGTGGATTTACTGCTGCCATCATTTCTTCCCATTTTTGGCCTCCCCAAAGAGGGAAACTCTCCAGCATGAGTGAAGGCTGCCCTGCGCGGCGGTGGTGGTACGGAAGGGTTAAGCAATGTCAGCTCCCTCCTCTGCCTGCTGAAGTGCCTTGTTTGCAAAGGATTGATAGAGTACCCTTGAGAGAAAGATTCGCATTTTCACTGTTCCGTGTCAGGGAATGAGGTTGTGTGATTTTTGTGTCATTTTGCACTACCATATTTCTTCCATTAGGAATTCTAATATTTCACAACCTCTGTCAAGGAAACTGCTACTCCTAATGCATGAGGCGGATGCATTCCAGATGGGCTGGTAATCCAGTTCAGGTTTTTCACATACATTATTTCAGTTCCACGGTGGACCGGTCCTCAGCTTTGCCAAACCTGGTTTCATGATTCATTTGCAACTGCAACAAGTTAATCCCAGAGCGAATAGCTTTGTCCACTTCAGGTGAATTCTTGCACGCTGGCTCCAGACGCTGCCTGGTAAGAGGTGCTTCCAAAAAAGCAATTTATATTCAGCATCCTTCTGCCAAAATTCTTCCTATCCATGTCCAGGGCCGGTGGATCAAGGAGCTTTTTTTCTAAAACACGAGATTCCTTAATTCATGAGTAGTATTAGCTTGCCATTGAAATGGGTCTAGTTCGAGGAACGCAGTTAAAAGCATCCAGAAAAATATTTTACAGTGGAAAGCCCTTTGAGCCATTTGTGCGGAATATTAAAATTTAACTAATTTCCCAGATTGAATTACAATTAGTGCTCATCTTCATGAATTCTCCGTCCAACAACATAAGCAGCAGCAAATAAGCAAACAGTGTCTTGATAGAGCTTTCCCGGGGTTGTGTGGGGTCAGCCTTGTTTTCTGTTTGATTCCTTCTATATTTGCTTTGCGCGCAGCTTTTGTATTGCACTGCTTCACTCTGTTGGCTGTTTGGGAATTTCCATAAGGCAGTGCTGAGTATTAAATACAATTTTCTATTTCATTTTGATGGCGAAAGATTTTAGCAAACATTGCCCTAGTTCTTCTCGTCTCCCGTACCCGGATCATGGCCGTGGACAAGCCCAACCAGGAACAAAGCTGTCTCCATTCCTTTCTCTCTCCTTTTGTTTCAGGCACATTTGATTCCATCACAATGAAACAATATTTCCTGAGCACTGACCTCTTTGACACTTATGTGGACTCAGCATCTTAATTGCTGTTAGTGTGAATCACCGAAAGCCGGTGCATAATTTCTCAAGACATTTATTGGAGATCTACAGTAGACATTCACTCTCAATAACAAAAATAAAGGAATCCATAAATCCCATGAAACTTTCCCCTACTTCATTTTAAGTTGTTTATACAAGAAACTTCATGTCGTAATAACGCTTTTTGGCCTTTGTTTGATTGGAAATTTCTATTAAACCGTTATGAGAAAATAACTTTATGCTTCGGGTTTTATGTTTCAATTTGATTAACAACAGGCTTTTACAAGGACTGCAGCACTGCTGCCTTTACTGTACGCATCCAGCGTTATTGCACTTGCCGTTTTGCTGTAAGGAGTGGACTTTATCAAGAAAATTATATTTCCTGCATATGACATTTTGGAAACGCGTTGTATGTCATATCTCCATCTTAAACGCTCTCAGTGTGAATCATCTGACGCTGCTTTATAATCTTTGTACTGTATTTATAGCAGAGCGTTGCTCTGTAGTGTTCTAAATTTCCTGCTTATGATGCAATGGCAAAAGTCATTAAACATTAGCAGTAATAGTATTTTCACTGTAATAAAGTGTTAATTACTTCCACATGTTAATCGAGTTGGGGGGGTAGAGAGATTTTTGCTATTGTTACTGTGCCTAAAATAATTTCCATGTGATAATTTTCCAGGATATCAAAAACTGAATAATTATGCACTAATTAAGAAAGTAGAGCCTGCTCTGGAGTTAAGACTGCATTAATTTTAATGTTTTTACAGTCCTTTAATTGGGGAAAGGGCTGTAAATTGAGAGCTGACGCACTCTCCCGCCATCAGCAGGCCTGCCTTTGCAATCTGCCTCCTATATACCGCAACCCAAGGTCAACACAAGTTTGCAAAATCCCTCTGCTCTTCATACGAAATGTATTGGTGGTGAAGCGTGCATCTATCACTCTGACAAGCATTTAACTCTCCAAGAGCACATGCTCTCACTTCTTAAATTATTAATTGCATTAAATACATTTTCATATCGCGGACTGTTTGCTACAAACTGTTCCCTGGTAGGGAGAGGTGGTTCCCCCCGCCGTGCCATACAGTTTGCCTTCTGTTGTTCCCGTGGAAGCACGAGGTGTGGGGTGGCTGCTTTTGAAAGGCTCTGAATGAAATAGTGTGCTCCCTAAAATGTGGAAAAAGTCACCCTCACAAAGTCCTTTATTTTTTTTTTTCCTAATGTTGATCAGTTGGCTTCGCTTTTTCTGCTCTCTTTTGTTCTGCACTGATGTCTATAAGTCCATATTGTTTGGGTTTGTTTATACCTTTATACTTATCAGCTCTTGCAGTTTTCCAGGGTATTCTCCCTGTCACACCATTATCACAGGCAATGGCATCATCATCCGCTTCATTATCATCTCTGGGTCATTCCATCCCAGAATGGCTTCGTGTTACAACTAAAAGGAGGAATCTGGCAAATGGATCATATTATCTCCCTCTCTCACTCTGGCATTTGAATGCATTATACGCGACGCAGTCTTTATATTAACAGGCATCGTGACCTTTGCCTGTAACATGTTTATTTTAGCAATACTTGCTAGTGCTGCTGGAGTTCAGCTCTGCCAGTTGCCGGTGCTATTGTGAGCCCTGTGTTTATACCTGGCTCGTGCCAAACTGGCTCCCGGCCCACAGAGAAAATGCTAAGGCCCAGGCAAGGCTGCGGGGCTGGGGGCAGCTCTGGGGCTGCAGAGGGGGACCTCCCGGTGGGCATGAGTTTGGGCCATATGTCTCCAGGTTAAAATGTGAGGAATAGCAGAGCATTTTCACCTGCTGGACTGGTGAGTTGTATCAGTGGGAACCTGCGACAGACCTTGACGTTTACCTGTGATTGCTGTAGGCTTGAACCTCAGACCTTCTTCTTGGTATCCTCTCTCTTAATGTCCACGTGGTCCTTTAGGAAAGCACAAGGATTAACAGAGACATTAAAATCTTTCACTAGCACCCAAAAGTGTATGCTTAATTAGTTTACTTAAGGTTCTTCTTGCGTCTCTCCCATAGGAAGTGTTATAAAGTGAAAGGAAACCTATCTCATGGGTGAGAAATGGGACCTGATCACCCTCAGCATTCCTAGAGACCTTGTTGGTACTAGTATTTCAATAGCATTTGTGTTATTGAGATCAATGTACAGAATCATATGAAAGAAGTAGGTGTAATTATCTTGATGGTTGGCAAAAATATAATGAACCTCTTCCTTCTCACTTCGATGGTTAACACTGAGAATCAATGAATCATTAAGGTTGGAAAAGACCATCACCACCATGCCCACTGAACCAAGTGGAGACCACTGTGCCCACTAAACCAAGAAAATGATGGACACTTACTGGTGCTGTAGGACAGTGTAAATCTGAGATGCTTTTAGAGGTGTATCAATGCATCGTGATGCATTTCCCTCAAGAACAACATGAAGCAATGTAAGCTAAAATAGAATGGGTTAAAAGCATCTTTGTGTCCCGGGGAAATAATCCCTGCCTTTGGGTAGTGATGGCTCAAAATACATAGTGGGTGTAACTCAGAGTTGAGTTTCTCCTTGTTCTGCACTGTATTTTTTGCATTGCATGTTGGCCGTGGCGTGCTTTGCAGGATGCATTGCACAGTTGGGCACGGAGCAGTAGAAAACGAGCAGATGGAGCTGCAACCCAAAGTGCAGATTTCTTACCTGTTTTAAAATAATATTTCTGACATCACTTTAATGGCACATCCCTTTGAGGCAACATAAAGGGCTTAGAGCTGCAGTCGACTCTTTTATTGTGGCTGTGCAACAGTTCGGGTGTTGTATTTTTCAACAGCAAGCATACTTTTGTCCTGTTGGAGAACTGTGGAGAGTCTATCCAGACATCAATCTACCTGATGGTTAGGAGAGCAAGACTGCAGAAAAGTTAACAAAGACAAATGGAAAAAAGGCCAGGAGAAACATTTTTCACCCAACTTTTTTTTTTTCCCTTCTGCTCCAGTTTCTCTATTACCATTGCATTAATTAGAAATTTAGGTAAATGACATAAGTGCCCTAATTTTTTATTTCTGCCAGGAGAACAATTAGGACATTAGAAGTAACAAATGGTCTGGATGCATGTTGTCTGTTAAAAATTTCAAGCTGCATTATTTCTAACAAGAAAAAAATCCCACAACAAATAATATTTGTTTTGGCTGATTTTTACCATAAGCGATGTCAGCTTTAGCAGATTCAGTGTACCATTGGCTTTCTTTCCTTCTTTCTTGTTTTGTTTTGTTTTTGGTTTTTTTGTCTATTGTCATGGCTCATTAAAGTATGCTGACTCTTGTGGATTCCCATTTCCTTTAGGTAAATAGTTATTTACATGAACTGCAGCATTTTTCTTTGGTGACAATTTCTAATTGTTCAGGCAACCAAGGGTGATATATTAACCACTCCGAATAAAGCTTCACCTATGAAATAAATTACTTTAAATTAACTATCCTTTCAAAAGAGGCAAAATTTCCAAATGGACAAATTAGACCCTTCTTGGCCACATATGGTAAGTGTTTTAAGCATTCCTCCACTGGTAGTTACTCTAGAGAACAATTCTTCATGATGGAGTGGAAGACTTCTTAACTCATTTGGGGTCCTTTTACTGCCAGCGCTTGCCATCGGTGTGTGCTGAGGGGCTCACTTTGTGCTGAGCACCGTGTGGGCTGCAGCATGCGTGGCTTTAGTAATAAAAGTGTGCTCTAATATTTTTAACCCTTTGCCATGCTGCATTGGAGACGGGTGGCAGAAAAGTCCCCACCCTGGCCCTTGTCTCAGTTGGACGCTTTTTCGAGTGAAAAAGTGATTTCTAGCTTTAGCCTTTCCCAAGAGCACGCAAGTACGTAAGCAAGCAGCAACCATTTTGCTAATCGTAACTGCCACGAGTATCTAAGTCTTTGGTTTGTATTTCTTAGCTTCTGGCTGCTGATAGCAGACCTGCTTCTGCTCTTGTTCGTGCGACTAAACTGGGAGGAATCCCATCAGAGGCAATGCGACAGTGTGGAGGAGTTCACTTCAGGGTGTTAGGTTTACTCCAAACACTGGTATATTTCACATATACACTTCCTTGGCCTTTTATGCAGAGTAAATGTGAGTAGAAAAGCAGGTCCTGCAGGGCAGAATTTGAAAAGCACTCAAATGAAGTTGAAAATGTCCTAAGCAGCTTTAATCATTTGTAAGCCCTTCCAAACTCCCGTCCTTTGGACCTCTGACTGCCTGAGTCCCATTCCGATGTAACCTATGGCAGAGCTGCTTAAGCACATTCGATAACGTTACTGACGCTGCTCTCTCCCCAGTGCTTGAGCTGTGCCAAATATTGCAAGATAGAAACAAAAGAAAACATGTTTTTCTAATTTAAGTCATAACTTGACCGCATTTCAGTGTCCGCATTTTGTATTTAGAAACCTAGAACTTCTTACAGGGAAGCATCCAATCAGTTTAAATTATGCAGAGTTTGTTTTTATGGTTTCCCATGGCTTTTTTAGGCCAGCTTGGTTTCCCGTTTCCCACACATTAGAAGTCAGTATGTCAATACATTGGAATGTATTAGGCTGGTTAGCATAATCTGAACGCGCTTCTGAAATGGTTTCTAATACAAAAGACCTGGATATTGTACATCCATTTTATAAAAATAGCAAATTAAAAGAAGATTGTATTTTCTGTTTGTATGGGAAAATTTTAATTAGGAGTTATTTTGGTACTAATATTTACACTACGAGAGTAATTAAAATCAAGCGATCAGTAAAGTGGGTGTAGCTCTAAACACATGTTCTTGCTTTGTTTAATTATGTTGATTAGGTATAAACCCCAATTTGGCATCACCTCTCTTGTCTTAATATGTTGTTGATGAAAGCATGCGGAGACTTGACCTTAATATAATCGTGACAAACCTCATTTGATTACCTTTGTCTAATTAAAACATACGTTGTATGTACCATATTATTATTATTATTATTCATCTTAACACCCTTCTCACTCTGTCGTTATGCTGGGAAGTAAATCTTATTGTGAGATTTCTGTCTCTGAAGGACTTTGTGCATTTTGTATAATTGGGAGAGGTGTTTATTTCATGGGCCAGTTATAATAACAGTAATTATCATATAAAAGCTCTGTGAATTTTTAAGTTGTGCCTTGGTGTTAAGTTTACTGTTGGTGTGTGCAAGGAGCAGCCTGCAGTGTGCATGGGAAAGAAGTAGGGCTTCTCCCATGTCCCCCACCCTTTCTCCTTTCTCCTTTCTCCTTTCTCCTTTCTCCTTTCTCCTTCCTCCTTCCTCCTTCCTCCTTCCTCCTTCCTCCTTCCTCCTTCCTCCTTCCTCCTTCCTCCTTCCTCCTTCCTCCTTCCTCCTTCCTCCTTCCTCCTTCCTCCTTCCTCCTTCCTCCTTCCTCCTTCCTCCTTCCTCCTTCCTCCTTCCTCCTTCCTCCTTCCTCCTTTCTCCTTCCTCCTTCCTCCTTCCTCCTTCCTCCTTCCTCCTTTCTCCTTTCTCCTTTCTCCTTCCTCCTTCCTCCTTCCTCCTTCCTCCTTTCTCCTTCCTCCTTTCTCCTTTCTCCTTCCTCCTTTCTCCTTCCTCCTTCCTCCTTCCTCCTTTCTCCTTTCTCCTTCCTCCTTCCTCCTTCCTCCTTCCTCCTTTCTCCTCCTCGCTCCTTTCTCTTCTCTCTCTTCTCCCTTCTCCCTTTCTTCTTTTCCACTTTGTAACCAGTTTTTGGTATTCCTGCCCCGTATCAGCTGCACGGACCAGTATTCTTGTCCTTTTGCCATTAGTGCCCAGCCTCTGGCCCTAGGCTTTTGTGACTCCACTTGAGATACTGGGCTTTTGTCCAGAGCTGTTTCTTCAGGACTGAAAACTTGCCTGTGCATTTGGGTATTATATATTATAAAAATGTGTGTGACCTAGAAATGTCTTAGGGGAATCTTCCTGCCCTCCCTGGGGGTATATCTTGTGCTCAGAGGGAGCCTGCTGTAGTCCTGCCTTATTCACCCCTGAGGTACCACCCCGCTGCAGAAGTGCTGGTGCCAATCCACCATCACTGCAGCCTTTTTCTCTGCTAACAAAGTAATCCTGCAAACTGTGAAGCATTGTGGAAGGGCCACTAATGGCCACACAGTGAACAACATTAATGACGTTTGACTAAAATATTTTTTATAGCATCTGTTACTGTGGTGCCAGAGATATCATCGACTTTATTTTCGCATCTATCTTGTGAGCCTGACGGTCCCAAAATCTCCAGTTTGTACCTACAAGAGGCAATAGTGCAAATAAAGCAAGAAAAATAAGAAAAAATAATATTCAGATCTCTAAATGGAATTGCAATAAATAAATAAAGTGATTAAATTTGAAGCTCTCTGTGAGCATGTTGTAAAAAGACACACTTGAACGTTGGGCATCTGAGTCACAGGTTGGTGTCTACCTCCCTGAGCATTTTGACTTCTAATATGGTTTGAGGAAAGCATTGCTGCCACCAATACACAATTGGTGTGGAAAGTTACCTTCCAAAATATAAATAGAAGTTTTTGTGCTTACTGCACAGAGATGATGCAGGAACTGACCTCGTTTATGAGCCAAGCTCACCCAGGTGACTTTCCTTCTGAATATATTCTCCTGTCTTCTACTAACTGGCACGGGTGTCTTTCTTCTGGAATAACCCACTCCTTGGCCCATTCCTTGGCCAAAATAATAAAAATAAACTAAAAATTGCAGCCACTTGTCTTTCCTGAGGGTCATAAAAGAAGGACAGTGAAAGTGATGATAATTTAAGGTGCATTCATGTCAAGAGCTGTCATTCCAGTCCCAGGCAGGAACACAACACCGAGATGGCCCATCAAGGCTGGGAAGACAATCTGCAACAGGGAGAGCTTGAGGCAGGGACTGGAGGCAGTACTATGGCATGATAGGGCACAGGGAAGGTGGCTCATTGTATGTGTTTTTAGGAAGCTTCAGCCCCTCACACTCACAAGGAGTAGAATCCAGCTCTGGGTGTTCATGGGGGAGAACCTTCCCCACCTCTTGGCCAATCTCTTGGCTGTTACCACTATGCCAATGTTCCCAAACTCATTGTAAAGAAGTACCAGGATCTGACCATGGGTGGCCTGAGGAGATTACATTTTAATGCTTCCATCTCCCCACCAATGCACCTCGTGGAAAATAAATAAATAATGGTTTTAAAAATGTACAAAATCTAATTTAAAATGACATTGGGGTTTTATTTAAAGTCATGGAAGCTGGTTAATTCCAAAATGCTCTCATTAACTCACATCATTTAACAAGTTTCTATTCATTTAGCTCTCTCTCTCCAGAGCCTCTCAGCTGCTCTACCTCAACACATTGACAGCCTTCTGTGCTCTTGCTTCCCAGGGGGAGCTAAGGTGACTTTAAACTACCTTTTCATTCTTCCAGTGTTAGGGTGCACAAACGGAACGGTGCTGGTACTGGAAGTCACTCTGAATCACGACATTCCCTGGCTGCCCAGAGGTGATGGGCCTCCGTCCTCCCCCTCCATCATCCACGTCTGGGAATTTCTGAAGTGTCCTCAGCTCCTGCGCAGGGGATATTTCCCATGGCCAAGCTGTAATTACTGAGCCATCACAGACCTCGCAAGGAGTGTAAAGGAGCTGGAGTATAAGTGAGGATGTCACCCCACTTGCTCACCATGGGGCTCAGAAACTTTCACCTCTCTGGTCCTGCTTTTCTGTCCTCTACATTTCTCCCTGGAGTCTGCTTTATTATCTTTCTCCTTTCATAATATTTAAGGTTATCTTTTCTTCTTTTCTTTTTCCTTTTTTTTTTTTAACTTCCCCATTAACTGCAGCTTGTTCCATTCTCCCCCTTAACACAGCTCCCTGAAACTCAATTTTAAATGTTAAAGCTTTTGCTTTCCTTTTGTTTCGATGGAGATGTCTAGCAGAACAGGGAATGGACAGAATCCCTTTCCACTTCCTCCTCGCTTTCTTTTTCTTTTTTATGTAGTTCCCTACCTGGAATATGGCCGTTTTATTTCCAGAATTGATTTGCTACATGATCAGTAGACTTTTGGACACTGAGGTTTGAGATTCTGAGTTTTCTGAGTGACTGTTAAGTAAATATGTTACAGAATAAGAGCCCCTTTCAGAAGTCTAAGGCACAGAACATCCAAAATTCTGAGTTTCTACTGAAAGTATGAAGACTTTTATTTTTTGTCCTTGAGAACTACTGCCAGATCCTGCTGCTGCCTGCATATCTGAAACCTGGTTGGGGGATGTTCAGCCCTTGGACTGAACTTTCTTATAAAATTGTAGATTTTGGATGTAGCCGTTTGCCTGCTTGGAAGTAATGCTGTTTCTTAGCCCAGAAACAAGGCCATGAGAAAGGGGCACCTCCCGTGGCTGGGGCCTGGTGCTGGGCTCTTGCTGACTGAGCTCCTTTTGCCATTCCATGGCCATCTGCCTGCAGAAGGATGGGCCAAGCCCTGCAGCTCCAGGTGAGATGCCAGTGGTCAGCAGCCTCTGCAGTCCCAACCAGTGTGCCAGGCTGAGCTCCAGCCCTGACCAGAGGCAGTGGAAGCAGCATTCCTCTACCAGTTGTCATTTAGTTCCTATTTGGAGTAATTAAAAGCCTTTTAGGTTCTTTATTTTGATAGCAGTTTGATGCTTTCTGCTAGTTTTACGCCGAGCACTTAGGTTGAGAAGGAATATTTATTCCCAAGAACTTATTTAACCAGTAATTGCGTTTTACTTAGGAAAAAATAAATAAATAAATAAAAATCCAGTTTATTTTAAAGAAAAAATAATTAAGAACATCAGTTTACTCTTGATCATTTGGGGATTAAAAACTATATTTAATCATGGAATGGATTTTTATTATTTTTATTCTTGTGTTATAGCCAGTGTACAGTGGTTTTATCTCCTCTTTGTACTTGCAATAACATATTATTTGACCATGAATCACTTTAATGGATTGAAACATAAGCATGTGAATTGAAAAATAGATACATTAGTCAAATCAATAAATAAATATGAAAATATATTTCTACTATGAAAAACCATCTTGGCTACTGTGTCCTCCAACTTGGACAGAGAAAGCTGAAATATATAGCTGTAAAATATGGCTTGCCGTGTCAACTAGCCAGTGCCTGCAGCCTAAAAGGAATTTTGAGCACTGGGTAAGTAGTATTTCATCAACAAAATCATAAAATAAAGACATTAAAATGAAGGAATGATTGAGTGCTGCAGGACGTTTGTAAAATCACCCTTCAGTCTGGGGCTGGAGTAGTTTAGTATTAGACATTGCATACTTTTCATATAAATTTGCTTACAAATAGCATGCCTTAACAAGCAATATTGCCAGACTGCCCCTGTAGCAAATATTTTTTCACTGTGTTGCTAAACAAACTCTGTTCATGTATTCTGTGGCATGGCTGCAGCCGGTATAAATAATACATCTTTAATATTACAAAAAGAATACAGTATAAACCTTCACGTGGAGCATTAAGACCTTGTAATGAGGGAAGACAGGTTCTGAGCTACTGGAAAACCTTTCTCCTTGCAAAGGTTCACCCACGAAGCTCTCTGGAGCCTGAGCCTACTCTGTCGGATGCTGGGGTGAATCCAAGGCTTCTCCCAGTGGCAGAAACCTGTTTGGGTGTTCCCCATTCCAGCAGTTGAATGTGGTCCTTTGCATTTACCTCTGTGCAGCCGTGCTTGTAACAGAACTGCACCTTCAGATTCGTCTTTAGAAGCCAATATAAAACCTCTGTGGACTGCGGATCAGTACAAGCAGTTCAATACAATGAATGCGTTAATTGTTCCTCTTACACGTTCTAGAAATAAACAGACTTCACTGCTCTTTTTCAGGTGACACCGAGTTCAGAAAAGACAAGCTTTCCATTTCCTTTCAAGTTCGTAATTAGCTCTATAAGCGAGTGACAAAACTACAGACTTTACCAAAGTTTATTTGCATTTTTCTACCTTGACACATTATGCAAACACGGAGTTGTCATTTGCATATGACAAGAATGTTGTTTTATTTCAAGTCACTTCAAATGGTGGTATACATTAAAAGCATTAATCAACGTATGATGTGCTTTATGTGCTTTGCGGGCTGCAGCGTTGCTTCTGGACTGACGCTCAGCTTTGCACTGTGCGTGTGAACCCAGCTCTGTGCGTCACCATCCCCAATACCCTTGCTGAAACGTCTTTGATGTGAAATTTGAAGCACAAGTGTGCTTGGCACTCCCCATCAGCCTGAGTGTGTTGAGACTTCACACTGAAAAAGGGAAAAGAAAGAGGCTGCGAATGGAGGAAGAAGAATTTTGGCCTGGCTTGTGGTGTAACAACTACAAACTACTGACACAGCAATTAGAAGGTATCAGAGGAAGGCAAAATACTTTCAATTCAAGTAAAATTTCCCTGTCAGGACAAAACCTGTTTGCAGTCAGTAGGAGCTAAGGATACTGCATCTCCTTGCTAGTACTGAGACACCTCCTGGAGGTTCCCCATGGCACTCTGTGCCCGGGCAGCGTGGGGCATCCGCAGCTCTGCCAGGGAGGGTTGGCCAGGGATCAGCTCCAAGCACAAACGTCCTCTGATCTCTGCAAACAACAGCTCTTCAGATTACTGTGCAGCTTTTATTGTATTTGCAGCAATGTGCTTTGCTGGCAGTGGCGAGGCAACTTCAGAGGTAATACCCCGGAATCTCTTCCTGTTATATATAGCTATAGCTCTTCTAGATAATGTGATTATTTCTTCCATTAAAGGAACAAAATAATGTTATTAGATTTTGCTTTTTTTTTCCTCTATTTTATTTTTAGTGTACGAAATGGTGTTTTTTTCTTTTTTTTTTTTTTTTCTTTTTTCCTTTTTTTTTCTACAGAGGCTGGAATTATTCTTTTGCAGAAATCTAGAGGTCATTTATTACACAAAGCACCTTGCGCTTCCAGAAAGGAAAGGCAGCAGCTTTAGCTGTATTTCTTGTGTCTGCTTCCTCATTGCCTGAGTGTGAAAACTTTATTGCTCATTATCTACTGGGCTGTGATGAAGTGACAGATGATTTATTGGGAGCCAAAAACTGAGTTTCAATGGTGACCATTTTTATCCTTTTGTGTTGCAGCCTGCCAACCCCTCTAACTGCTGAGGCAACAAATAAAGAAAACTCAGTGCTGGAGGGCCCTGCGACTATCACTCATAAACGTCCACGTTTCAGATCCCACTCTGTTTCTAATTTGATTCAATTCCCTTTTGTTGCTTAAAAATTCAATTTGTTTAATTGAGCTGTTTGACAGTAAAATCTGAATTCCATGCATTTTAACCATTCATATTAAATTTCCCTCCACATAGTACTTTTATTAATGCACTTTAAAAGAGGTCACTTTAATTTAAATTTGGTGACCTTACAAGCTTATAAAAAGATCTATACGCTATCCTTCTCAAACCAAAATTAAATTGAATAAATGGAAGCTAACGTTACAATAGATATTTCTGACTGAGGATTGGGGTTCTGCAGGAAGGAGAGCAGCACCACAGTGCTGGAAGGGTGAGCACTGCTCAGCCTGTCCTTCATGGGATGACAGCAATGGTGTGAGGGACTTTCCAACCCCGTTCTGGTAGACCCCAGTGCTGGAGCTGCGTCCCCGTGGGCCATTGTTCAAGAAGCGCCCTTTCTTTTGTGCCTCTCGTTTCCTTGTGTTTGTAAAGAGGGTTGCCTTGTTTCTGACATTTAAATAGCCTGGCATCTTTTCCTTTAGGATTAATAAGAAACATTGAAAACAGCGCGAGACTTGAAGATTTAGGAAACTTTAATCTGTAAAATTTAATAGCAATATCCAAGTCATTATGAGTATGTAGGATGCCGTATGGCTTTACAAACACTTTTAAGCCGTGAGTTATGTTACAAGAATGGGTTTGCTGTGTATCATTATGTCCAGGTAAATGCCAGGATGATGACATAATTGGTAGTTGGGAGTAAAATACAACCTCTGTAAAATGTTACTAAGGTAAATGTAGCGGGATTGTAATTCATTATACATAAACATGACTAGCAGTTATTTATCATTTTATGAAATATAGAATAACCTGAGCTGGTAGTGCTTCGCTATTTCTTCCTTACTTTATTTGGAATTGTAATGACAGTCTCGTGGCGAGGCTCCCTCCTTTATTTCCCTGTAATGATTTCCCCACGCTGCACCCTGAATTCACGTGAGGTTGCCTCCTGCCGTACTCTCCGATGGTCCTCTTGATATACAAAGTCCTAAAAACTAGCCTCATTAAGAATGATATCCTGCCAGCCTCAGACAGTGACAAATTTATGGCTTTGGATTAAAGGTCATATGGGCATTTCAGCCATTAAAACAGTCCCATTCCATAATACCCGAAACCTTAAGGAAATACATTTTTGCACACAGATGCCTGTTATGTTTCTGCTAAAGACATACAGTAATAGTTTGAAAGCAACAAAAGCCTATTTTGTACCTGTTCAGCTTGCAAGTGTGTTAGCCCTAGGCTACTGTTTAACTTTTAACCCTCTTGTTCACACAGCGTACATGCATAAAGCTACAATGTACCACATAATGAAGCAAAGCTAGCAACATTTGTTTTATACTGTTTGCTATAGGACGGCTTCTCCCTGTTTTTTAAAATCCGTTTGGAAAACAAAACAGAAAGCGAGGCGTTTTTCCATGCAATGAGTGATCACGCTGCTTTTTGCACGCGTTTAATCGCAGAGCTGCTACGCGCTCCGGATGCTAACGGGGCTTTCAGGTGGAAAGAAATAATTCAGCACAAAAGGATTTTGAAGAAGAATTTCTTTCGCAATTCCTTCTCGGTGTCTGATTTTAAACCATTTTATCAAGCTTCCACTGTATGTGCCAAACACTCTCTTGTCAGGTGTAGGATGAACTACAGTATAACTGTGAGATATTTCTTTCCCTCATAACAATCTTGAGCCATAGCCTGTGATGAATTATTTGTACCATCGCAAGGAAATTCCCCTCTTCTGCACTTAAACCCAGCAAAATTACACACCAATTGTAGCAGAGAAAACATCTGATGTGACAGCTGTACAGCACACGGAGATCCATTGGTCCATTGGTTAATCAGCAGATTTTAATGGTGCTGGGGAATATATGGTAGTGGTGTCCTGAATTAGAAATAGCTCTGTGTTCTCGCTAATAGGACAGATCTTCTACCTGGAGATGAAGGACTCCCACAGTTTTAATGCTTCAAATGTTTAAAATTAAAAGAAAAAAAAAGAAAAAGAAAAGGAATGTGGAAAATCTGCAGTAATTCAGAACACAAAAAGGAAATCCTGTGGATGAGTCAATTATATGGTTCCTAATGATGATTCAGCCTCCAGGCCTTGTGTGAGGAGAGGAGGAAATAGGGAAGGATTAACTTGGTTAACCTTCTTCCATTTCCCTCTACCAGGCCGGTACTTCACTGACTGCTTTCCCTCCTTTGTAACTCAGGATGTTATTTCCCACTTCAGTCAGTAACAGCTTGAATTTCTGCAAGTCCTTTGCACATTTCATCTCTCCTTGCTTTTTCCTTTGTATTTGCACTGGCTTTTCAGGTTTTGAGTTGTTATGTCACCATAAGCATGGAAAAATTAAGGCGACAGTTTTCTTTGGTTGTTCGTTATTAGGGCTGCATCCTAGAAACGAGAAATCTCCCCAGGATGGAAAGAAAAATGTCAGAGCCTTCTGAAGACAGCAGTATCTGCAGAGAGCTGAAGGCCTGGCCAAGTGCAATAATGATAATGATAAATAGCCATCATTTATTTTTATACAGGCTCGTATCATTTAGGACCTCATAGTCCTCCACAATAAAATCAAAGAAACATTAACTTGAAGTAAACAAATGACAAAACAAACATTAGCAGATGGGAAATCAACAACAAAAATCAACAAATCAGCAGGTCGGATGGAAAGCAAATGTGTTTGGAGCAGGGACTTTGAGGAAGGCCACACAAGGGCTGAAATACTGTTAATCTCCCACGGCCTGGTGTCATGGCACCCTCAGATGGACACCTTTGGATAGAGTTGTGCTGCCCTCAGTGAATTCTACATTTCCAGTGTGCAATATTGATTTTTGATTTCTCCCCCCCGCCCTCCTCCCCCTCTTCCCTCCTTTTTTCTTTTCTTTTCTCTTTTCTTTTCTTTTCTTTTCTTTTCTTTTCTTTTCTTTTCTTTTCTTTTCTTTTCTTTTCTTTTCTTTTCTTTTCTTTTCTTTTCTTTTCTTTTCTTTTCTTTTCTTTTCTTTTCTTTTCTTTTTTCTTTTCTTTTCTTTTCTTTTCTTTTCTTTTCTTTTCTTTTCTTTTCTTTTCTTTTCCTCTTCTCTTCTCTTCTCTTCTCTTCTCTTCTCTTCTCTTCTCTTCTCTTCTCTTCTCTTCTCTTCTCTTCTCTTCTCTTCTCTTCTCTTTCTATTTCCTTCTCTCTCTCCTTTTTTTTTCCTTTTTTTTCCCTTATCCATGAGCTCCCCCAACATCACAGGGAAGCTTTGCCCATGAACACAATTAAGTCGCAGACACTGAGTGTGTTGGGCAGGGAGGGATGGTGGCAAAATTCAAAAGTCCGAGCTCCGGTTATGTTTTCTTGACCTACTTTCATTACTGACACTCCGATTTAAGGAGAATAGAAAAGGAAAAGGGAAATCTTCTGAACCTATTTGGAGCTTTGATGTGGTGAATGAGACTCGTGTGCTCGCGTGGGCCAGGGCTGCAACCTTCTCACCTGCCCAATTCCCACTGAGTGCTCCCTGGGTGAACCATGGCTGATGTAAACTATTTTGTCAAGGCATGCAGGACCTTGCAGTTGAGTGGAGACTATTGTTATTATTTACTGCTATTATTTACTGCTATTTCTAATAATTACTCCTGTACAGTTGAACCAAAAAATTCATTTATCATGTCATAGAATCATGGATTCTGTGAACATTCCGTTACTGGAAATCATGGAAAAAACTTACTGATAGCACATTTAAAGATAAATTAATTGAGATTTGTTATTTTTACTGTATGGGAGCAACCTCAGTGCCAAGTAGGAAGAACTGAACAAATTCCTCATGCCCAGGACAAGGAGCACTTTGACCTCTGACAGCAGTTTTAAGCCAAGCATGACCTCCTTATTTTGCTTACATTTAAAAGGTGTGGAGTGGTGATAGAGGCAGGGAGATACCTTTGCCTGAGGTTTGTCTCAGATTGATGGCATGCATGAATGCTGCTGGGAGTGCTTGAGTCCTCTGCTCTTGGCGTTCCCTTTGTGGTCATTTGTGTTTAGGAAGTTTACTTTTGGTATGTGATGATCAGCAGTCAGGGAGTCTGTTTAACCAGAGACTGTAAATGAGTGTTTTATTTTCTCTAGAAAGTATTTATCATAGATTATGCAACGATGGAGTTTAGATGAAATATTGGAGTGGCATATACATGGTCTGTATCTCAAACTCTTCCTGGATCTAGATGCAACTTTATTTAATATTTGAAATAAGAAGCTATTTAAAAATGTGGGTTAAAATCATCTCTGTATGATGGAAAGGCACAACTGAACTCTCCATCTTCAAATACCACTGTTGTTCCTTGCTGGTGGAAGAATGACTTGTGCCTGCAATATCAGCTTCAGCAAGTTTTCATGTGTCTGAAAAGAGAAAAAGAGAAAATGTGAAAGAAGGGCTTGCATGTTGGCTTGCCTTGGATGTTATTTGTACCTGCTTGCTTTGCAGGTGGCACTGGGAAGCGTGTCTGGGAGTGAGGATCTGACAGCATTCTGTTCTGTGAATGGTTAAGCAAAGGGACAGCTCTGCTTGTGAGCAGCTCACAAACACACATAGAAGAGATAGGGAGGAAAAACAGAAGGTAATAAACTGCTGGTGTGCAGGATAAGTGAAACAGACAGCACAGGAGCTTCCTAACCATAGCAGATTTTTCTTCTGCTTGTCAGTATCACAGTAGAGGCCGTCTGAAGGTGGAATATGAAGCATGCAGGGTAGATGGGAAAAACATAATGGATAAGAACACTGATGCTGTTCATAATTAGATAAGTAACATTAGGATGATTGCTGGAAGGAGGCATAAAGCATTCTATTCTTGTAAGAAGGAGGTGAAGTTTAACCTGTTCTTTCTCCTGTTGTGCCAGAGCTCGGATCTGAGGAGCAGGGCAGCTGGTCTGAAGTCACTGACTTTAGATTATTTAACCACACAAAAGGGAATGAGTGCTGATGGACAAGTGGACAGATCTAATGCATTGGGCTTGCCATAAAGCATGACTTCTCCCCAGCTTCATGGCTGTACCTTTCCTCTGAGACTTCGAGCATTCCAAGAAACTATACTGACAGACATGTTCCAGGTCATAGAATGCAATTATATGATCAATAATACTGAAAGCAAACTTCAGGACCAGAAATAACATTTCCAGCACTGACATGATGGAAGGATGCCACTTAAGGCTGGGTGCAACAGCAGCTCTGGGCTGCTGAGCTTTGGCTGCCTCCAGGGATGGTTTTGCATTCCCACCTGAAAATAATGCAGAATAAAGTTGTACATTCAAGGGATGGTGCCCTCATCCATAGGAGGTCAGGTACCATCCCAGCTACTTCATGGCAATGCCATGCTCAGGAGATGTCACCTCGCACCTGGGAAAGAAATGTGTCAGTGCTGCTGTTTGTACAGAGCCAGTGCTGTGTGCCATGAAAGCATTTAAACCTTCCTGCTCACATTCACAACTTTTCCATACAACTAATTGTTCAAAAAGAAGAGAAAAAAATTGGGAAAAAAAAAAAAAAAAGAATTATGATTTGGATTTCCGTGTTTTAAATTTCATGAACAGATTATGGTGAATGATGTAATTCACAATCTGGTTTCAGAAGCCTGGCTTGGCAGATGTGTAGATGATGCCAAAATCGTCCTGAGAGGTGACTGTCACAGTTTGCAGAGAGATGTGAACATATGAAAGAACACATCTAACTGTCAGCGGGATTTATGTGAATTGTTTGAATGGTATTTGGAGAGAGCTGGCCCCACTCCTCTCACATTTACAACCACTGGATACATCTTTTGTTCTGCTGAGTTTGTGGGCATGGTTGGTCCCCAGATCCTCCACTCTCTCTTGAAAGACAGTAGGGAGCCAAAAATGAGAATGTTTCATTTCAGTGTTTAAGCCTGCACATGAAGACAGAGCAAAAACAATTTACCTCACCCTCAGTTTTGGCATTCAAGATCTCAGTCTGTATGTAAATATTCTATAGCAAGATGGCTTCTTGCTCGATTTTGGTGCTCCCTACCCTTCGCTCACCATGACCTTACTCACAGGAAACCTGCGGGGAGTTGCTTGCTGGAGAGGAGCCTGCATGTCCAGCTCATGGCAAGAAGATTTTAACTAGATGATCTTTGTGTTCCATTCCAACCCAAGCCATTCTCCGACTCCATGTCTTCAGACCCAGATGAAGCTTGGATGTCCAAGAGTGGGCTTGTAAATAACCCCTTCCTCAGTACTAGAACAAGGACCAGTAGTGAGATCTGGCTTTAGTTCTGAATTCCGGTTCTCGTATTTTCTCAGACTTTGAGGTGGTCAAACCTGAGGTTTTGGGTTGAGGCCAGCTCAGTAAAAGTGCTCAATTTTATTTTGAAGTTGGCAAACTGCCGTATGCTCTTATGCTTCTTAGTATGCTGAGGCTTTGAAAAAGATAAAAATCCTTCATGTCCTTTGATTTTAATGTAAGATTTTCCTAAAAAGCATATGGAATCCATCCTTGGAGGTGTTCAAGAACCGTGGAGACGTAGTACCCGGGGTTGTGGTCAGTGGGCATTGTGTAGATGGGTTGGGATTGGACCAGGGGATCTTAGAGGTCTTTTCCATCCTTAATGATTCTCTGTTTCTATGATCCTATGATTATTATCCCTATTTTCTCATGGGTAAAAATTAAGGCAAAAACAAGGGAAGGCGGCAGCGCATGTGGGGTCAATGGATGTGAGCCATTCCTCTCCCCAGCACTGCCTGCACTGGATGCCATGGTGGCACCGCCACATTGATGCAGTGGGGCCAGCACCCCGAGCTCCCTGGGGGTACTCAGGGCCTCCCACGGCTCTCCCCCTCCCCTGCTGCACCCGGCAGAAATCCTGGCTGCTTGGCTTTGTGTCTGCTCCCAGGCGAGGTGTGGGGACTGCGGGAGGGGGAAGGCATGCACGTACGGATGTGTATGGGTATGAATACAGCGACGTAAAATATATGCACCCGCAAGCACGCGCAAACACAGAGGGAGATTTTTTAACTCCACATTGTTGGGCTTTAATAGATTTAAATCAGGCTCTTAACACTATTTTAACATATTTTTTTTACTCGTGTTTAGTAACAACAGTCATCTTAAATCGTAGTGGCACATTGCCAGAGGGAAGAGAGGTGTTAATGAGACTCACTATAAATGGAAGGAGCGCGGGAGTGACAGTTCCGCGGAGCACTGTTGGCATCGGATCGAAGAGACAGGTGGTGGCACAGGGCTGACCGATCACCTCAGATAATGATGAAAGAGGAGTGACAGGGGTGAAAGATTCAAGGACCACTGAAGAAGTGCGCGGGGAGCGGGGCCACCCGGCAGGCATGGCCGAGCCCCGGCACGCCGCGCACCGGTGAAATATGAGAGGGACTGATAAGGAGGAAGCAGGGTATTATCGATATCAGATGTGGAAATGAGTGGACTTAGTAACCTATCTACCATGTGGAGTAAGTATTTACGGTTTCCAGGACCAGAATCAATCAGGTTTGAAATTCATTCTTATTTGGCAGAGGAAATGTGCACTTAACCTTTCCACACGGGGTCTGCTGATGAATATTGACCCAGAAAAATATCCCAAAGGTGTTCGGTCCAACAAAAAGTTATTTAATAATTTTGTAAAGGATGGCTGTGCCGCGGGGACAAAATATTTACATCGAAAATCCTAACTTTAGATGGGTGCCGGACCGGGGTGCGGATGATTGCTGCACAGAGAGCCCTCCAACCTCTCATCGAGCAGCCATAAATCAGGGGGATGGAGGAGTTCAGACAGAGCAAATTCTGGTGACAGCCACGTGATGGACTCACGGGGGAGAAAATGAAAATTCATTCCCTGACAACCTGCTACAGGCTGCAGGTAGGGCGAGGGGAGAAGCTAAATAGATGTGGATCAGCAGCGAGGATGGCAACCCCCATCGTATGGAAATGCACGGGCAGGGGAGGTGAAACCCGAAGCTGCACAAAATGCTAAAACGTCAGGGTGGCTGAATCACCTGAGCAAAGATTATATAAAAATGTAAATTGCCTGTTCCTGACCCAATCGCGTTTAAAAATGAAGGGACAAAGAGTGACAGGAAAGGTGCTATTATTACAGATTCAGGGCGATGCACAGTCACTGCTCGGATTCCTCTCTAGCAGCGGCTGGGAGGCGAGAGCAGACGCTGCGAATAATTTTCCTGCAAGTGCCCTCTCTTATTTATACGTGCACAGTGAGCCCCATCCGAGGGCTTTGGGGATGCCAGAAGCCATCTGTTGGGTTTATTGGGCTTCCGAGCAGGATCCACACAAATCTGCTCAGTGCGGGGGTTGCCGTTCCCCCTTCTTTAATCTAGCTCAACTTGCTCGAGATTTTCAATCTGCAGTTAACAATTAAATTCACTTTAAACGAGATTATTTTATAAAGCTCTTCTCGGTTACGCGGGAGTGTAATGATCTCAACGAAGAGCAAGAATTGCTCCAAAAGCACGGGCTGTTCAGCTTTACAAAAGATCTCACTAATGGGCTAGATCAAGTATTGTTATCCCTAAAATTAAATGCCACTGTTTAAAACTCCATTTTTAGAAGAAGAACTTGCCATTAATAATTTTTAAGGCTCTTGATTAAATAACTAGAAGTGCATTATTATTGGGTTAATAATTACTTCAGATATGCTCAGATTTTGGTCATTCTCCTTGCATTATTATGGCACAGAGGCAAAATTTCACTCATATATTTGACTTAAACGACAGTCTTTTGGGATTTGCAACAGAAATTATAACTTCTGCTGCAATTTACATGTTAAGTTCTGTAACCCCGTGATAGTTCAACCATTTGTAAAAGAACAGTAGGTGGCCTAGTGGTCTAATATTCAATGAATAATTTTATCTTACATCAAGCACAAGGTCCAGTTTAATGTTTCATTACATTAAAATTGCACTGGGTGACATAAACTTTGTAATTAAAAGAGCATAACTTTTCTGAAATGCTGGAGATGACTCTTGTGAAAAATCAGCATGTTTAATCAAGCCATTATGTTGTTATAAACTGCATCTGGCTTTGCGTTCACGAGGTGGTACCTGTTGGAAGCAAGCTGTGTTTATGGTCACTGTCTGCCTATAACACTCCATGCTTTAATTCCTTGAGATTTTGCATCCAAGGTGCCACACTGTGGTTCAGGACCTGCTGGAAAATAAGCAAAAAACAAACAGACAAAAAAACAACAACAAAAAACACATATAAAGGAGAGCAAGGTGCCGTTGCGTTGGGATGCCGACTTCCCTGGTTACAGCAGTGGGTGCATCCCAGTGAGGCTGGACGTCTAGGGCTGCGTTTCCTTTGGCAAAGCCCAGCGAGGTGGCATGGTGGTGGGCAGGGCTCGTTCCCTCCTGCAGAGCAGTGTGGTGAGCTGCCCAGGGCCGGAGAGTACCGCGTTGCTGGGAGCAGCCCCCGGGGCACATCAATCTCCACCTCGAATTGCTTCTTAATGGCCCGGTAGCTTTCCAAAGGGAGCTGCACCACGGTCTGGTTTTGCATTAGCTTTTATTTGTCTTTCCAGATATTACCATTAGTCATCATTAGTTATGAGGCAATGGCAGATATCAATTAGAAGATGAAGTATGACCAAAGTCATGTGTTGGATGTAATGGAGCTGCTGCAGTGTGCTCCCAGCCGCGTGGCAGCACCCCAGGCAGGATGCCTGGGCTTTTCAGCACCCAGGTGGGCAACTTTGGCTTTGTTTCTTTGCATTTTCTTCTTCTGGTTTCATTGGAACAAGCTGGAACAATGAACTCCTCCTGGTTGAACTGGAGCACTGTTGGATTTTATGGACAAAAACCATGGCATCCCCATCTGCACTTAGATCCTGGCTTCACCCTAAATTCCTTTATTTCCCGTTGAAAGTTAAAATATTTAACCAGTCTACAAGTATGCACAGTAAATGTAGATTGCTGGTTTTGGTGCCTGGAAGACGCCCTTTATTGCCTTAAGATGGTTCTAGTCAGTGCTTGCTAAATGGTGCTCTCTGAGCAAGTGTTCAGAGAGCACTTTGAAGGGCAGGCAGGTAATGGGAGCTTCATTGCACAGAGATATGCTTATTGTCATAGTGGAAAAAACAGAGTAATTTTAATGGGTTCAGGAGACCCAATGTATCTCACTTATTGTGCCACATACAATTCACTAGATGCAGCATTAATTGATGCATGATACAGCACTTGTTATGATACATTACCTAGCTCTGTTTTTTGTTCTTTGAGAAAAAAGGCTGCTATTAACCCCACGTTTTCTGTTGCTATTTTGATCCCGGGATGGATGAGGCCTAACAATACAAGGGCAGCATGGCATGGAAAGGGAAACAGAAAGCAGATTGTAAAGGTATGGAAAAGACAGAAAAAAATTGAAGATAAATAGACAAAAGTGGTTGGCAACAGCCACCTCCACAGGCAGCCATCACCTCCCCAAGCCAAAAGCCCTCCCAAGCCCCAGCCCAAGCCTCTTCCATTGGCTCCAGGTCCCAGAGTGCATCCCAGAGGAGCAAACCCTGCTGCCTGCATCCCCCGCACGGATTCCCATTGGGGCATGGCGCAGTTCCAGCTCTGCGAGCCAGCCACAAACGTGCTATATGTCCTGAAAATAAAAGCCCGGATTCAAACATGATGTATCTCCTTTGATTTCCATGCAGATACAACAGGGATGAATGTATCTATTATGTCTGGGACTGCTGGAATGTTAATTTTGAAAGTCATTTCTCTCAATCTATAATTATATCTTCTTTGTCAGAAAGTAGGAATTTCTTAGAGCAAAAGGGATTAATCTCAGTCACTGTTTTCAAACAGTTTGAGTTCGGTGGTTTCTGTAAGACTATCATTTCTTTTCTTTTAGCCAGTTAAATTTTGCCTGAGGCTAACATTTTATATCCAGAGTAAATCTTACTAAAATTAAGAAATAGAACATACAGCTGCCCTTATTCCCGGCCCACAGACGTTACCAAAATCTGATTAAAAAACCCTTAATCTTCTGCTGCACCTTTTCATTAGTGTAATAATAATTTTTTTGCCAAATATCGGGCAGAAGAGGGTGGAAAAAAAAAAAGTGAAAAATACGGGGTTGTGATGATCAGCATCTTTGAAAAGACTCGTTGAACCTAGTGGGAGAAATGAGGACTTGGGGTAATCCATGTGCTGAAATTTTTTTGCTTCTTTTTCTAGAAAATGTGCAATTTGGTCAGGCAGAAAAAATTGAACAGAGCCTTCCAAGCAATAAATCACTGGATTGCTGGTGACATTCATACAATGCGGATATAGTGTTAACTGTATGAGTCAGACAGCCCTTACTGCACTCAGCCTGTTCCTAGGAGGTGACCTTGCCACGGTGTAGTAATCAATCATTCTGGCACAGGACACACTGTTTTTGTTTAATATTACACTATTGGAATATATAGTAAACAAAGTGCAAAGGAAATTTCGAAAGCAAGCACTATATAAGGTGTGCTGTAATATTTTGCAGCCTGAGGAGTGCCAACAGCATGCTCAGCACTGTATGTGTGCCTCCCGATTACCAACTTTAGGCTGTTAGCAGCAGCAAAGCGTGTGTGACTCTACTCAAATACTTCCAACTGTCTGCACAGCTCGAGAGGAACAATTCAATGGAAATATGAAGTTAGGATTACAAAAAAGATTTACTACCACAGACACTGCGGTCTAACATTTCTTATTTTGGCACTTCTATACGGTGTATACATCACAATTTTCTCAGCCAAAGGATAGCACAGCAACATCCCGAGCTGCCTGAAAAAAAAATTAAGGAAACAAATCTTAATTAACTAGTAAAAATTCTTCCAGTTTACGATAAGCAAAGTGTTACTGCTTATAGCCAAGAGGTTGTATTGGATTTCCATGCATGAGTTATACCAGGAGCCAGTTAATTCATGAAGTTTGCTGTCAGTGAATAAGGTAAAGGAAGACAAAGGCAAACTCTTTTGAATGAGGGAAAGGTAAGTGAAACATATTTGGTTTTTACTGTTTTCACATACAGTAGAGATGAAAGATAATGCAGCGGTAATTGAGTATATAAAACTACCTTGTCAGAGAGGTGGCATTAATGTTGAGGTTGCTCTCAATTTTTGCTAGTGCAAACCACTATGTACGTGCTGCAAAGAGGTGAAGAATCAAGTCTGATTTCGTTAGCTATAAATGCGGACATACATCATTTTCTCAATACTGCAGCCTACTTTTATTATCTTATGGTCCTGGAGCCACCGTGAGCCATGTGATGTTGTGGAAGGGCACTGTCTGGGGAAACCAAACATAGCCATGACCTCCTCCATGCACAAAACCCCAAACAGTGGGAAAAGGGAGTGATAGATGAACACACAACAAAATGGCTGTGGAGCACACAGGGAGGGAGTGGTGGTGACACTTTGAGCTGCGGCGGTGCTTTCCAGGTGAGCTGTCAGATGCTCTCAGTGTGAGGCTGAAGCTGCTTGTGCACAATCCCAGTGCTCCCCAACCACCCTGCAGTGGAGATGATACTGTCCAAAATCATTGTGTTTCCATATTTTTTCCATTGTGTTTGGGATATGAAACGGTTTGGATAATGTGAATGTGTTACTGAACTTTTGAGCAGTTCCAAGGGGGATATAGGAAGCCCCAGGTATGGACCCATGGCTCAGTCCAGCTGGTGAGATGGGCAAGGACCAGCCTGTGAGAAGCCCACAAGGGCTGGTAGGCCTTGAGCTTTAGAAGCAGTGCCAAAACCTACAGATCTGGTAGTCTCTGTATTATCACTTTTTGACTCAAACTGCCTTTAAGTTGATCCTTGTGGTGCATATGGTGCTGAGCTCTGTCATCTGACCCACAGAACGTAAATGTGCGTTGGTATACATCTGTGCTCTTCATCGTGTCGTTATCTATTGCTCTTCCTAGGGAGCCAGAGGGCCTTGGCACCACTAGCAGCTAGATATATTCGTGGAGAATGTTGTTTTGCACCCAGCAGATCAGTGCGGAATGTGTGAAGCTGTGCACAAATTATGGATTCCATCTTTTTGATTCATGTCCAGATTTCTGAGTTTCAGCCAAAGAAGGGGGAAAAAAGTCTCTAAGTGCTCTCTCAGTTGGCCCACGAGCTCATGGGTTTCAATCTAGACACAGCTGAATGTAAGAAGACCCAGCATTCTAGTAACAGCTGAAATCAGCGTGGGTTTACGTGGGTGTACCTGAAAGCTTGGTGTGATATCAGGGAAAGCACCAAATTACAAACGTTTCCCAGGGCACTTAATTTTGCAATCAAGTTCTTGGCCACAGCATTTTTGTCTATCTGCCATTCGTGCTGAATCCCAGGCTGATATTATTTTCCTGAAAGAAGGTACTGCGGAAACAGACATCAGCTAGAATAAAAAATGTGTTTTGAAACTTTCGGTATATTAGTTTCATATAGGTATTACGGTCCTTTGCAGTAAATATTAAATTGCAGTAAAGATGCTTACTGTTAGATGCCAACTGCTAATGCTCAGCTTCGTGTTGGGTTTATCTCAGTTGTTTAATCATTCTACAAATAAATGCTCACAGTCAAGACTGTAATGCTTTATGTTATGTGAGCATTAGTTAGACATTATTAGCCTCCATATGAAGAATGAGCTGTTATTGTAAGACGTTCAGCGAAAACCTAAAATAATAAAGTTCTGCTTAAACTTAAAGCACACTCTTTCTTTGCAAATCAAAACAAGGAAGTCAGAGAAATGCACGGGCGAGTTAACCTGCATGCAGTGCACAAACACTGTAAAACGAGTTCCCTCCCAGAACCACATCACATCCCCATTGCAATGCCTCACATCACGTGGGGAGGAGAAAATCACACTCCGGTGCTGCCACCGTGTCCCACCGCCTGCATGTGGAATGGGTGTCAGGGGCTGTTTGCACAAGAGAGGATTAAGCTCTCACCCCCTGCAGTGTGTGTTAATTTATTGCTTCAGACGTTTTCATCGCTGGCTTATTTTCACACACTCAGCTAAAGCTGCAGCATTGGCATGGGGAGGTGGCTTTGGTCCTGGGGACAGGGATGTGCCACCCACAGGCACCAGGGACACAGCCCTGCATGGGCACAGCCCTGCTGAGTGGGACACCAGAGCCAGCAGCAACACGCATGGAGATTGCGATGCTGCTTCAGATGGCAGTGCTAGACATCTCTCGGTAATAGCGTTATTTCCTCGAGAAAATAAAGGGTCACCGCTGCATGCCAGCAAGATAAAAAATGTTCTGTTCTGCTTTTTTTTTTCCTTTTTTTTTTTTTTTCTCCTCCGGTTTTGCTTAGTGATTATGTAGAACCTGCTGAAGAGGTGTTTATTTCTGTTTGTAAATTGAATGCGCTGGGTGTTTTTCTGCAGCTTTGCCCCAGGCTCTGTTGGATATGTTGATGGAGCTGCAGCCGAGTCAGACACCAGAGGCGTGTACATGCAGGGAATCCAGCTGCAAAACAAAGCCACGTTTTGTCACTTCATACCTCTCAAAAGTCCCACTCTGAGCATTGAAAGAGTGAATTAATATACCATGCAAAAAGAAAAGAGCCACTGAGCTGGAGGCACTGGGCTGTCCTGAGCACTCAGACATCACAGGGCACCAGCCACACTCTGCCCTAGAAATGCATCCCTTCTCCACTCTCTCCACCTTTACTCACTGCTGATGCTTCCCAAAGTCATCCATACTGAACAGTTCTCCTGCACCCACTTCCTACCCCCTTAGAGATGTGTGGGGAAGGCCCTCGTGTGCCATGTTACACGTGGACACTTCCATGGCTTTAATTTCACACACATATATTGCACATACACAAATAAATTCTCCCATACCATTTTATTGAATTTCTAGTAGGTTGGCAGAATAAAGTGATTTTTAACACTTCTCAATTGGATTTATGATTTCTATGTCATCCACCCTCCTTCTGACATTAGGAAATGTTCAACATGAGGGAATCATTCAATGGGTCTTTTAACTACACTATAAAACATTTTAGTCTCCTTTCTTTCAGAAATCCATAAATGGCTAATTTAAATCCGAGCCTTGCAGCAGGAACCCTCCGTTTCTTCTGCTAATGACATGGCTGAGTTTTGGAGCTTACATTATTAATGCTGGGGACAGGTAGGCAGCGGGCTGTCAGGGGGTGGTCTCCAGGTCATGGCTTTGTTTGTGAAGCACTGAGGTCACCAGCTCTTGGCTCCTCCTCATGGGGCATCCAGCATGGCATCCCAACTCTTTGCTTTCAGGATTTCCAGATAAGTCACAGAATGGCTTGGGGTAGAGGGGACCTCAGAAATCACCTAGCTCCAGCCCCCAAAATCAAGGGAATTCCTGCAGTATGCTTTTCCAAATCTGACATTTTCCAGCTGCCCTGTGGAGTTCCTCTTCCCCCTACCCGACCTACTTTGCTTTACTGACAAATTAGGACCAAACCCAGCACCGCAGAAAAAGCTTTCCCAGCCATGTGCGCTGCGGTGTTGACTGAGCCTTCCTTCCCCCAAAGCCAGTCCAGCTGAAGTGCATTGCAGTTTCAAAGCCGTGCTGAGCTGGGTGCTGAGAGCAGGCAGAGCCAGTGCCTGTGTGCAAGCAAGCACGCCCCGCTTCTCCAAAGCTCCAGGTAATTACCTCTGCTAAGCCTTTTGTTCATCTGGCCTCCTGAAACATGAGCTGAAAGGGCTTCGTGCTTTCCTAGGAGGTTTCTTGCTTAAGAGAGCATAGTTTTTTTCATTGCGTGCATGAGCCGTGCCTTGAAGCAAGTGCTGCAATCCTTTCTATCCTGTGGACCACAAAAGTAGATCTACAGTTGTTGTCCTCATTGTCCCTGCACTGTGTGGTTCGAAGCCTGGATCAGTCCAAGCCCTTTTAAGGCACTTAGTGGTTAGATCTCCTGTTCTGGTCCCTCCTGTTGCAGAAACAGACTGGAAACAGAGTTTTAACAGCATGTGTGCTGGGCAGGGAGGGCAGAGCGTTTGGATTTCTGTTGGAGGAAATTTTGGCCGTGAGAGTTCTGCAATGGCATCAGAATGAGGGAGCTGGCTGCTCTGCATGGGAGGTATCGAGGGAATCCCCAACAAAAACCTTTGAGTTACACAGGAGAAAAGATAGGGGAAAATAGCTTGATGGCTGCACTAAAATTAATTCCTAATTCCTTTTAGAATTGTTTGAGTAGTTTTATCTGCATAGAGAAATGCTCAAACCTTTGGACTCTGTACACGGTTTTGTTGAAAGTCATTTGATCTGGTAATTGCCCAAATCCACTGTTCTTACAGGTTTTCCATGTTTTGTGGTTTATACAGTGAGTAAATTATTCTGCAAACACAGTTTCTGTGTTCCAGCCAAAACTGGGAAATAAAAGCAAACATCTCTCCAAACCAAGATCTTTGACTCTCTCCGCATGTCAAATCTTCACACCTGCAATTATGTCTCTTTCTAACAAACGCGTGCATACGATAATTGGGTACAGTGTGATTGTGAAGGATACAGTAAGAAGGGGAGAAAAACATGTTATCTGTTTTGGTTCTGTGCTTTGAGCAGTGCTGAGTACTAACCTCCCTGTGCCTCCCTGGGGCACGAGCCTCCTGTCTGCTCTTCCAGGGACGTCCTGAACTCTGGTGTTTCCTGAAGTTACTGCCCTGGTAACACTTTTCTGATGGTCTTGTGTGTATTTTCCTCCTTTTAAGGCTCAGGTCTCAGCTCACTTCATGCCCTGGGGCATTTGCCCCATACCCCCTCACCCATTCCCCTCTCCTCTCTGATGCTCAGTCATGTTGCTCTCCTTTCCCCTTTGAGTGCTCATCCCTTTTGAGTGCATTTTCTGCATCAATTCCCTTTTCCTTCCTGGGTCCCCTCTGCCCTCCCGATGCCACCTCCGTGTGTCCCCCTGTGGAACACCCCAGTCTGCAGTTGTCACCGCACAGACCAACTATATTCCATCCTGAAACTTCATCTGTAATAATCAATATCAGCATGCAGAACCGTATGCACCATTAACTACAGTTTACATTTGATAATACACTGTTTTTCTTCATTAGGATGCCTCTCCCACCACAATGCGCTTACTTGGGGAGATGCTTGGTGATGGAAAGCAACTGTCCAGCCTCGGGACTTCTGGAAAATGCACACAGTGACAAACCATTGAGGCTGGAAAGTTCTTTGAGACTCCCAACCCCACCCACCCCCACTGTGCCCACTGCCCATGTCCCTCAGTGCCGCATCCCTGCGGGTCTGGAACGCCTCCACCCCTGGACAGCCTGTGCCAGTGCATTATGATGCCAGTGATGGTTGGACTAGATGATCTTGTCGGTCCTTTCCAACCTAATGAATCTATGAATCTATGATCACTCTTTCTATAGGTGAAATTTTCTATATAAAAATAAGTTTTCTGTAGAAAAAAACAATTCAGTGCCTGGAGAAGATATTTTTCCTAATATCCTATTTGAATCTCCTCTGGCACAGCTTAACACCATTACCTCTTGTCCTATCAAATGATCCACCAGAGTGAGGGGTAAAGCATCCCTCATCCTCCACTTGGGGAACAGTTTCCCACTGGCAGTTGGAAGCTTTTGTCAGGGAGGCATCACAATGACAAGCCAGGGGCACGGAGGGGAACATGGCACACTGAGATGCTGTTCCAAAGATCCTGGTGCTTTGGAGAGGATTACAAATGATCACAGAGCTAATAATGGTCCGGGCGTTATGGCAAGTATCTCCTGGCAATAAGCTTTGTGATTCTCTTCAACCCACTGAAGTTGAAGGAAGAGCAAAGGCCTCTTCAAGCTTACTTTATCTTCTTGCTTCTTAAGTGAGACTAATCAAGTTTATATCCTTTTTAGCTTATTATTAGCCCAGCAGAGCTTCTGGCACTCTTTACAGCTTTTTTTTTGACATGAAAGTTAGTTACACCTACTGTACTTAGAATGACTTCACTTTTCTTGTGATAAATCCTGAAAATTAATATACTGTATCCTCCAGATTACAAAATGAAAGTGTCCTAGACGTTGTGAATGCTCTGGCTGTGGAATGCTGCCAGTAAAAGAAAAACTGATGTCTTAATGATCCTTGTTAATAAAAAGAAGAGGCTAGGCAGTAAATTTCTCAGTTAATATGTCAGGTTTTCCTTTTTAACTTTTTTTTTTTTTTAATCCTAAACTGACATCAATTTCAAAATTTATGGTGAAGTAGAAGAATCCTTGAAAATAAAATGCATTTGCCACGAAATAATAAGGAGAATCCAAGGAGCAGAGGTGGTCCCGCGTTCCTCATACTGCCCAAGATCCCATTGGTTTTGATGGGGAGTTTGACTGTGGGAGGAATGCAAGCCTGGGCCCTGGGCGCTGAACATAGGTTACATTCTTTCTTAAATTAAATGAAACAAAATAATGAAATCTTTTGTTAAATTATTTGCTGACTTGACTTCCTGATTTGGTAAATTAAGAAGAAGTCCAGCTCTGAAACAAGCAACTATTCTTGTTACAAAGGGTAGCACTGGTGGCACTGGTGTCTTATTGAAGACAGATCTGCTTAATTACAGTTCCCACTGTTTGTTAAGATAACGAGTGCCAGCTGTTTGATAGTGGTGGAGCCTGCAGAAGGAAAAACTGGCTATCTCTGTCATTTCCACGCAGGCCCAGGATCAGGCTTGCGTATCTATAAAATCGTATAGGAGGCAAAATAGCTGAGAAGTGCACTCGCAATGTGTTCCGCAAATTTGGGCAGAGCATTTGCCAGTGCACTTGGAGCTCTACCATCTATATCTAAAGCAACTCACCATTGGGAATATAAAGCCAAAGCAGAAAAATTGAGCATTTAATGGACTGCCATTATTGTTGGAATCACAATGACAGGCCGTGATCTTCAAGTACAATTTTGATCCTTATGTAGTAACTGAAATTACAGCATTTCATACTCTGACTATATTATAGGGAATAAAACATCTGTCTAAATATTGGAGATATAAAATCCTCAAAATAAAGATATTTGAGAATATCTTGCACAGAGCACCTTTCCACCTGCTTGCTTAGTATAATGCAGTCATTATGGCAATAAATGTTTCTAATAAAGTATGAAAATGGATTGTTTGCTTTGCTGCTTGTATGAACTCTCATTTCTCTTTTTATTATATTGAATCTGACATTTGCTTACCCTTTATCAGTAGAATATTTAATCAACTCCAATCTGTAAGAAGCAAGAGGAATTTCTATTTTATTTAAAACCTGTCCCACATGAAAAAGGACTGGGAAATAGGTCATGCAGTGTATGGGAAGTGTGAGAAGTGTTACAATGCTGAATATTTATCCAGCCTGCAGAAGAGACAGTTCTGAACTTGCACAGTGCCGTTCCACTCTGCTCCTATTGTTTAAAATACTGGAAAAATGATTTAGTGGCTAAATGTTTCTAATTTTTATTCACAGTACAGGATCTACAGAATTAAACCCCTGTCAGCTTTATTTATTTTCTCTGTCAGAGTATTTTCTTGCACTTTTTGCCATATAACTCTTAAGAAATGCTATATCCGTATCAATAGTAATTTATTTGGGCTCTTGTCCAAAGCACTCAACGTAAACAGTCTGTGTTTCCTCTCCATCTGTATTTTGGCTAATCCTCTGCTTTAGACAATCTAATGACAAGTGCTGGTTATCTGGAGGTGCATGGTTTTCAAACCAGCGCACCATGATTTATGGTTCTTGTTTTATGGAAAGTATCACAAGCTCGCAGAAGTGAAAGCTTCCAAATAAGCACCTAACTTTTGTAATAAATGCAGCTAACAACATGTCTGCAAATATATAGCAAACAGAGTGAGTGATGTCTTATTATGCTTGCCACAGTTTGACTTGGTCTGGTTTTATTTATGAATATGTCTTGCATCTGTTTCAAATTTCAGACCCATTCAGTCTCTCGAATGCTCTCCCAAACAAGCTTGTGCTGAACTTTATTAATTATCTTAATAAAATATTTGTATCAATTTTACTAAAGATCCGCAATGCCTCTGCTGCAAGCAGACATTTTTTAATAACTGAATTAAGAGGAATAATTAGAGGTAGCGCTGGAATGGTTTGGAGATGTCCAGATTGTATCAAAGAGGAGGGGGGACGGGCAGAGTACAGCTAACTGTACAAGAGCAAAGGGACGTATGATTAAATTAAAGGGCAATGCTTTGTGAACAAACAAAAGGAAATCCTTCTTCATACAATACGTAGTCAATCTGCCGAATTCTCTACCACAGGGGGTCATTGAAACAAATGCCGTGGCAGGGTTTCAAAGAGGACTGGATAATTTTATGGCTGTTATTAAAACACGTAGCCCTGGAGCTCCGATAACGATGAGGAGAATCAAAGCCCACACCACAGCCCAAGCAAGGATGGAGGGGATGTTGTGCAGGGCTGTCTCTGTGTGCTGGGTGGGGCTGGACGGTGGCTTCGTGCACCCTTGATATGTTTTGGGGTCCATCGCTGATCTCCTGCCTTCTCAGTAAAATTCCCTTGGTTTGCTCTCAGTGAGACCTGGTGAACAAAAAAAGAAACAACCAAACAAGCAATGAGCTGCTCCTCCAGACTTGAGGAGCATTGGGGCTGAAGAGAGGTGGCTCCCGCTGCATCCAGCTGTGACTTTAGCTCACTGCTTAGAAAGTGGGGCGTCCCCCTTCCAGCCTGGTTGCACTGGGAGCATGAATGCCTCAGGGGACCTCAGGACATCATCAAATTCCAGCTAAAACATGTTCCCTGGAGTAAGTTACACAGCAAACTGTTCCATAGAAGGAGATTCTACAACCTCTGTGGGCAGCTTGTTCCAGTGCTCTTCACCCTCTTTTTAAGTCACCCCAGGATACCATTGGCCTTCTTGGCCACCAGGGCACTCTGCTGTTTCATGGCCAACCTGTTTTCTACCAGAACACCCAGGTCCTTTTCAGCAGTTCAGCCCCTCATGTGCACTGATGCTTACAATTGTTCCTCCCCGTGTGCAGACACTTGCCCTTGTTTGACTGCATCAGGTTTCTCTCCAGCCAGCTCTCAGCCTGTCCAGGTCTTGCTGAACGGCAGCACAATGTTCTGGTGTGTCAGCCACTCTTTGTTAGCGCACGACACAGAAATATCCATGACTCCAGCTGGACAGTGTGTCTCCTTTCAGGGGGACTGTCAGCACAATTTATGGAAGTCTGATTTCTTATTTCACTTCTGTGCAGGAGAAAAAGTGACAATTTTGCCTTTCAGTGTTGTCAGTCTGATGCTTTTCCCAGGATGTATGCACACCAGAAAGTGCATAGGAGGGGAGTGAGTGCCAACATCTGCATCCCTCAACAAGGACCACGAGGAGATGCTTAATGGGCACTTGGCCCAGTGGAGGTCTGGACTCTGCTTTGTTCCACATGTTATTAACCAAAACTTCCTTTAAATATCTGAACCTTCATCCCAAGGACAGAGGCACAGTGTGGCGTTCTCAGCTCTGCTACTCTTTGCTGAGATCTCTGTCTTGGTCAGTTGTTTTTACTGGAATTCATTAAACCATAGCACTTTTTTCAAGATGCTAGAAGCAGTGGGATAAACATACTCCCCTTGCCAGTCACTTTGTTTATTACCTTAAACTTGGGTGCTCTGGTAGCTGTTCCCAGTATGTGATAGTCCTGTATCACCTGCAAAAAAAATCCCACTCTGAATGGTTTATTTTCCATTTGGTGCAGAGGCAGGGCTGGCTGCATGTGATTCTGCAAAGACAGGACACACTGGAGACCACTGCCAGGGTTAGGTGAACCCATTTTCTAAGAGTGCACAGCTAGCTCCAGGACACACAGAAATAAAGCAAATAGATCAATGAATAAATCTGATCAGTCACAAGGAAACTGGAGGCTGGCGGCCTTGTTGGCAGTTTGCAACCTGGATCTCAATATGTTCCTTCTCTGATTTTCCTTTTGAGGTGGAACACATGAGCTGCTTCCTCTCAGCTCCCCAAAGGCCTTATTTCTTCCAGTTTTTTGACAGTGACCTGACATAGTTTGTCATATTCATCTCAGGGGTAAATTGGGGTAAAATTGCAGGGGACACTTTCAAAAGAGAAGCAGTGAGCAGCACCCTGATCAGAGGTAAGCCTCCACATTCTCTTCTTATCTCGGGTAAGAAATTGTCAGTGCATTGGGTGAAAACAGAAAAACTCTTGCATAGGAGTTAATGAGATCATTCAGAAGATAAAAAGGCGTCTCTTTTCTTGCATAAAACTTAGTGTGGAGCTTGAAAGGTTAAAAAGACTTGAGGAGAGAAGTGGTACCCAGATAATAAATGGTCTCCTGGTCTGTGGCTGCACAGCTTAATGACAGGAGTATGTACTGCTTTTTTGTATTACTTTGTTAAACGACATTTGAGTTGTGATTGTATCCCTATATTAGGAAGGAGAACGTGTGATTCTTCTACTTCTTGATCTTGAGGAAGTGCCAGGTAGTCGCGATAATCTCTTTGTGTACCTGTCTAAGGATCAAGTTTTCAAAAGCAGCCTGTAAAAGGGTGCATACTAAATATGTGCATGTTCTCATCTCATCTCATCACATCTCCATGTGCAAGACCATGTGCACATTCAGACTAGATAATTACCTACCCAGTTTACTCCTGCACAGGCTGTTGTTTAATGTAGGCACAAAGAAGACAATTTGCATACATAAGTAGACAGTGAGCTCCAGTTCTTCGTGCTCGGTTTTTCCTATGATCACAGCAACTGGAGATGAATAAGACCTACTACGTTCCCTATACCTTAGCTTTCCAGAGAAGAGTGCTCCCTGTTGGATAATTACCACTGTTTTGTCTCTGGTTTTAAATGTCCCGAGCAGTGGTTCTTCCACCGCCTCCCTGGAGAGACTGTTCCACTTTTGAGGCCACTTTTGAAAATTTGGCCTCACCGGAGCACTGGAGCTGAGAAATTCCCGGTGGCCCAAAGAGCTGAAACATCTGCTGAATTCGTAATAGAATTGTTGACTGAATTCAGCAGGGTACCAGGCGGGGATTGACCAGCTGTGCTGGTGTTTCGTTGGAATCGGTGGGAATTACTGACTTGAAGGAGAGTGCCCTACGTGCCCGGGTCAGGTAAGGAAGAGAACCCCCCAAGTACAAGTGCTAAACTTCTTTTTCCGGATCTGAGCGCGTGAGGGAGGCTTGATTTTAAGGTTCTGTTCAGCTGTGATTAGCATCTGCCCCTGGAGGTAGAAAATCGCCTGTGAACAGGCTAAGAAACTTCGTCAGGCAGCACATAGATTACACAGTTTCTTTTTTTTCTTTTTCTCATTTCAACCCCTGACTTCCCTTACAGGATCAAACAGAAATTGCAAGTATGAAAAGGCAAAATTCTGATGGAAGGTAATTGCAGCCCTTTTCCAGTTTTAAGTCATCTTGAAGAAGTAATTTAGCCATACTGTTCCTGGCTGCCATTTGTAAATTGTTAATTAACAAGAGAGCAAATAATAATTACTGCTGCAGCCATTCAATTAAAAGATGTTGCTTTCCAAACTTTGTTCGCACGGTCTGTATTACTAACATCATGTCTAGAAATATGCCACAAATGCTGGCAAAAGAGCAAAACCCAAGTATTTCCCCTTTGTTATACAGCAGCACATGTCTTTTCAGCATTTTTTGTTATTGTGATTCTTACACTTGCGGTCTCTTAATTCGTGTGGGTAAGGGATATGTCTCTTTGTGGTTTTGCTAAGAGTATTGTGAAAATAAGCGATCGAAAAAATAGCTAACAAACATTCTTTGCAAGAAAGCACTGCCCTCGTGTATGCCTACTTGCTGGGAGACAGTAGAGAAAATGGAGAACAAATACATGTGCCTGGTCTGGATAACCTAAAGCTAACTCCACTTGTCAAATGATTGCCTGACACAAGGCAGGCATATTCTGTGATGGCAAACAAATAGCACCTCCATCCTGCAGACATCCCTTAATTATAAAAGAGAAATTATTTCCCATTTTCATTGCCAGCAAATGTATGTTACTCTGGTGCACCATAATTTTAGTCTAAGTGCTGTATCAAAGTTTGCTGAATGTGAAGCACAAAGTATGTTAGACGTTAAACTGTAATTACAGAGGGGAGTGGATTATGTTTTTTTGGTAATATTTTATTTTATTGGTTTTCAAATACGCTTAGACTGCCAGACTAAGCAGGCAGAACAACAGAAACACAGAATTCCAGAATAACATATGACTTTAATAAAATAAAACAGGATGGCTTGCTTTACTTGTATTGATGAAAAGAACTGAAGCCGTGACGTGCTTTCTGAAGCCCCAGTGCCATCCAGACATGGCTGGGCTGAGGTGCATGGGACCTGGACATGTATGTGCCACTGGTCGCCCACGTCCCTTTGGGGATGCTTCCTGCTTTTGTCCTGCTGCTCTTGGTCTTGTATTCCTTTGAGGATGCAGGGGGCTCTTGCCATGGTGCTGAGCCTGTCAGTGGGTGTATTAGGTGGAGACCTGAACTCCATTCAAAGTGCTTTGTAATATGGGAATGGGAATCAAAGTGAACTGAATAGAACCAACTGAAGGAAGCGGCCTGGGTGTGGTGTGTGTGTGTGGACAGAATACAGGTAAATGAGATGTGGAGGGATATAGTCAAGCCCTATGTGTATTTTGTTGTTCTACATTTTTCCGTGTCTCATGAATTTTTAAAGAATGCCATGGGTGTTGAGTCTAAATGTTAAGCAGACATATTCAGAGTTCAAATCAGAAGTGGGATCAATGGAGATCTGTTACATTATTCTTTTTTCCCTAAGATGTGCTGGGTCATTCAAAGCTTTCCGTTACAATGCTATCACTCTCTGTTCTGCCCTTTATGGCTCCTGTAACGATCTACACACACCCTATCTCCTCGTGTGTCCACTTTCCTGCCACAAGCATCCTCCTGGAGGCAGTGAGATGCATGTTGGTTGGTATGTGACCTGCTGGACCTGAGGTAATCTTCTACATGGCTGGGAATGCATGCACATGGTCCTAAGGGCTGAAGCCCTGTCTACTTCCCGAAGTCCTGGACCAGGTGTATTTTCAACACAATTCCTTAGGATTCCTTCCTGGAGAAACACTATGCTGTTTCAGAATGGCTATTCTTTCTCTGTTTTACCATTCTTTGCTGTTTTGAGAGAGGGTGGATATCCTTCAGAAGAGCTGTCCTGCCAGGGGAAAGTGCAAAGCTTGTTAGGTTTCTGTGTGAAAGGAGAGGAAGACCTGGGCTCCTCTTGGCTTCTGGAGCAGATGCTGGCCATAAGCTGGCATTTTGCATGCCATCAATTCACAACAGTGGGTCAGCTGAATTCAATTCACTTTTCAGCAGCACGATGTGCCACAGAGGCAGTGTGGATGGGAAGGCACCAGGTGCTGCATCCAGAGCAGAGCATCCTTATATAGAGAACTGTGAGGTCACAAATCATGTGTACTTCGCGGCCTCGTTCTTTATTTGGAGACCACACATCCAGGTGCCATTTGTGGCGATTCCTTCTCTAAATTAATGGAATTTTTTCCCTTGTTCTTTGCCTTTACCTTTAGGAAACCTTTAGCTGTGTCTCAAAGCTTGGTAGTATTTCCTCAGACTTGTGCAATAGCATTGCAACAGAGAGAAACAAGCACAACTTGGACTGTTCCTTCTTTATTGTATCAATTAAGTCACCACTAACTTTGTGACTTTTGCAGCTCAATATCCCAACTAAATGAACACACAGCAAAATGTCACCGCATCGCTTCATTTTCTCATCAGTGAGAAAAATACTTTTTTTTTTTTTTAATCTTCTTGACTTGACTTTAATGTGCATCAGTTTTTAATACTTGCAGGAAATCTTTGACTGACAGGCTCAGACATCTCATCTACATGCAGAAAATGGGTCTGGGGCAGGGGAAGACTCTGCTTTCCCAGGGCTCTGTGGATGTGCCCCTTCTCAAACGGATACATGCTTAGTGAAGTTCAGTCCGAGCATCTGTTCAGTCACTGCCACCTGCATCAGGACACCCAGATTTGTCCGTTTTGTCCTGGAGGTGCAATCACTAGCACCTGAACTTCTCTTTCAGCCCCAAATCTTCTTATTTTCCATGATATTTAGCATGCAAAATTAGCTGACTTTCGACTTTAGGAGCAGAGCACTAACTACTTCTGGTATTTACACCAAGGAAATGTAGCCTTGCCTCCTGACAGTGATTTATGCTCGGAAGGCTCAAAATGTCTTTATTGGCTCCCTTTTCTGATAGCACAATCAGAGCTATTGTTGTGCTCTGAGCCAGGACTACTTACACAGATGCTGATACCGAGTCACTTTGCTGTACTGGAGAGGATCTATTACACCCCAAGATTGTTTTTTTTCCCCTCTCTATAATTAAAAAAGGTGTTAATGAAAGAGTACTTTTGCTCCTCTGCTCCCCAGTGGGATCCCTCACAAGCTGCAGGCTTATGGAGAATCTGACGCTGGCAGGAGCTGGCTGGAGAGTAAAGAATGACAGTCCCAGATGGGAGAGCTCCTCCACTGATCCCAACCCTTGCTAACCTCGCTCAGGGTGAGGCTGTGCCTGAATTTATCCAAGCGTACTCTGAAATACCAGGATTTGTGCAGAAGTTGAAACACTGAAGCAAGAATGAGCTGCACATGGCTGGTAATGAGCATGTCTTTTACATGTTGTGCACCCCTACACTGACCTTATTCTGGTTGATATGGTCTGTTTCGTCGATACTGTTTGTTTATTAATTAGCCTAAAGTAAGAGAGTAATTTCACGCACAAATAAAAGAGAAAGTCCCTGCCTGGAAGAGCAGGGAGTAATACTTTTGCTTAAGGCTTGCCTAATGCAACTACTGAAACACTGCCAAAGGTTTGCTTTCAGAGAATTCCTATGAGCAATATTTTTATAGTATCTTATATCCCAAATGGGCTTTATATGTTTCCTAGAAGTCTGCTTTTTTGGAAATAGCAAACACCCCCAACCCTTTTATTTTGATTTTTTCCATCCTTCAGGTGCTTTCTGTTTGCTACCTAATGCATGGAGCCAGTTTATAAAGGAGGAGGGAGCATGGTAGAGTGAGGCAGGTTGTCCATCTCCTACAGTCACTGCTTGGCAGCCGTGACCCAGTGAAGCTGGCACAGCAACCTGCCATGGGCACAAAGCCATGCGAGCAGATGGGCGTGAGTGTGGCCAGGAAGGAGACCATGTAGGAGCATTTAGTCTGCTAGCAAAGGGCAGAATTCTTGCACAGTCATTTTAAGCCCAGCCTATTATTTAGGAGATGTGACCTGACGTGCATTGTTTTGGGTTGCGAACAAGCAGAGGCTAAATTAGAAAGGGTGGAGGAAAGATTTGGAAGTTTCTTAATGGAGTCCTGCCAAGGATTGCTGTGGAGAATGCGTAGCAATGGTTTTACTCAACAGCGATTGATGGGATAGGCACCTTGATGCACACATTATGACAAAACTCACATCATTTTCAGCCGTATAACCATTTTGTTTTTAATAATTCTGTCTCTAATTGGTTAGTGAGAGTTATGCATGTAGTTGAGATTGAGCCTGAAAGTCAAACCACAGCCCGTTTGGGTGCGCTGGCCCTGGACCTGTGTTTTGAGTGCCAAGTTGGGAATTCCAACAGAAAGACATGTGCGAGAATAAGATCTGTATATCGTGGATGTCTATGCTAGACTCTGTTGGGTGCTGATTCTCGTTCAGGATTTGCAGTTCACTATACTGGGAAGCTCTGAAAGTTGCTGGAACGGAGAGAGCATTAGGCTGGGCTCCATGTTGGAAGGTACCAACATTCAGATTCATTCCAGCCAACTCCAGCACCTAGAAGAGGCCTGCAGTCACCTCTGGCTCTACACTACGCAGAAGTTGCACCCCTGCCCTTTGCATGGCCCTTTGATGGCTCCTAGGATGGCTTGTTCCCAGAGTTAGGTGTCTCTCCCGCCAGGCAGGATGGAGCTGGCCCCTTCTCTTTCTAAGCTCTGGACCCAGACCAACTAAAATTACATGAGTGTTGGCAGATGTATGTCTAATCCGTTCTTAAAAACTGCCAGTGAGTTTCACAGCCTCCCTCGGTAATTTGCTCCAGTGCCTAATTATCTTTTCAGATAGAAAACCTCCCTTCCTGCAAGTTGAAACCTGTTACTTCTTGTCCAGCCCTGTGTGGACCTGGAGGAAAAATGCTTCTCACCTTAGTTTAAATAACGATGTATATATACAACTTTTTATATGTATTCGTGGAAATGTGTTTATAATAAAAATGTTTTTCCAACTTCCTCTTTCTTTACTGTGCCATCTCACCACAGCTTTTTCTAAAGTACTTAGCATAAAAATGGACATTTTATTTTCATTGTTTTTAATGATGCTCTGCAGAGATCTGAGGAAGTTATTTGTTGTTTTGCAACAGTGCTGTATTTATTGTCTCATAAACACTTTCAGGTCTTCTGCAAGCTCCAGGTCACTTTCTGCATACTTTTACCATCTTATTCATGGATTTTTCTTCCTATATACAGTGTCTTACACTCTGCTTTATTAAATGTCATCATTAGAATTCTTGCTCTGAAATCATTTGGAATTTTAATACTTGCAGTCTCTCACAGTTTGGTGTCATCCAAAGTATACTCTCTATTCTGCCATCCAAGTTGTTAATGAAATATTGAATAGCATCAGATCCAGGGCAGACCCAGCTGGGACCCTGCGTGGTGTGCTCTCCAGCTCTGACAAAGAGAGGAATTGCTAGGTTTCATTTAGAACCTTGGATGATCTAATTTATTGGATTAAATGACAGCTACAAAAAAAAAGGCCAAAAAAAGAAGGAAAAAAAACCCTAAGCCCTTTTTGTAAGTACTAATTTCTGGGAGTATTGCATAGCTTTTTCTATTACAAATCTTTGGCTTTATTTTTAAAGGCAAAAAATCCTACTGCTTTCTACAAATAATCCCAAAGGATTCTGAAGTTCAATCTCAAATTGGAGAAATACAGAAGTAGAATATTTAAATTTCTTTTTTTGTGTGTGTGTGCTTTGTGACAGATATATATACCTTCTTTTTTTTTTTTCCCAGTAACATCCTGAAAGTCTTCAAAACGTCTTTGCTACAACCTCTGGTCCTGCAATGGAAAGAACATATAAAATCAAAAGAAAAAATAAGAATCACTTTTTTTCACACATTAATTCAGATTTTTTAGATGCAGAAAAGCATTTATTTAAAAATAAGTTTTCTAAGCTTGTAGATGTATTCTTTCCCTAATGCTAATTACACTGCTTTGGAGAGTGCTCATTTGATTTGATTGAAGCATCCTTACATCTCTTACGGAGGTTGTATGGGAAGAAGCAAGACCTTCCCTGTCCCAGGCCAGTCTGAATGAAGGTGCATTAACTCAGATATATGGCAAAGATATTGCTGGGATCTGTGACAAACTTTGAAGACTGCTGAGGAAATTCAATCACAATAGCTTTCTATATGTTTCATTTCCCTTCCTCCCTTCAATCCATTCAAGACATACTCTGCAATGGTTTTGTCAGTGAAGTTCAAACTTCAGCCATGTTCAAACAGTCTCCTGTTTAATAGATCCAAAGTGTTCAGTCGTTCCTGGCCGTGTAGCTTGGCTTCCTGCATGTCACAGGTGAAAGGCCTTGCTCTAACCTTGTCTGAGGCACGCAGAACTCAGCGTATCACATCAAATGCATTTAGATGGATTCACTGTTACAGAGAACACTGGTTAAATGCTTATGCAATTAGCACTACACTAAATAGTTAGTGTGGACCTCTTTCACTTAAGACATCTATTAGTAGTTCTACTTCTCTTTGAACCAAGTATGTTAAAGTTCCCACAAAGATCACTCGCAGTACCGTTTCACTATCGTCATTAAAATGTTGAATCACTTAAACCTAACTGCAGTGCCTGCAGCACATCCCTCGGTTATCCCAATGGTTCCTCCTTCCTTAATTGCCTCCTGGTTTCTGAAAAGCCTTGCACAGCACTTGTTATCCTGGCGCGTTACCCATGTGCCTATGGTGAGTGAGGAGAGCATGCCCGTGTATTTCTATTTGCACTGCAGACACAGCCGTGACCCCACTGTTCGTTGGTTACCCTTGCTCATCCCATGAAAGTAATTTTGTCTCCTTTGACTCATTTTTTTCAGGATCTCTACATTCATACACAACAATCTCAGTTGTTTCGTTCCATTTCTTAACCTGTTTAGGTGCATTTTCTTTCTGTCTTTCACTTTCATGCAGTTTCATCAGACGTATGATTTTCTTGCTGTTTAACTTTCCACTGCCTGCTGCTCTTTTATCTCATTATCTATATTCTGCTTCCTCACTTTCTTTTTCCTGTTTATTAACATGACATATGATTATTACACCGGGCTCCTATAATCTCTACTATGCCTCAGTAAATTGTTCAGAGCTACAACAGCCTCTGTCTCAGAAGATGAGTATCGTTTGGTACTTACATGAGATCTATTCATGGAGAAAAGTCTTTTCATATTGTCCTAACCAATACCTGTGCCAATGGATGACTTGTAGGTTGTATTGGGATTGGAGGAATAAAATAGATTCTTAGAAAGCACTGTATTAAACTACTTCCTCTACGCTGAACAGCTGCTCTACTCCTGTATCTGAAAAGATGCTTATTGCATGGGTAGGATCCCAAAGTTGCCAGTGTTACCACAGAGATCACATCATGAAAATCAGAATTTTGCAAAAGATTATTTTTGTGAACTATGCTCATTTATTTACCTTCCCAGCGAGAGAAGGCTCATCTAGGTAGGTAGCCAAGAATAGGAGGCTACAAACTGGGAACTGGAAACAGAGTTTGGCTCAGGTTGCATTGACATTGGCAAAATCAAAGTATGAAAAATTATACCTCAGATAAAAATAAATTATAATCTGCAAGCACTTGAATTAGAGGAGTTCTCCATATAAACTTCATAAATGAATGCTAATTCGGTTACCAATTTGTAGCTATGAAACATAACTAGTGATGTTATTCTTTGGAACTTGTTTTGGAAAAGATTGCATAACCCATGAAGCAATTCTTCACAAAGTGCATAAAAGTGTCAGCTTATGTATAATTTATGCAGCTAATGTTAGTTATGGTCTGTTTAATAGTACTTAATGCTGCTGTATGACATCATTCTTTCATTTACCAACAGAAAAAATAGAAAGACTAATCAAAAACGTTTTAGAGACTAAGAAATGTATCATCTATTATTTTTGATGTATTTTACGTTGTGCAAGTCTATAATCATTATCACTAGTATCTAAAGGATTCCTTAAAGGGAGTAGTTGTCATATAGCCTAGATGTTTACTGTTTAGTTAGTTTAATTACTCACTGTGTATCTGTTAACTAATATACTGTTAATGTGCCTTGAGCAATTCATTTTGCCGACAGCACAGTAACTGGCGGTACACGCTTGCCCCTTTATTAGTGGCAATTACTAAATCCAATTTTAGTTGTACTTACTACATTTCCTCTGCTGCCTACAGGGTATCCCTATGGGAGGGTTATGACTTACTGCTGCCGTTCTCGGTCTTTGCATCCTCTTCACCTCACTGTGCCCCAGGAGCTGTGGGTAAGGATTGGCCAGTAGCACTGGGACACCTGCCCTTGCATTCATGGCAGCAGAAAGGAGTCCTTGTCTAATGCCCATGTGAAAAGAAATGTTCCTTACTTTGGAAAGGTGTGGACTTTTCTTTAACTGGTCTTGGGATACAGAAGAATTAGATACCTCCAAAACTAATTTCTTGTGAAGTTGAGCTTCATTGAAGTAATCAAGGCTGCTATACGTGAGGGTGAACAAACCCAAGATCCTTGGAAAAACCTTTTGTCCACCACAGGGCAATATATCTTGTTATCACACTGGGCAAACAGCGCTTTTTGTTGTAAATTCCACTCAGCTGATCGATGCAGAAATGGATTTGTTTATTAATACCCACTCTTTTCACCAAGAAGAGAGGATTTTGGCGGGCGGGAGGCAGGGGGGTGGTGCAGAAATGCTATCCCTGACCATATTTCTTAATTGGTTTTGCTGGCTTCCACTCTCATGATCAAAATTGAGTTTGTAATATTTCTAGCAGGCAAGCTGGCCCGACTTTGCAATTACTGCCACCTGCCTGTTACGCCAACTGTAAGATCTCTGCTTGGCAAGGCTGGTGAAACCTGGGCTACAGTTAAATGGGTGGAAACTGCTCATTTTGCAAGTGATGATCTCAGTCTCTTACACAATTTCTAGCTTTTCTTTCCAAGTATTCCAAGCAATACCACTTCAGTGGGCTTGAAGTAATTTTTTGATTTACCAGATTCCAATGTCTTCCACTAAAGGTCAAGAATTAATACATTTCATCGTTGCTCTTGGTCCATGACTGTAGTTTTCAGAAAAAAATCGTGTCCTGACACATGGAGCACTATAATTTTTGTTTTCAACAGAAATTGTAAGAATGATTCCAGGACCCTTAAATATTCTTCAGGGCACACGTGAGTAAGTGTAGAGAACATTACAGGCTCAAGCCTTGTACACACTGAAATTATGAGTTGAACCACGAATTGCAAATTCTGTGTGTAGAAACCAGTGCCAGCTGATTGTTTGGCATAAAGGAGGAATGTGAATATTTGCAATCAGTTACATTCTGTTATTTATGATACTTAGAGCTTTCTATGTGAAAATTCCTCTCCTAAGTATAGAGCCTGCTGCAGTGAGTGCAGTGGGATTCTTTCCTCTGGCTTTTACAGGGTGAGACCAGGTCTTCCCTTCATCTTCCAAGGCAGCTGGCTCTCTCATGGATTCATTGGAGAAAATCTGTTGGGTCCACATGCCTGATGTCACCATTACAAGACTACTGGATGCCCCAGGATTTGGTCCGAGTCTCAGCCTTGTTCAGTCTTCTTTTGAATCCATCCTACTTCCTACAGCTGGTTTTCATATGAAACAAGTCCAAACAGTAGCTCTTGGGACTGTAATAACGCGACAGTACAGAATTCCTCATGAAATCCTTTGAAGCAACAGAGAATTCTGCATCCCACTTCTGATACAGATTACTTTGAATTACATCCAGGCGTACACGTTACTGTCCTGTTTATGCTATTCTTTCCATGCGTTAAACTTCTCAGCCAAAACAGAGAGCAGTCCTGAAAGATTCTTCTAATTGGAAACATCATTTTCCGTGTGTGTACCTAAACATATTCCTCAAATATATATCATTGACAGGCATTCACTGACATGAAAAACAGTGAAGTGCAGACTGTTGCAATTTCTAGTTATGAAACCTATCAGAACTTGCTGTACTTTTAAAATTTGATTGAAAGTAATATTATTATTTTTTTTTTTTAGTGACACAGAAACACTGTATTCTTTCTTGATAATGACCTGGAAATGGTGCTTTCTGTTCTTACTCTTAGGGATGCTGTTCTCAGATGGGAAAGGTAGTGCACTAACAACATATTTGCAATTACCTGCAAGACTTAACCAAGGAGGTAGTCAGCTTATAGTTACCTTCAATATGTAAACTACAAATTATTAGTGCATGAAAATGGCATCTAAGTTCTGTTGCTGGGGTCTAGTAATTTTGGATATTTTCCATGCTATTACTGCCTGCTCCATATACCTTTACTGGTTCTTTTTGAAATTAACTTAATGGCACTCTACAGAAATGGACTGCCTACTGAGAATGAAAGCTTGCTTGCAAAGATGGACTAACTTCCTACTGGGAAGCACTGATTTGGCACAAACAAAGAAATGCTTTAGCATTAAATTACTTCTGTATCAAAATATTTAGAATAAATTATTTAAAATATTTAAGAACAGAATGGTCAATATTTGCTTTTAATAAACTCAACCAGTGTACAAATATTTGATGCTGAAAATTCTGCTGGTATCTCCTGGCTACATTACTGAGATAATACATTTTCAACTTGCCAAGAGTGTGTGGTTGTTTTTTTTTTTTTTTCACTTCAGGCAACCAGGGACACATTCTTGAATTGGGGCTTACACTTGTGTGCACCCACATTTGTGCACCTATTCTCTTGTGAGTTGAGCTCTGTTCACATTAGTGCAGGTCTGTGTGTGCTCTTGTGTGCTTATACCAAACACCAAACAGAGATGAAGGGAAACTGCATACAGGTAGGCTCCTTGTCACTTTCTTCCCATGTGAATGTTTCCAAAAATGATCCATTTCACTCGGTGTATTGGCATCTCATTTGAGAGAGTGTCTTAGCAGCAACCCTCTCTGGCATGAAATGACGCAGTCCAATACTTCTATTACATTTGCTTATTATCCTTCAGTCCAGAATTTAAACACCAGTCCCAAATCCTGCTAGTGAATCATTTCCTTCAAAACTATAACATACAGCACATGTATTCTACTTGTCTGTCAACCTGAGTCGTGTCTTCATCATTTTCCCTATGACTGGAATCAGGATTGCAAGATAACTGTAGCATCCCTCTTGATGAGCTGTTAGGATAAATAATGATGATCTCTGCTCTCACCAAATACCTATCCCTGAATTACTCAGAACATCCTAATATGAAAGGTTCTTTTTTCATGTCTGGAAGGAGGTAACTTTACAAACTGCTTGTTTCGCTGATTGCAGAATTTTACCTTGCAATATTTTGAATACTTCATGCTTTTTCTTTAAAGTACATCTTTATAGGATTGCAAAACTGCAGGCAAACCTGATTGCAACTCTGCTGTAGTCAGGTCTGGCCTTGGAGTACCTGAATTATTTCAGTACAGCAATGAGACCTGCTTGCCAAGTCCTAGGGAGAAGCCAGGTGCTTCTCAGCACTGGCTGCTCACACTGATGTGATTAGCTACTTCTGAAATGTTTTGGTTGTGTTTTCCCTTCCCTTCCCTTCCCTTCCCTTCCCTTCCCTTCCCTTCCCTTCCCTTCCCTTCCCTTCCCTTCCCTTCCCTTCCCTTCCCTTCCCTTCCCTTCCCTTCCCTTCCCTTCCCTTCCCTTCCCTTCCCTTCCCTTCCCTTCCCTTCCCTTCCCTTCCCTTCCCTTCCCTTCCCTTCCCTTCCCTTCCCTTCCCTTCCCTTCCCTTCCCTTCCCTTCCCTTCCCTTCCCTTCCCTTCCCTTCCCTTCCCTTCCCTTCCCTTCCCGCACAGAACTGACACAGGGCAGCAGGGACAAGAGAATCCATCTCATGGTCTTTGGTTTCACTTCAGAAGGAGAACTTTGGGCTTGGATTTAATTTCTGGTCCATTCTATGTAGCACCATAAATCACACTGAAAGCAGACTTGTATGAAGTAACCACAACACAAACTAGAAAGTAGTGGGTTGTCCTTGTGTTAAGTTCCTCGCATGATGATTTCAATGCAGTATTATATATTTCCAGTTATGCCTTAGTTTTGTTTAATTTAGGAATTGCTTTAATTTCACAATCATTTCAAGTGTCAAGGACCAGTCGTTTTACTGTCATTGCAACACAAAGTTGTATTCAATAGTTTTGAAAATAGTTTTTCTGGTAAAAGTGGTGCTGGAGGTCTTGGGCATAAAGAAAAGCATTTGTGCCTTACCTAATCTTTAAACGTACAAATATATGTAGGCTCACATACATAGTCTAAATTTTACATTAGTACTAAAGCACTTTGATTTACTTAAAAGAAAATAAATGATAATAATGAACTTGATTGCAAGGGTGTGCATAGCCTTGGGTGGTGCTGGAAGTTTGGAGGGCCATGCAGAAGTGTGGCCAGGGCTTCTCCTGCCCACGGAGCTTTGCTGCACAAGGGCTACGAACAATTTAGCCATTAATGAGCTACGATGGGAAGCAAATTTCAAGTGCCCATAAATCAGTCATTTTGTTTCCTCTATTATAGAGCTTAGGAGCAGTTCCATGCCAAATTTCAGCTTTCAAGCATCAACACTTTCACTTGCAGAAGCATTAATAAAAAAGGCATTCTCGCCACCCTCTCCTTTTATTGAACTGGATAATTGTGCTCCTTTATAACTTCCCATTTTCTTCACATTCAAACGGCCAAACTACTTTTTTTTTTTTCCCTAAATTCTTCCAGAAACTTTGTTCCATATTAAAGGTTGAGATTTTAATTATGAAGCTTCCTCCACTCCTGACTTCTACAATAATTAACAAATGCTGATCCTTTGCCCAAACAGCCAGTGGGGTAGGAATGGTTCGCTGAGCCTTAAATTTGTAGTGATAAAGAAGCACAAGGAAGTAAAATTTCTGACTGCAACTGCTGATGTCTTTTTTTCTGGTTGTTTTATTTTTTTTTTTTGACATTTTAAAATATAGATATATTTAAGTTTAAAACAGGGAGTTGATCATCGCAAATATTTCGATGGCTATCGGACGTTTAGCTGTTAAATATGAGGAAAGAGAATGCATTACCAAATCTGCTGCTGTGGTTATGCTTTGACCCGTGTCACTGGGATATCACCTTTCACTGTAACACATAGCTGGGAATGTAAGAATATTATTGCTGACCTGGAATATATATATATATATATATATATTAGAGAATAAAAGAAAAATTGGGGGACGTAGCAACCATTGCCACATGGATGCAAGCATTGTGCCAAGCGGGCAGAGTTTGCTTTGGTCTTGCTTCATCCCAGCATACGTGGGTTAAGGCTCGAGGCATCTGAGCCCTGTCACTCCATAAACGTGTTAAATGAGTTGGGGATTTTGATCCTATTGTGATTCTCATTAGTAAATCTGAATACAAATAGGTTTTAGCTTAGATAAATACTGTTCTGTCCACATTGCGTAGCCAACACGTTACATTAGGAAAACTTAATTTTATATGACTAAACATAATCAGAAACACAACATGAGGCCTGTCAAGTTGACATGGTATGATAGGTACCTTAACTCTTCTCAGCAGGTAACGTTGTTTGCACACTGCTTAAACTTGTTCATCAATGACTTCTTGCATGATAACCAGAATATTAACAATAGATGGAAAGTGGCACCAGGCTTCTGGCATGTACAAATGTATTTCACCGGTGATGTATACTTGTAAGGGAAGATGCGCTGATTGCTTGTGTACTTCCTCTTATTTTTCCCTCTTTATTTGTTGTCACATAAATCATACCAGGATCAAGTCCCTGCTGTGTTTTTCATGCAGACAAAAAGTAACATCAAGCACAAAACTTGGCAAAAGAGCCTACAGAAAAAATAAGGTGCAAATGGCTGTAATGATCAGTGGCAGCGAGTGAGGAAGAATTATAGGGAAGGTGTTGAAAAAGTAAAGCTGTACAGACATAACAACTTTGTGTAGCAGACGATTTGTTAATACAGATGTAACCAGCAGTGCCCAGCAGCCCTTCCCTCTTGTCTCAATGCTGCAGGTGAGGTTCCAGTGGGGTCCCAGCATGTGCTATTTTTTGTAAAAGATAGCGAACCTCAGATTCAGTAAGGAAACTTTTCTTCATTTTATGAAGAAGTATCTTATTGTAACATCCTGTCCCTCTCTATTAGCTGTAAACTCTTCTGGTGATGCTCCTTTTTGCTTTAGACTGCGGAATCATTGCTTTGCTTTGTATTTACTTTTTTAGATTGTTTGTGTAAGGATGTTGGTGGGGTTTTTTTTGCACAATCTGCAACTTGCTGAACTATTGAATCTGCTTTCTCGTGCAAGATACTTCAGTCCTCAACAATTATTGTGCAGAACCTAGAAGGTTCTGTTGGTTTTTGAGTCCCAACATTTTCAAAGTTGGCATTTTAGGGAATTGGGATTACATGGGAAGCAGAAGGTCTTTGCTCACAGGCTGGGAGCCCACCCAGTGCCAGTCCTGAGCAGTTTTATGTTGACCTGTTCTCCAGCTCTCCCCTCACACATCACTCTTGCTGACATGCCCTTGGAAGAGAGGCAAGCCAGCTGCCTGCAGCCTCACAGAGCTTCCCCTGCACCGCGTTAAGAGCAGAGGAAGGGGCAGAAGAGAGAGCGTGAGCCTGGGTGCAGTTCCAGCAGACCCGTGGGGTGGCTGCGTGGGAAACCAGACGCTCCATCTTACTGATGGTCTACGCTTTCCTAAGCCTTGCATTTTCCCCATTGAAATATAGCACTTATCTATGTTAAAACAAAGCTATGCCATATATTTTAATTGAGACTCTGGTCTCCAGCTCCCAATACTTATAATCAGATTCCAGTTTTCCAGCTAAAGCTGTTTATTGATGTCCTACTTTTTTTCACCATCATAGCGTGTCAATAAATTGGAGAATAGTTCTGTATGTTAGATTTCCCCAAGCTTTCTGGGGAATTCCTTTGACAATTTGCAGTATAAAGTCAGTTAATTGCTTTATATAGCAGAGCAATAGCAAGTATTTAGACATATCATATGGCAGACATTCAGAAAATACAGGAAAGACGTATTTGTCAATAAAATGACCGCTGGAAAAGAGAATTATTTTAGTATGTGAAAGTTCTTGGCTTAAGCTGAGCTATCTTGATTGTACTAATAACTGACATGCCTTAACCAGCTGTCTGATCGGTGGGAAGAAACGGCTCCTGCTTATTTCGCTGAACCTTGCTGGGACCTCCCCATAAGCAGACAGAAAGTAAATCTCAGGATGCCGTAGAATTTAATACAAAAATGAAAGTTCAAATTATATTTTATTTTAAGCTGGATAGGGCCATAATAGAAAAAGATCATCAAAAACAACGAAGAGAAATAATTGTTAATTTCTACAGTACCTTGAAAGAGAAGCCCTTGAGAATAAATAGAATAAGAATACTATTAAAATTTCCTCTTTTATTATATCTTCTCTGCCAGAGTAATTGTTGCTGTGTCCAATATATGCAGAGGACAATTTACTAGCTGTTTTCTATTAGTTTTTAGCATTAACATATACAGAAATAAAATGAATAGCTAGCTTTTCTTTGGTTAATTAAATGACTGACAAGCCACAGATGTTGCTGCACCAACTCTTCCATATGATTAAAAAAAAAAAAAATCAGCCCTAGCAAACAAAAGAACAGTAGACCAGCAGTGTAAACGGTCTCTTTATTAAGTGAATATTGATGCTACATTATGATTTTTTATGAATGTGAATAAGGTAGAATACTTGTTCTTTTTTCCAGGACTTATATTGAGATTTGAAAAGAAAATCTGTTTCCTACATAATTCTCACAAAGGAGTTCAGAAGATGGTTTACTGTAGAAGTGACCTAATTTACAGGGGTTTCTGCTTCTGCAACATCTATCACAAAAGTGCATTTTTATTAGCAAGATACATATCTTTAATTTTTTTCTCCAGGATAATTTTAATAGAATCTTGGTAGCTAAAAGCTGGTATTGAAAATAAATATTCCATTTCTATTCAATACTACGTTTTACTAAAAAATCTTGAACAATTTTTATAGAAATATTCATAGGATAAGTATATTAAACTGCAGCTCACTCCTTTCCTATGCCGTCCCTACTTTATCTTCATTATTAGTAGAACACTTCTTAGACTTGAAAAGAGTTTCTCTTCTGTGTGGTGCCTCTGCTTGCTCCTAAGATCTGAACCAAGAAAGCTGACCCATTTGAATTTTATTTTCAAAACACAGGTAGTTAATCATTCAGAGCCAAAAGTTAGGAGACCTGAGCTGTCTTCTGAGCTGTCCCACGTCTTGAGTGCACTTGTTTTATTAAACAGCTTGGAAATACTGATACTCATTTCTGATGTCTCTTTCACATAGTCTTTGGTTGCTGAGATGCTTTTGCTTGGTTCTGTAAGGTGATTAGGGCCTTCACCTCAAGTGCCTAGGAGAAGAATGGGGAACACAACATTTTCCAGGTATGAATTACCTTCACTGTGAATTACACCCGTTTGAAGAAAACATAGACACTATAAAATTGCCATGAGAAATGCTAAATAACAAAGGTTAACACAGGATGTCATGACCTGGGCTTGCTGCACTAACCCAGTTCCATGTACAGGAACCCGTTGGCAATGGGGCTCCAGTTATGGTGGAGGGATCCCACAGCTGGCACCACAGCACTGAGCCATGGGGAGAGATCACTGCACCTTGTGGAACTCTGGGACGGGAGTGGGGTAGAATAATTTGGCTAATTAAGTCAGCAATGAATTTTAAAGGACACAATGTAATTACCGATGATGGATTTAAGCCAGAATGTTGAGACTGGAAACAATATCCTTGAGTAAAGTGCCATATTTAATTAGCAGGGGTAGTCTAGGTGCAATATTTACATATTTGTAAAACACTCCAGGAATGCAGAGTCTCCTTTCCATTGAGTAAGACCTCTGGTGCAGCATTGAATTACAAGAAAAATTGAATTCAGAGAAAATCTCCCCACTTACCAAGTGAAACCTTTTGCAGTTCTTGGATGTACATTGAGGCTCTGTATTCGCTACCAGATAGGCCTTGCTCTGAGAACCTTAGGAGACTTAAGGAGAGCTCTGCTGCAAGCTTAACTTCTGGGCACGTTCTTTAATACCAGATGAAAAAGTATGTAAGCAGCACTTACTTGTGATGGCTCCTCACCTGAAGGAAGTCATGGCATCTTGTTTTCCAGTTTGTAGCACTGCCAAGCTCAAGCATGCAGGGCTGAGCCACCAGAGACATGATTTCACCCTGGTGCATCCATAGTTTAGGGCACCACTGCCCAGCCTCTGGCCATTATCTCTCACATTGCCTTGAAAATGTGCTTCTAGATAGGACCCAAGAAATTCAGCTGGGTAGGGCCAACACGAAGGCACAAAGACCTTTACAAGCATTATTATTACTACTACTATTACTAACTATTATTACTATTGTTACTGTTATTATTGTTGTTGTTGTTATTAATTGTGAAGGTTGCCGTCATCTTTTCTCTTACAAGTGCTGTGTCCTGCTGCATTGTGGGATGGCAAAGGAAATACTTCACACCCTCACAATTGACTGCATTAATTATGAGGGTGATGAATAGCGTTCAACCTATGTAAATAAATGTGTGCCTGAGACTCAAGACCAATGAAAGTACAGCTATGTTTTAGTGGACCACAGTATCATATTTCATATAGTAAAAGTTGTGAGGGAAGAGGAGTGATATTTATGGAGTGCAAAGCACTGTGGGATTTTGTGGGAAACCACATATATTCAGCTTGTCAGAAAACATCTTAATATTTACTCTTACAATCCCTAGGCTACTGCTTTCTAAACCTAAAGCTTTCATTAGCCCATTTACCAGATATAAAACATTTGTAAGTCTGTTGAAAGAGTTACTTTCAGGAGTGGCATTTTTCACAGCAAAACGATGATACCTTTACATAACCTCATTATGCAGTGGTGTCAGCTCCTGCAAGTGAACGGGCTTATCCCATTGAATTAATCCGCTCCTTCCACATTTGCCTTCACCACGGCTGATGATTCGCGGCCGACCCCTCAGCCCTATTACCACAGCACCAGGACAGCACTTCTGGGTTGTGTTCCTCCCCACTGCTGCACTGACCCCCACCGAGCAAGGGTGCAGGTACATGGATTAACCTGAGATTGCCCCAGAAATTGTTGAAGTCCCATTTTATGCAGCAGCATCCCCCGCCGTGGTCCCATTGCTGCTGCCCAGCCCCTGGTGCTGCAGGCTGTTCCTTCCTCTCTCAGTACAGGGGGGAAAAAAATCTTCTATTCCTTTCTATCAGGTTGGGGCCGCGATGATCTTACGAAGGGGAAGTTGGATGAATTGAAAAATAAAGAAGTATTTCGTAAAAGCTAAATAAGAATGATATTTGCTTTGGTCAAAATAAATATTTTTCACTCGCGTTGCATGCACAATATGTTACATTAAGAAAGGTTAATTCCATATTAAATATAATCAAAAACACAACATGGGGCCTGTCATGCTGACATGGTGCAATAGGTACTTTAATGCTGCTCAGCAGGAACCCTTGTTATATTTTTTATATGTTAGTAGATGTCTACTTAGAATTGATCAAACCTTTCCTTCTGAAACATATATGCCAACACCTCCACAACACACTATAAACTAGACTCTCAGAAAACAATAATGATGCTTATCAGTCACTCGCCTTGAGTTTGCTTGTGAAAAACCCCTAGCTAGTATGCTATTGGAGCTCTTAAAACATAGATCTTTTTGCTGCACTGATAATTCACTCACAGCTTGAGATTGATGACTATGTGAAGTCCATAAAAGATGTTACCACTATATTTTCTTCTTATGATTTATTTTATCATGTTGTCAAGGTTTGCAGAAAACAAGAAACAAATCAATGAATGTCATGCTTAAATATTAAAGAAGGCTGTAATACACAATTTTATTCAGATGCCTTATTCAATCTTGTAGCTCTGAAAAGGGTAGCAGCAGCAAAGCTTTTATTTGAATTACTTTTGGAAAAATTAATTTAGTGTGAATGCTGAATTGTGAATGGCAAAAGGGGAGCTAACCTTATTTGTTTAAAGAGGAATATAGAGGAACTTGGCTTTTTTTGAAAGAGGTTTTGAGAACCTGGGGAAATTTGCTGGCTTTTCAACTACAGAAACTTTGGAACCGAATTGCTTAATGAGCTCATGCTTTCTCAATTAATGAAAGGTTGCCTTAGTGAAGGGGGGGAGCAGCAGTGGTGTACAGTAGGATATTGATATCAGCAGTCCCTCAGTGCTACAAACCTATTTTAAAAAGCCTTTCCTCTTTCATTGCCACAAAACTGAGCTCATGTTCTCCACCTCAGCGCAGGGGAGGAGGAAGCTGGAGGCTACATTGTGGGGGTTCTCTGGCTACTGTGTCCCCCACACTGTCCCACCCCTGTTTGCCCATCTCTGTGCTTTGTTACAACTCAGATATAAAGAAGGAATAAAACTCTGTTTTTGTTTTTTGTTTTAATTTTGCATTGCTCATAGAGACAGAAGTCACAGCAGATTATTTTGCTGTTGTCTAAAAAATAGCCTCTTGACTATAGTGCATTCAAAACATTTCTGAGGTTTCTAGTCTCCTTTGTTTCCCACCTTTAGGAACAGCTTTGGTGATCATTTCTTCCTTCCTAAGGCAATGATTAAGGCTGCCTCATCCTACAGGGGTCAGCAAGGTCTGACTGGGCAGTGCACTCTGCCCTTTAGCCATGAGGAAGTGAGAATGCCTCTTTATATCTACTTCTTTTACCTTTTATTTCATTTTGGTTCTGTAACTTTAACAGAGATGGGAGTTGAAAAAAGAGCAGAGAGGTGTTTCTGCCGTGTTTTTTCATCCCACACCTCCTGGGGTCGGGCACACTGCGTATCTCTGAGTGGGTGCCCAGCAGAGCCCATCTCCTGCAGCAGTGAAGCCTTGTATGGGATGCTTGCCAGTATCATTGCATTGTTCTGTTGTGATGCTTGCACTCATAAAATCTTTCTTTTGTTAAGCATTATGGGGTATTGCACTCTTGAAAATGAAATCTGTACTTCTCCCAAAGAGGTATAGTCAGGTAAGGCCAGGTATGGTACCTGGGTTTTTGCATCCCCAGCACCAACAGACTGTAAAGTACAAGGAATGTGCTTAACAGTACCACTAGCACCACCTCTAAATGACTGCTGTGAAGCAGGAATAATGGGATTGAGACGGATTTTAGACAAGGGGGAAATTATTAATCTCAATGAATATACCTTGCCCATGGCAAAAAAGGAAATCCAGTAGCATCCCTGTTCCATGCCTTGCCATGGGCAGCCTTGCACCACTGACTAAGGCAGATTTTTTCTTCTATTTTGCCCTTTTCAAGTGCAGAGGTGGGGATCTCTAGAGGGCATAAAAGTATATGACTTCCTATTGAAGGTGCTGCTGCCCTCCCCACCAAATCCCATCCACAAAACCCATTAATTGCCACCATGCTGTTTTGCTATACAATTTTGGGGTGAATTATTTAGTTTTATCACTGTTGTAGCTGAATTGTTCCTGTTGCTTGTCTCAGATCTTCTTGGCTCTAGAGAGCACTTCAAGTATTTCAAGGAGCACGTCTTTCTGCAACTCTACAAACACCTTTTAGGGCACAAACCCTTTTCTTTATTCTCAAGAAATGGAATTGATCCTCAGTGAGAAGATTAGGCAAAGTCACTTTTGCCTGCCCCGCATGGATCGGGCAGTGAGAACAATGAGTCATTTTTTTAATTAATTAAAGTTGATACTTTAATTTAGCTTGAGACTATAAGTGCATACGAAAGCAAATTTTATTTGCAACTTCCATAACAAATCAGAGTGTATTTATAACATAGTACTAAAAATAAAATGTGTCGGATTATGTATTTTTCAAGCATATTATTTAAATTAACCTTAGAACAATTCTTGGAGAATCAAATTAGTAACACGGGAACCAATTTTAGCAGTGTGTTTTCTGCATACATTATTGTTTATTATAAGACATGCATGGAAAGCAAACTTAAAGTTGATCCATTTCTTCTCTTTGCCTGCCCAGTAGGGTGTAAAATGTCAGATTAAAACAACGTAATCAAGAACAGAACTATCAAAAAGAGCAAGTTCTGCCTGCAAAGGAGGTGCCAAGAAGACAGACATCACTGAATACTTTTTCTCTCAGAAATGTGGCACCTCCTATCTTTAGAAGTATCACAGCATTAATAAAATGGAGAGCAGCAGAAAATAGTTGTTTTTTTTTTTCTCCCACCCATTTATTTGTTTTGGCAGTCACTTTGGATACAACTCATCCATGTGCAGATGGCAAATATAAGCCCCATGCACTTAAATCCCATGTAAGTCTTTTGCTCGAGGTGGGATTGGTAGTAACGCCCCAGCACTGTGGTAACCTGAGAGTTCCTCCTCTGGGACTGCAGCTTCTGGTATGTCCACATTTGCCAAGTAGAATTGGAAGCAATGATTTTTCCCAGGCCTGAGTAGCTGCTTCAGCTCTGTTTATTTGCTTGGAAGTTTATTTTTGAATTGTGGTACAGCTCGGCTGTTTGGCCAGGGCTGGATAGAAAAATTGTTGGTTTGCATTTGTTAAGAATTTCTGAGAGAATTCTTTTCCTACCAGCAGTGACTGTGACAATTGGCATTCGTTTGCTTTGGGAAAGCTGAATTGCACAGCAGCCCGCAGGCAGCACATGTGAAAACAAATCCCTAACCAAAATTACAGATGCTGTTGTTGGTAGATTTTTTTTTCTAGATTTTGCAGATGGAGTCTTATTGAGCTACTATCACTGCTTGCTTTTTGTGTTCGTGTGATGCATTGCTGTGCACTTTACTGAATACTTAGTTTTGTCTGAGGTGGTCCTCCAAAGTTACTCAGGCATGTAAACATCCTTTTATGGTTTGTACAGCTGAAGAAGGGATTGTTTCTATCAACATCTTTCCATTTGAGACTTCTGAGAAAGTATATTCCGCATAACATTTTAATATATTTCATAATACTTCGAGATCCCTTTGTAGCTATTCCAGTCCTTACGATGTGCTTAACAGACGAGAGGAAGATCACTGGAAAAGTTTCCAGTTGTGTTGGAAATTGTTTCTTGAACTTTGCAGTAGGTCATCGCCATTTCCCAGACCTCTGCGAAGTCCAAGCGAGCTTCCTCACACTGTTTCTGTAGGAAATGTTGTGGTAAAGATCAAGTGGCACGCTGCTCTGACTTGAGAAAAATGCCTTGGACCGGAGATGTTCCACTGCACATGTTTACTAAAAAATTTGCCTGGAACATTCCTTCTTGCTTTTTTTTTTTATCCTTCAAATAAATGGACTAACTTCTTCACTGAGCTTTCAGAACACATTTGCAAGCACAATCTTTAGGCTTTCAGTGCACAAATATTCACCTACGTTGTGTCTAGCTGTGCTAGATGACAATACTTCTTACTCTTCCTGTTTGGGTGGCATTCTGCCCAGACTGGTTGATCCTCATGTTTTCTTCAAGGAGATGGCAGGGAAGGAACTGCAGAAGGAAAGCTTTCCACAGTGCTTTAAAGCAAAGAGTTAACTCCCTCAAAATTTACTAATAATAGTACGCTCAGTCTTCAAATGGAAGCCAGTTTCCCTGAAAGTTACAAATATGTGGCTGCTCTGGTTCTGTTTGCTCATAATCACCCTTAAGAAGATCTTACATCAGTTTCCATTCTGGCACGTTACTGCTGATTTAATGGAGTTGCACCAGTGCACCGAAGAGTTAGAAAAGGCTCCAACAGACTGTGCGTGTGTGCCTGTAGATAGAAGTTTAAAAAATACCCTTATTTATATGGTGAATGCGAAGTTAATGTTTTGGCTTTCTTCCGGGGCAATCTGTAATAGAAAAAATAGAGCTGAGGATTAAAAAGAGTGTGCAAGTAATGTGTAAACCATGAAATTCAATTAGTTCCTCTCAGGAAGCCAAATTTTGGTGAATACTGTAAAGAAAAAATAGGGATAAAATGCCTAAGCCAAAGCTGCGCTTAATAAGCTTCAGTAATTAGTTATAAATGACTCGTTAAACCTAGAAACACTTTATTTTGCCTGTTTTCGTGAACATTAAGAAAAATGAAGGATAGAGTTAAATGATAACTTTGAAGATTTTCCATCACGAGTCCTCAGTCAAAGGGGTTTTGGTGTCATTGGAAGTTGTGCACATAAGAAAGGAGCAAGGGGACCCAGAGCACAGGGCAGAGGGGGTACACGAGGACACAGACATGTCCACCAGCACAGTTCTGGTGCTCCCAAGGAGCGTGGATGAGCGTGCCTGAATGGGTTACGCCAACAGTAGTTACAAGGAGCATTGGGAAATTAGCGACCAGATTCACCGACAAGGTCACACAGAAGCAACTGCACAGGAAATTAGAAGCTTTGTCCTGTTACTGCTGTGTCCCCCTTTTTCCCCCCCATATCCTCTCATTTTTGCTGTATCCAGTAAGAATTTAAAATTTCAATTGTATAGTAACTAACTCTTCAAAATTGGAAGGGTAAAAGGTAAATTGTGCTGCAATGTGTGATAGATTAATTGGCAAATGTTCCTGTTATTGTTTCTGGGAGCTTTACATCCACCTCTCTATTCTTGTCTCTGAAAGGGCTCCCTGAAGTCAGAAGTGCTGGTGAAAATACCGATGTCCAAAAACAGAGCTGCAGCTCCTGCTCCACAATTCATCTTACAATCAAAGGTCCTTAGCTGTCAGTACAGGAACTGGAGCAACAAATGCAGACCATAGACAATTCTTCTTCTTTCTCCCTTCCCCCAGCTCACTCCAGAATACACTGCAATTCCACCCTGATCCACATTGTTAACAGTAAACACTCTTGACCTAACAAAATAAATAAATATATATATATATAATTTTTTTTTTTTTTGGGGGGGGGGTAAGAAAAGTGCTTTCTTGGCCTCTTATTCTTAATCTCCTTTTTATAGACAGTATTTCTGAATATTTATTACTTTTAAGAGGTTGGCCATAACCTGAAACAATTCCAACTCAAGCCATTTTCAGGGGGAATGGGTCAAACCACAGTTCCTTGATCCATTGTTACTTAGTTTCTGGGTCAGGTTCCAGAAAGACCCCTTCTTCCTCTTTTTTCCTTGAGTTGAAAACACTCAAGAATTGATTTTCTGTTGGGAAACCTGCGCAAGGTGGTTGGAATTTCATGAGAAACACAACTCTCATGCTTCCCAAGATGGTGGAGCTCCCTCTCTTGGGGTCACAGCCTCCTGAAGAATCGTGGTTCAGAGTCAGAAGAAGCTTCTTTCTGAATTTCTTATCAATTCCACTTTCTTTGTTTACTTTCCTTCACAGATAATCAATAAGCTATCCATCACTGATATTGTCACAGTGCCTCAGGACAAAACAAGCACCCAAGGAGAGGTGGCTGGTGCAGGCCAAGTGTGACACCAGACAATAGCTGACCTTTTTCCTCTTGGTCATTCACCACCTCGTCTTTGGCCATGTCTGAAGGCTACTGTGAGTGCTGGTGACGAAAACTGTGCTATCAATTGTTACACCTTCAACAAGATATTAGTTTCTCTTCAGACCCTTTGTCTTTGCTGTCTGCCATTGACTGACAGGCAGCTTGGCTTTGACTCCTGGAGTAAGGATGGGATAGGGGTCTGGGAATGTTTGTGTCCTTAAAAACATCTTCCAAAGCTTTGCTCTGTAGCCTTGGATGTGACACTTAACCTTGCTGCCTCCGATTCCCTGTCAAGAAGGGGATAATAACACTTGCTTATCTACTTCAGAGAGGGCTTTGAGGATTAATTAGTTAATATTTGTACAGTGCTTTGAACATAAGTGCTTGGTATTATCATTCTTACTTCACTGCTCCAGGCTCATTTTCTTCTTTGGCCTGATGTGCCTTCCTGCTTTTTAAAAGCTCTTCATCCTGCCTGTGCTGTGTTGCTCTGTGCCCTTGCACTGCCCCACTGCATGCTTTACATGCTACTGGCAGGGCTTTGGGGTCTGCAACCACTGCAGGACAAGGCCAGCACAACCTCCCTTCTTCCACCCATTTGTGCTAAGAGAAATACAGCCTGACATTTGAAGGAAGGTTGTTTGGCTAACGTGATGGAGACTGTTCATCAGGAAGGCACTGGAGAGCAGGTTGGCATGGTGTAAGGATCACATTATCCCTTGTTGCTCTTTTTATCTTTTCTTAAAAGGAATGGGAGAGAAAGAAAGAGAGAAGGAAGGAAAAGGTCGGAGTAGAGCAGAGTAGTATGGACAACACAAAGGCTTTGTGAATCTGCCTCCTTGAAATAGGCTTCTTGAAAATAATACCCAGGTAGCTCTCTCATGAAAAAGTTTAGTGGACCTTGTAGCATACACAGAAAATATTTTGCCATGGAATCGTTTACTTCGTCAGTTAGTGAGTTTTGATCATACTCATAGCCAGCGCAGAACCCCGGGGTGTGTCCATGTGGATTTTTGTGTCCAATTGTGCATCCTTCCTCTAGGAAATAGGATTTGTTCTGATAGCAACAGTGGCAGCTGCCTCTCTGGTGACCCCTTCAACACAGCAGAGCCCAGCTTCTTTATCTTAAAATTTACAGAGAAATGTGTAGCAATATTGTGGCTAAACTTCACTCTTGAGTGAGAAAAAAAAAAAAAAAAAAAAAGCCTGAGGATGTTTTCATGCTGTCAGGAATTCGGATAATTTGCAAGGGCACTGGCCAAAAGTGTGGAAGATGTGGGTGAATGCTTCCCCTCTTTATTCATTTTCCTGTAATGGATTGGTCAGGAGCTGTCTGCTCCTAAGCATGGTTTCAGTGCCCAAGAGCTCCAATTTCCACTTTCTCCCTGTTACTGCAAGAGAAAACCGTCTGTATTGTCTGAGTGTCTTTAATGTGCAATTCCACCGGCCTAATGGGCACCTGATGGTACAGATAGATTTGATTCCAGATTTGGATCTGCTGACATAAACCTTAATGCTTTTTATTGTGCGCCACTTTGGGAAATCCTGATTAACAGCAACAAAGAGATAATTATGCAAGATGAAGACAATGTAGTTGTTTTAAAAATAATGTATATCATACAATTAATGCTACTTTGTCCTATATCAAAGTCACGCTACCTGCATTAATCACACATCCTCATAGTTTCTAAGCATTAATAGCAAGAAATAAAAAGAAGAATTCTTAATCCCGAGGAGAGTCAGAATAACTGGGGGTTGGGTTTCCTCTGAGAAGAAGAGCAGTAAGTAATGCATGTTTTCAGCCTAGTGATTACAAAAATGTAGAACATGCGACCAGCTTTTTCAGAAGAAAAAGGACTGAAAGTAGTGCAGAAACCCTAATTAATAATTAACTCCATTTAGTCCTCCTGCATTAAAGCTTTCTGAACATTTGTAAATTAAAGCATTACCTGAAACGAGAAGTAGGTTTTTTTGTCTCTGACTTTACGAAGGGCTGGCCCAAAGCAGAAAACCCAAATGGCTGCTGTGCCACGCAGGTGCGTGGCTGAGCTTGTGCTGATGCACTGAGGTTGCTGATCCTCCCTGTTACAATCAGAGGGGATGTGGAGATGGCATGGAGTAGAGTAGTGCAAAGGTAGTTGCAGAGGGAGATACATTTCCTCTTCAGCTGTGGTAGGAAAGCTTGGTGGAGGAGCGTTAGGAATGGCTGGGCAGGCAGACACAAGCACAGGCACAGATTTTCATAATTCATCAGATTAAATACTTCTAAAAGGAGCACAGAAAGATGTTCGTTTTGCCCCTGCAAAGCCCTTTTGGGTTGCTTTGGGTGGGCTCCAGTGGACCCAGCGTGGGAGAGCTGCTGCCCTGGGATCCCCTGCCCTTTGCAGGCAGGTGTGGGGGGAAAATCTGTGTCAGGAAGAATTTCTTCTCAGAAAGAGCAGAGAGGTGGGGTGAGCTTAGTGTCAATTCCTAACCGTGATTTACGCGCACCATAGCGTGTTTTCCAAGGTCCTTTATTTATACCTTGTTTCTCCAAACGCTCTTCCATGCTCAGCTGTTTTGTGCCACTGGTGGCTTCTGTGCTATGGGAATTAAGGAAGGTTTGGGTGTGATGGTTACATTACCTTCTGCGGAATGGATGGGGGGGTACCATATGTGCGCCTGCAATTAGACATTTTGATTTCCAAAGTATTTAGTTACCATTTGCTGAACCATTGAGTAATTACCACAGCAAAATTGCACAATCTGTCAGAACGTCAGCTAAGTGTGCTTCTGGACAGCTTTATATGCACCTTCACCAGCGCTGAGCTTTTGCCGTGCTTCATTTGGTTAAACTTCAGTCCTCTTGGATGAGAAATTTCTAATTGCCAAGGAAATTTCAAGTAACAGTGAAAATACCTGCCATTGTACACCTGCCCTGTGGAGGAGATCTCGCCTCAGAGGAAAAGTGCTATTTAAGATATTATGTTCCATTAAGCATGGGGGCTTTTTAAGGCTGCAAAGTGCTATTCTGGGAACCGGTTTGGAGTCCGCCACTCAGCACTCCTCGTTTCCATAATTCACTGAATTTAGCAAGGGCACTTCTGCCCCTGGCTGGGGGAAAGCTTAAAAACCCACTGCATTTGATGAAAGCAGAAGGATTTCCAACGTGAGAGTGTGTTTAGGGTCATGAGAAGTAATTGCTTCAACTCTTTTTTTAGTTTCTAAGGGGAAGCTCTCAATTCAGGAATGGAAAATTAAGGTTACTTTGAACAGAGGAAAGCAAAAGGCATCATTTACCTCCCTCCCTCCTTCTCCCCACCAAATTAAACACTCAGGAATCTCGAGAAAATTGGGTCACTAATATGGACATTTTAAAGTATTGATAATACCGACATGACAAGTTGTCACTTTGCAGTATGTTCTTAAACACGACTAAACCTTAATAACCAGGTTATTCTAGAATAATCAGGGTAACAGAATGGGAATGAATGGCAGTTACTGTAATTATTCTAGAAAGAGGACCAAAGCAAACAGAAATTCTCTCTAATTTTATATATTCCCAATAGGTGCACATAGTACATCATTATCACTATAGAAACTACTTAGTAGTTTCTCCAAAAATCAGCCACGCTTCACGGTCTTGTGGGCCGATGTCTGAGCTGCACATGAGCCGGCACCCTCTAATTCAAACAGAGGTAAGCTCCTGGCAATCTGTGGTAGGCTGCAGCCGACAAAACAAATTTCCTAAGCCAAACATATTAAATCCGAGATATTTTTCATTGATTTAATAGAGTGAAACTTTGGATACGACTGATACTTTCTGGATATTAATGGGCATTAATGCTCAGAAGGAGAAGGCGAGAGCTGAAAATGAGAGTATAGAGACGTTTGGGAAAGGAGGTGCTGCAGAGGGCTTTGCTCTATATGAAAGTTCTCTGTCGCAGGATGAAGTCTGTAATTAAATAAGATACTCCACAAAATTCTTCAGTGACTTTGGTCCCATTTTCAGCTAAAACCTTTATTGCTGTCCTAATGCTTCACATAATAGTTAGCTGATCGTATTTGGAAACAAAAAAGAAAAGAGAGAAAAAAGAAAAATGACATATCCGCTAATAAAAAAAAATTAGCATAAATCAAAACCAGAGCCTGTTTCCATCAGTCCTCCTCTCTGCATGTGACGCAGTGAGGATGGCATCACTGCAGCCCTGGAATACTGTACAGCTCACCACCAGGCTTGGTCTATCCGAGAGACAAAAGAGGGAAAAAA